>OY294021.1:1430068-1484742 GCA_958510785.1 Exephanes ischioxanthus | reverse complement strand
CCGCTCGTGCATCCGCTTCCATCGGTGGTGCAGGACCTGCTGGATTCTGCAATGCTAAAGAAACAATAAATTTAGTCAGTAAGCAAATTAACACAATTTATGCAAGAAATATACATGCAAAACATATTCGAAATATGCTTAGGATGCATACACTCCAAACCAAAAGTTTAATTCGATCAAAATTTCAGTACTTCGCGGCATGTCAAAAATCTGTAAAAAATTAGCGGTATTAATTATGTCAAGACCTTTGATTTTGCATAACAATAATGCAAAAAGTTATTAATAAAATATTAGAATAATAAATTGTATTTAAAAAAGAGAATTTTTTTTTCTCATTTTAAATGAATGACTTCATTTTTTTTAGAATTCATATGAATTTTTTCAACATTTGCAATAATTTCAAAATTTTTTTCGATAATTTGAAAATCGATGTAGAGGCACGAATGTCGAATAGATTTTCGTATCATGATTCTATAGTACACACAAAAAGTTTCGAGGCGATTGTGCTAAACATTCCGTAGTTAACGTTAAAGAATGTTCAAAAGCGGAAAATTCAAATATGATTAACATTTTTGAAAAATTCATGTGGCTTGTAGACAATCAATTAATTTATTTAAAAGAGAAAAAAAAAGTTTACTGATTATTTTCTGAATATTTTTTTAGCAATTTGTAATAACTTGTTGACATTATTATTATGCAAAATGAATATCGTCGACACCTTTAATACGATTGGTTTTTTCAGATTTTTATACCATTAGGAAGTGTTCAAATTCCCACTGAACCTTGCTTTTGGCCAGGAATGTACGTGTGACGCATCCATAAATTAGTCAGCGTTAAGGAGGAAGTTTCGTTACATTCCCAGCCAAAAGTGAGATTCAGAGAGTATTGCGAATATGTCCTATATGGACAAAACTCCGAAAAAAATCACCCATTTGGAAAAACGGTAAGAATATTAATCTTAATATTCTACCGTTCTAATTCCGATCTAATCTCCGATAATCCGATCTAATTCAATAATGCTAAAAAGTTATTGACAAATTAGTAAAAAACAGTTGTTTAACAGAAAATCCGGTAGCCTAACTTGTTTTTGCCAAAATTGATTCGTCAACTCATGCGAATGCATATGAATTTATACAGATTTAAAAAATAATTAAAAAATTTTAACAATTTTTTGTTTAATTTTAACAATTTTTAAAAATAAAGTTCATGGTGAAATTAAAAACCTGAATAAATACATATATATTCAAAAAAGCGAACGGAGCACTGTCATATAAAAAGTTAGGTTTCCGGGAGATTTGTTGAACAATGGTATTTTTCATACATTTGTTAATAACATTTTGGAATTTTTATTATGCAAAATTAAACTTTTCAGCATCTTTAATATGTTTACATTTTTTCCGATTTTTATGCCACCCAGAAGTGGTTACAATTCCCTCTAATCCCTCTGAAACTTATGCGAAGTGAACCATTCGCAAGGAGTACTTTAAATAAATAAGACAGCAATCTGTAATCTAGATTGCTATATATTTATGGATATATTTTTGGAGAATTACCTTTTGCACGCCAGTATTGTACGTGGCGAAAATGCTCCCAGGTCATTGCTTCCGCCGCTGCTTTCTGCTGCTCCGATGCAGCGATTCGGGCCTTTAACTCGTTAATTTCTTTGTGCAACGATGACACGACCAACGATGGGTCCTCTGTTTCACCTCCTGCTATGTTAGCCGATTGCGCAAAAGATCCCACATTGTCCTCGTTCATCGAGGTCACCGTCACCGTCAGTTCATTCCCTAACATTTCTCCGGAGCCCCCGATTTGTCCATCCGCCACTGGAATTGAAAAATAATACGTGGAATACAACAAAATAACAACGCTGGTGTACTTACTTTTTTTCAATGAATTCGGTACGTTTATCGCCGTCACCTTTGAGTTCTTGCTCGGTCGTACACGTCACGTTTAAAACAATCGAAGAACTACGTCTGCCGATTACTCGATTTCACTGCGTTAACTTCATACTCAACCCACTGGTACGGATTGAAGTAAACCGACATATTTGTAAACCGACATATTTGTAAACTGAAAATCTATAGTGTGATACAAATCTACGTATAAATTATACGGAAACGGTGACGATTACGATAATATGAACCAGAGCTGGGCAAAGCACTCGAAAATACTCAAAATATAAAAAAAAAAAATACTGTATGTATTTAAAATACAAAATACTTTTTATACGTATAATACAAGATACGTTTTGTACCTAAAATAAAAAATACTTTTTCAACTTAAAATACGTACATAAATACTTCGTTCAAGTATTTTTTAAAAATATCTCGTAAAAATCAATACGGACGAGTAGACGCACAGGACTGATGGACGGGACGGAGCCTGGTGCTTCGCAAGGACTACCTTAACGAAACGAAGGTCTTCCGCAGGGTGTATGACGTTGAAATATTTATTAGAGTGTAGGAAAGACTTTCTTTTCCGAATGTCTGCAGGAATTGCAAAGTACCGGGCTCGCATTGTTTCCAAAAAAAGATAGAACACATTGATCTTCGGCGCAGCTCCAATACGTTTTGAACGCTCATAAAGTAATTGCAAACTTGCAACGCTTGAAGCTTCACCGCTATAATATCGTCAAGGATGTTTAACAACAATTATCGACTTGAATCTAGCTCATAAATGTCTGGCAAAAAAAAAATAATCGATTTTGAAAATCTGGTGGGAACGCAAGTCCATCGTTGGTGTCCCATATAAAATTCTTCGCACTACAGACTGCACCAAAACTTGGTAAATATTTTCGCGGATGATTAACGATAATTATGGAGTCGAAGCTAGCTCAAAATGTCTCACAAAAAAAAATTAAGGGACTTCGAAAATCAGCTGACTTTTAATTGCGTCATTATCGGCTCCTATAAAGTTTTCCGCACGATAGATTCGCACAAACCTTGGTAAATATTTTCGAGGATGATCAACAATAATTATCGAGTCGAATCCAGCTCGTAAATGTTTGCCAAACAAAAATTAAAGGGCTTCGAAGGTCAGCTGACTTTTAATCTTGTCATTATTGGCTCCTAGAAAGTTTTCCGCACAATAGACTCGCATAAAACTTGGTCAATATTTTCGAGGATGATCAACAATAATTATCGAGTCAAATCTAGCTCGTAAATGTCTGGCAAAAAAAAAAATAATCGATTTTGAAAATCTGGTGGAAACGCAAGTCCATCGTTGGTGTCCCATATAAAATTCTTCGCACTACAGACTGCACCAAAACTTGGTAAATATTTTCGCGGATGATTAACGATAATTATGGAGTCGAAGCTAGCTCAAAATGTCTCACAAAAAAAAATTAAGGGACTTCGAAAATCAGCTGACTTTTAATTGCGTCATTATCGGCTCCTATAAAGTTTTCCGCACGATAGATTCGCACAAACCTTGGTAAATATTTTCGAGGATGATCAACAATAATTATCGAGTCGAATCCAGCTCGTAAATGTTTGCCAAACAAAAATTAAAGGGCTTCGAAGGTCAGCTGACTTTTAATCTTGTCATTATTGGCTCCTAGAAAGTTTTCCGCACAATAGACTCGCATAAAACTTGGTCAATATTTTCGAGGATGATCAACAATAATTATCGAGTCAAATCTAGCTCGTAAATGTTTGCCAAAAAAAAATTAATCGACTTTGAAAATCTGATGGGAACCGCAACACCATCGTTGTTTTCGCATAGAAAGTTTTCCGCACGACAGACCCGCATAAAACTTGGTCAATATTTTCGAGGATGTTCAACAATAATTATCGAGTCGAATCCAGCTCGTAAATGTTTGCCAAAAAAAAATTAAGGGGCTTCGAATGTCAGCTGACTTTTAATCTTGTCGTTATTGGCTCCTAGAAAGTTTTCCGCACAATAGACTCGCATAAAACTTGGTCAATATTTTCGAGGATGATCAACAATAATTATCGAGTCAAATCTAGCTCGTAAATGTTTGCCAAAAAAAAATTAATCGACCTTGAATATCTGATGGGAACCGCAACACCATCGTTGTTTTCGCATAGAAAGTTTTCCGCACGACAGACCCGCATAAAACTTGGTCAATATTTTCGAGGATGTTCAACAATAATTATCGAGTCGAATCCAGCTCGTAAGTGTTTGCCAAAAAAAAATTAAGGGGCTTCGAATGTCAGCTGACTTTTAATCTTGTCGTTATTGGCTCCTAGAAAGTTTTCCGCACAATAGACTCGCATAAAACTTGGTCAATATTTTCGAGGATGATCAACAATAATTATCGAGTCAAATCTAGCTCGTAAATGTTTGCCAAAAAAAAATTAATCGACTTTGAAAATCTGATGGGAAACGCAACACCATCGTTGTTTTCGCATAGAAAGTTTTCCGCACGACAGACCCGCATAAAACTTGGTCAATATTTTCGAGGATGTTCAACAATAATTGTCGAGTCGAATCCAGCTCGTAAATGTTTGCCAAACAAAAATTAAAGGGCTTCGAAGGTCAGCTGATTTTTAATTTTGTCGTTATTGGCTCCTAGAAAGTTTTCCGCACAATAGACTCGCATAAAACTTGGTCAATATTTTCGAGGATGATCAACAATAATTATCGAGTCAAATCTAGCTCGTAAATGTTTGCCAAAAAAAAATTAATCGACTTTGAAAATCTGATGGGAAACGCAACACCATCGTTGTTTTCGCATAGAAAGTTTTCCGCACGACAGACTCGCATAAAACTTCGGCAATATATTCGAGGATGTTCAACAATAATTATCGAGTCGAATTCAGCTCGTAAATGTTTGCCAAACAAAAATTAAGGGGCTTTGAAAATCCGCTGGAACCGCAAGTCCATCGTTGCATTCGCATGGAACCACAACCATTTGTATGGAACCAGTTGTGAATTGCTTAAGAAGCTTAATAATTGTATGGAGCATGCACACGGCTTGTAACTACATCCATTTCTATTCATATAAAAATACCAGGTCAATTTGTAGGTTATCTACATTGAATATACGAATGACAGTTGAGGTCATTTCGTTGCTACAACGTTGCGAACTTTAGTTACATAAGATTCATGCGTTTCGAGCTGCAAAACAAGCCCCAAACGAATGCAAAGTCGCTTTATAACGTAATCGAACGATTGAGATTTGGGCTCGCTGTAGCCGTTCCCGCTCATATTATGAGATCGGCAACACTTCATTCTATGCAAACACGCAAGATTCATGCGTTTCGAGCCGCCAAACAAGCCCCAAACGAATGCAAAGTCGCTTTATAACGAAATCGAACGATTGAGTTTCGCGCTCGCTATAGCCGTTCCAGCTCGTATTATGAGATCAGAAACACTTTATCTATGCAAATACGCAAGATGCATGCGTTTAGAGCCGCCAAACAAGCCCCAAACGAATGAAAAGTCGCTTTATAACGAAATCGAACGATAGAGTTTTGCGCTCGCTGTAGGCGTTCCAACTCGTAATATAAGATCAAAAACTCTTCATTCTATGCAAATACGCAAGACTCATGCGTTTCGAGCCGAGAAACAAGCCCCAAACGAATGCAAATTCGCGTTATAACGAAATCGAACGATTGAGTTTCGCGCTCGCTATAGCCGTTCCAGCTCGTATTATGAGATCAGAAACACTTCATTCTATGCAAATACGCAAGATTCGTGCGTTTCGAGCCGAGAAACAAGCCCCAAACGAATGCAAAGTCGTTTTATAACGTAATCGACCGATTGAGTTTTGCGTTTGCTGTAGGCGTTCCAGATCGTATTATGAGATCGAAAACACTGCATTCTATGCAAATACGCAAGGTTCATGCGTTTAGAGCCGCCAATCAATCCCCAAACGAATTCAAAGTCGCTTTATAACGAAATCGAACAATTGAGTTTTGCGCTCGGTGTAGCCGTTCCAACTCGTCATATAAGATCAAAAACACTTTATTCCATGCAAATACGCAAGATTCATGCGTTTAGAGCCGCCAAACAAGCCCCAAACGAATACAAAGTCGCTTTATAACGTAATCGAACGATTGAGTTTTGGGCTCACTCTAGGCGTTCCAGATCGTATTATGAGATCAAAAACACTTCATTCTATGCAAATGCGCAAGATTCATGCGTTTCGAGCAGCCAAACAAGCCCCAAACGAATGCAAAGTCGCCTTATAACAATATCGAACGATTGAGTTCTGGGCTCGCTGTAGCCGTTCCAGCTCGTATTATGAGATCGAAAACACTTCATTCTATGCAAACACGCAAGATTCATGCGTTTCGAGCCGCCAAAGAAGCCCCAAACGAATGCAAAGTCGCTTTATAACGAAATCGAACGATTGAGTTTCGCGCTCGCTATAGCCGTTCCAGCTCGTATTATGAGATCAGAAACACTTCATTCTATGCAAATACGCAAGATTCATGCGTTAAGAGCCGCTAAACAAGCCCCAAACGAATGAAAATTACATTTAGAATGAAATCGATCTTTTGAGTTTTACGCATGCAGCAGTCGTTCCAGCTCGTAAAATAAGATCAAAAACTCTTCATTCTATGCAAATACGCAAGAGTCATGCGTTTCGAGCCGAGAAACAAGCCCCAACCGAATGCAAAGTCGCTTTATAACGAAATGGAACGATTGAGTTTTGCGTTCGCTGTAGGCGTTCCCGATCGTATTATGAGATCGAAAACACTGCATTCTATGCAAATACACAAGGTTCATGCGTTTAGAGCCGCCAATCAATCCCCAAACGAATGCAAAGTCGCTTTATAACGAAATCGAACGATAGAGTTTTGCGCTCGCTGTAGGCGTTCCGAATCGTAATATAACATCAAAAACTCTTCATTCTATGCAAATACGCAAGACTCATGCGTTTCGAGCCGAGAAACAAGCCCCAAACGAATGCAAATTCGCGTTATAACGAAATCGAACGATTGAGTTTCGCGGTCGCTATAGGCGTTCCAGATCGTATTATGAGATCAAAAACACTGCATTCTATGCAAATACGCAAGGTTCATGCGTTTAGAGCCGCCAATCAATCCCCAAACGAATGCAAAGTCGCTTTATAACGAAATCGAACAATTGAGTTTTGCGCTCGGTGTAGCCGTTTCAACTCGTAATATAAGATCAAAAACACTTTATTCCATACAAATACTCAAGATTCATGCGTTTCGAGGTGCAAAACAAGCCCCAAACGAATGCAAAGTCGCTTTATAACGTAATCGAACGATTGAGTTTTGGGCTCGCTGTAGCCGTTCCCGCTCGTATTATAAGATCGAAAACACTTCATTCTATGGAAATACGCAAGATTCATGCGTTTAGAGCCGCTAAACAAGCCCCAAACGAATGAAAATTACATTTAGAATGAAATCGATCATTTGAATTTTACGCCTGCAGCAGTCGTTCCAGCTCGTAAAATAAAATCAAAAACTCTTCATTCTGTTACGTCAAAACTGTCGGTGTTTCTTTTTCCGATTATTTTCACGCAACTGTCGCACCGCTTCTCATAACGCACGCTGGTCAGAACGACGAGATATCGATCTATACCACTCCCGGTGCTATTCACGATAGCGACTGCCCATTTCTAAGCCTAACCTTGCGGAAAATTGCTTGCGATAGGGCCCTAGGAATGCCTGTCGTTTCACTTCTTAGGGTTATTATTAAATTCTAATCCCTTGACAAATGTCGTTGCCTGCCCGGAATGTTAATGAGAATACGAAGGTTATGCACACGGGTCTCGTGTCGACTACAAATCTAACTAGTGTTCTATTCCGGTAGCCGAATGATTAGGGGATTAGACTAGGAAAAATATTCGTGCACTAAGAGAACAAACAAAAAAAGTTATAAACGGAGAGGTGATTATTAAATAGAATTGCTTACGTTTGTCGGTGATTGTCGGTCGCCGTTGGTGTTGAAATAATTTAGAGCAGAACTCCGGAAATTTAATGTGATGGACAGATATTTATTTTAACCGGAAATTTAAAACCTTTGTTGAATCAAACGGAGATACAGAATAAACAATTATAATTGAACTACATCCGTACAAAATATTCGGTTAAGTCGAAAGTCGCAAACAAATCCGAAAATCGTAGAGTAAAACAACTCAGTGCGAAAATCTTACAAGAGAATAATTCTCAAATAAAATCGGTGACTGGTAGAATTACCGGCTCAGAGTATCGTAATAATTGGTCCGTCGAATAATAATATCTGGGTGACAAAAATAATAACTGAGGTCTGATTGAACGACAATAATTCCGTCGATCGAATGATGGTAACTGCGTGCCGAGTACATGTTTTTCGGGGTATTTATACTATTCTCCTAGGTAAAAAGTAGGAGAAATAATGGGTCACGTATGTGATTTTTCCCTCTATTTTCGATGGGTGACCAATGAGAAAAATGATTCAATTGTTTTTCGTCTACTTCTCCTGGTCACAGAAAAGTGGGAGCAATCTATTTAGTCACGTATGTAGTTTTCTTCTTTGTTTCTCCAAAGGGAAGAAATGAGAGTAATCATTCTCGAAGAGTATGTTCTCCCTCTGTACTTCTCCTACCAAATTGTTTCCATAGAGGGGAACAGGTGAGACGGGGTAGCGTGATTTGAGTCGAAACGGCCGATTGGTCAATGGGTTATTAAAATCGAGGAGTTTAGAAAGAGAGGTACCCTCGTCGGTCGCATCGCGGTGTACTGAGGTAAAGGAGAGTGTGAAGAAGCGTAATGCCTTTTACTGTATTCTCGCACCTAGCTTTGATTTTGTTTCGGGTGCCGCTTCCGGCGCGGGCCCGGCAACTGCCGCGCGTACGTGACCAAATCGTTCGACGTTCGTTTCGTCTTTCTGATTATGAAAACGCAGAACTCTACTGTGTACTCGTTACATGCTATGTTTCGGTGGAGGTTTTATCATTTCCTTTTCCGGTGACAGTATTCGAGAATAACAAATCGTCCATCTAAATGGGCCTTATTATACGCGGCCGAAGGTCGTCGGCTCAATACTTAAAAATATATATCTGCCGCAACTTATTTGTCATATATAGAACTCAACTTAATATTAGCAATTAAAACTACGTTTCCTTGTATATCTATATAGGTATCGATTTTACCTCGTACCTGAAGTTAATTATGTTACAGATAGTCTTTTGGTCCCAAATTTACATGTCATTTTTGTTTATTAACTTCCTTTTCCTAGGTTTAAATAATGAAGAGGGAAGGTTATTTTGTCGCCTTCCGTCTTTCCTTGTTGTAGTCATTGGGACGAAAATCTTTCCGATCTTCTACGTGAGAAAGAATTATTAATTAAATTTCCTTAGGTGTTAGATGTAACTGAGGGGAAAGGATTGCTACTCATTACATGTTTCGTCACTCGGTTCGTTCGGGTGTGTATTTGTTATGGGGAGCACGTACAGGGGTGAGGCCCCTTTGCTGTGGCGCGCCGGTGTAGCCGCCGCTCGGCTCTTCAAGTAGTCATCCTGGTTGGTCATAAAATTCTGCCACGATTGAACTTATTGTTAACGCAATGTTTTTCTTTTGACATTGACATCGTGATGAGGGTCTATCGGATGACTCGGAATTAGTGGTGATTTCGATAAATATTGGACTAAAAAAATAATCGGAAATTATAAAGTCGATTGTTATATCGAATGTTATTTGTGTCTAATGAAATGTAATTCCTTGTTTAGTTTTGTAGGTATTGAATTTGCAGAATTCGCGTGCTTGACTTTCTGTACTATTTTCTTTCATCTTTGTCTTTCGTCTGGAAATCCTTCTAAGCGATTCTTGTCTACAAGTGAATAGTCTTTTAACAAAAATATGTCCTCCTCGGATTTTTAATAGAGGGGCGGAATACCTCGTTTCTCCCATTGCATCCCTCTCTAATCTCATTGTCTACTAACGCCGTTTCCTCCTAATTCGGAGTGTCAAAACCCGGAACCTTAAGGTTCTTCATGGGTTTCTGAGACCTGTAGGCAACGTGTCGAGACGACGCGTCGTGCCGAGAGTTAGGTCTCCGGCGGTTGATGACCGCGGGCCTTTTCATTCATAGTTTTTCCGTGCGATGGTACGGAAGAACTTACGACCTTTGGGATCTACGAATTTTAGTCGATACTCATACCTTGGCAGGTAGCGAGCTGCCTCGAGTAGGTTGGCTTTTTTAACGCCTTGTAGTGGCGTAGCGCTGTGTGGCATAGGCCACCTTTCCGACTTGTCTTTCTTGTCCCGTCTAGATCGATCGTACCCTGGCGTTAGATCTCTTTAGGTTTGATACTGATTTTCTTACCGACTGAGTTGATAAGTTAGCTCTTGGCAGAAACGGGTCTTTTATCTAGTTTGTTGATATTTCGGACTATCTGACCAAATTCTTTCTCTTTCTTAGAAGTTATATTTCCTTGACTCCAGTTTTAATGAGCGAAATAGTGAAGAAAATTTATGCGTTACGCTGGACGTAACACCTCCCCCTCTTTCAAGACGATTATTAGGAGAATCCGAATAATCGGCTTAATTTATAGGTGGGTGTTAGGCTGAGTTGATTGTTTCGTCTCGAATTCTCAAATTCTTTCCTTTTCCTTTATCTTTAGATCTGTTTTTTTTCTGATTATCTTTTTCCCTCCCCCCTTTTTTTAATCCTTGTAATTCTTTCTTAGTAGATGTGTAATTTTCCTATAGCTATTTTTACTTGATCTAAATTATTCATGTTAACACCAGTAATTATGTTTGGGTCGTTGACAATTTGCATTAATGTTGCATTGGTGTTGCCCTTGCATCAGGGTGCGCTCGATCCCTTATTATTTTAACTTAAAGATACTTATAGTTGCGGTAATTTGTTGTCAGTATGGTATGTACGTTTATTCCCACTGTGATTTCCCAGTACGGTTCCCTTCCGTGGTTTTTGTATGAATTGTCCGGAGTGATTATAGGGTTATACTGGACCATAGTCTGTAAATCATAAGATGGGTCGTGTCCTTCAACCATTTAATCATATGGAAAACAAATGGTTAGTTCCCTCCCATGCATTTTATATATATATGTATTTTTTTAATTCTTTTTTTATTTATTTTGTGACGTATTTTCCTGGATCTCAACGCGAATAAAAAAACACAAAAAAAAAAAACAAAACCGAAAACGCGAAAATCGAAGCTCAAACCGAACGGGAGCGGAGCGCGAAATCGAGAACTCAGAAAACGTCACCTTCGGCCGCCCGCTTCCACGGATGCATCGACGTCCCGGTGGGCGCCAGTTAATTTTTGTTTCGCCGGTATTAACAACCGGACTAAACTGGAGGTCCGTGGAACGGCCGACCTCCGCAGGGTCGATTTTTGTTTCGCCGGAATCGCCAAGCCGGACTAATCTGGAGGTCGATGGAACGGTCGACCTCCGCAGGGTCGATTTTTGTTTCGCCGGAATCGCCAAGCCGGACTAATCTGGAGGTCGATGGAACGGTCGACCTCCGCAGGGTCGATTTTTGTTTCGCCGGAATCGCCAAGCCGGACTAATCTGGAGGTCGATGGAACGGTCGACCTCCGCAACGGAAATACACGAGAACAGAACAAAAAATAACGAGATCACACAAACGAGAACTGAACGGTACGAGAACTAACGCCGATGCATTCGCGAAAGCGAACGGTTGCGGAAATGCACGGTTGCTCAGGATGCGGGTTATGGTAGAAGGGTCGCGATCCTTCGCCAACAAAGTAACACGAAATCGAAACCGGAATCTCAACTTTAAATAACGGGAACAATTATTTATTGGCTGCTAAGCCACGGGATCGCACACTCGTGCATCGGGAGCGCTCAGCTGACCGGGGGGTCGGAGCGAGCGTAACGAGAACGGATCGATACGCGATCAAATAATTACCGAAACGATAAACTCACCGAACCAGCGTATTCTAATCCAATAATGGGCGAGAACTGCATCTCACGATGCCTCGAGAACTCCAACACAATCACTGCACTTCAAAAGCATTCCTCAGAACGCATCTCGAGCACAGAAAAATCGGTAATAAAATCGGAACCGAATCCGCACGAAACACAGCACATACGAGTCAACTACCGAACGCGCAAAGTGACAGGTAGCGTGAGCGAGATACGCGAACCGAAGCGAGAGCGATAGCCGGAGTCTACGGCAGCGCGAGCGAGAGCGAACGACTCAGCGCGCGAGACAATAGCCCAAACGTAAACACCGGTCGCGCGAGAGGTCCGAGTTGCCTCGAGGACGACTCTCGGCAGACTGATTAGCCTACGACGATATTCTAAGGAAGCGTTATGATTATCGCGAAATCCTTAGCCGATAGCTACTGCCCTCTCAAACTATTTCCAAAGCGTCACTTAAGCGGGAACCGAAACCGTAACGCGGTAATTTTTGAGATTCGTCGCGATCGTTACTCCAAATTCAGGACGTGAAAACAAGGCTCTCTCTCTTAACTAAAACACAGCACAAGGTGTTCCGACCTTGCCC
Source organism: Exephanes ischioxanthus (assembly GCA_958510785.1). Lineage (NCBI taxonomy): Eukaryota > Metazoa > Arthropoda > Insecta > Hymenoptera > Ichneumonidae > Exephanes > Exephanes ischioxanthus. The sequence goes on along the minus strand of OY294021.1, from coordinate 1,472,316 downwards.
GGACCGTACTAAAACCTCCGCCTGTTCTCCAACGTCCTGCATTATCACCTGAACGGAGTGCCGGGTTTGCACCGGACTTTGACGTATTCGCGACGAAATCTCGTCGGGCTCTTCTCTATTCGTGTTTCTCACTTCTTCGAGATTCTCTCCACCGAATAGATCCGAGGCTTCCGACCTGAACTGAATCTTTTTAACTTGTCTCAAAGCTTATCCCACACCCAAGCTCATCAGTAAAGTCTAAACTGGATCGTAGCCGTAACGCACCTTACTTAAACGAGAGCTGGACGGTACCTGGACAGCCGAGGAGCAGTAAATCGAGAACGATAACGGGCTAACCGAACTAAATCGATAGCTGCATCCGTAAAACGTTAATTTATGTGTCTTTTTGTGACGGTGATCAAAAAATCACGTCACAATTTATATATATTTTTTTATTTTTTTATTTTTTTTTATATATATATTTTTATTTTTTTTGCTTTTTTTTCTTGTTGTTTTTTTTGTCGATTATTTATTATTATTTTTCTTTCATATAATTGGTATTATTATTTCGTTAATATCATTATATCCGTTTATTGTTAGTATTCCCTTCTTCCTTTTTCTACTGGTGTCTGGTTATTATGTATACGTATTTCTCTATCTCCCCTAAAAATTCCGTGGGTTAAAAATAGGTTCACCGTGAGTTAAAAATAGATTTTATACTCCCTTAAACCAGAGTTTCGACAACTCCTACTGGTAATACATAATCTGAATCATCGGCTCCATCATCCAGTCCGATGATGTTGTTGAGGATACCCGGAGAGGGTATGAGGTCATCGTATTGGTTGATGAACGTGTTTAGCATTCGGGAGAGTCCGGGCTCCCTTTGCGGTGAGTTCCGTTGACCTGGAGTCGGAGTGCGGGGGTTCGCGGGGGGTCTTTCGACAGGTGCCTCGTCCTCAGGTGATTCTGTTTCGTCGTACCTTCCTTCACCCAAATATTCGATGCTGCTAGGGTTTTGTCCGTGAGGGATGATCGTATCCCCTCTCCAGTAGTACTGCGTTCCTCCGAGGAGAATGGGTTCGTTGGGGTGCGCACCCACCCTTCGTGCCCACATTCGTCGGGTCTTATCGGTGAGCCTTCTCCATTCTGGTGGTACCCACACGTACCGTCTTGGTTGCACCGTGCGTGGCAACCTCATCTGCCAGTAGCATACTACTCGTCCCATTCCTAATGACGGGAGAAGCGGAGTTCGGTTGATAGTAATGGGCAACCGATCTGTCACGTAATTAATCCGAGGTAGACTCCAATATCGGATGGGTTCCAGGAAGTTCGGCCATCCGTTTCTTCCATGTATTGGGACCATACTATACTGCTGGCGCGAGGGTAAAAGCACGTCTATTGCCCAGTGATACGTTGTCCGTCCTAATACGATATCGTCGTACGGGTTATCGCGCAATTGCCCGATCCAATCAACCAGTCGTTCGGGAGTCAGACATCTCCATTCGGGCGGAACGTATAGTTCGATGTCCCTTTGAGCGAGGTCGATATACATGGCGATTTTCCAGTAACAATACAACCTGGTTGCGCCGGGGGCGAGGCAAGGGATTACCTTGGTGTGTATTCGTATTGGTAAATGTTCGGCCGGACTGATGTTTCTGCCTATTCTCCTCCTTCGTGGGGGAGGTGTTCCTACTGCGGGTGGATATTGAGACATGTTACCTGCTGTTTGTGGGTAAAATCAAAAAAACCTTTATTAATATATAATTGGATGTTTGTAGTCTCCATTTGTCGGGACCCTGGTTAGTAATATATACAAAGAATGTTCCGTTAAACACTGGGTATTCTTTGTTGAGAATTATTTTGTAAAGTGGTTACAGGGAGCCTATTGTCAGCCATAGTCTTTATGCCAGGATTTTATCTCGCGGCCGCATTAATTATGGGGACGTTTCTCCAGTGAGAAAAACATTTGGTTTTGTTCAGGAGAAGGGAGGTTAATAGTGCCCTTTTTTGCTTTTTCGAGGGTTGGGTACAGACCTGGAGGTTTAATTGCCGTATCAGGTTTTTGTGTTCCTTCAGCGGTGGTCACTTTTCCCTCTACTTCCATAATAGTGGAATAGATCTCACGGGTTTGATTACCTTTTTGCTCGGGGATCTGGGTTCGTGCAGCCGCGATTGGAGGTGAGATATTAGATCTTTCGTCCCGAGAGACGGGAGTTAACTCTTTTGATTGTGTTACCTGTTCTGTTGGTGGTGAATAAATTTCATTATTACGCCGGGGCACTTTGTAAACGATTTCGGTAGTCGGTGTCGTATTTTCCCTTGTGGAGGTCGGGGATATTTCCTTTGTCTCTAGTATATCATGCGTTGTTGATAAACAATGTTCTCTGTTAGAACACCGAGGTATTTTATATGCCGGTGGAGTTCTGGATCGATCTCTCCCTGGGCCAAATAAAATTTATAGGCTGTGCTTCGGATACTGGTCGGTATGCGGGGTTAAAGTGTGTAGGTAGCGTTGTGCTTTGATACGTTCGAATAGGAATACTCGAACCTGATTGACTGTCACCGCAGCCGAAGGTTTGTTGTAGGTCGTAAATACGGGAGTCAAAACCGAATTGCAGCGGTTCGGCTGGTGCGCTGGTAAAATGGTTAACGGGGGCGAGGGTTGAATGACCGTTCGAGGCTTCCTGCGGAAGCAACGGCTTCTCACTTGCCTTTCCATCTCCGTTATTCTCGCCATCTCCCTTAGGGGGTCGCTTGTTGAGGTGCAGAAGCAGGTAGGTTACGGAGTCCCAGATGGCTCCGACGAGATATAATGACCACCCATAGATGGTATGTAAAGCGTATCCGTGTATTATGGTGTCAATAATTAATTAAATTCCTCTGATAATCATGAATATTCCGACCAAACCCGCGCTGACTGTCCCAAATGTTGAAAAATATCCCCACGATTTTTCCCATGATGTCTCGATAATTTTATTAATTGCTTGTTCATCTATTAAATTCGCAATCGTTCCACCTTGTGTTATGGTGGGCTGGCCGGCTATTCCCCTAGCTACTGAGTTGAGGATGGCCGGTCTTTCTGCGGGGAACATAATGTGGTCACGCAGATCATCCAGGTCTTTCTGCGTATATATTCCGCTAGTCGCGAGATTCTGTGGGTTGCGATAAGACCATGTTTGCTCGGTCAGGGGTTGGAGAGTGGTCGGCGCTAGGCCGTGAATGGGTCGGGGCTCCAATGAATACCATTCGCCGTCTATCCTATACATGGATGGTACTAAAGTGTTACAGGTTACCTGCGTTTCTGTTCTTTTAAGAATGTGTGTGCGAGGGGTTAGGTAGTATGAGTGGTTTCCTGCTTCGACAGGTAACGGTGGATATAACACTCCTTCGTTTCCCTAATCCTGACTTCTAACGCGATGCATTTTACTATATGGGCGACCTCTCCTGCTAATGCTGCCATGTATCCAGGACCTTTCATGATATTATATGCAAATTCATCGGGCGTTTGTTTTGCAAGCCCGATCGTGTTTTCCAGCACTTGTCTTTCGAGATTGCATCTTTGGATTAAGATATCGTTATACATTTGCGTGATTTGTTTGCTCAGGTATTTTTCTGCATACACGAATTTGGAATTTACATATGCGAATAGGTCAAGATTAGATGTTGACAGGGCATCCCTCTTGATAAAAGGAATACCCTTTTGTGTTTCTACTATTAGAAGTTTCGGGTGTTCGGTACGAATTAAAGTGTAACCGCAGACGATCGACCGATCGCGAATAGTCAAAGAAAAGATTACTTCGCCTTCGAGCAATGAGTATAAAGTTTGCTTGAATTCGGTATTTCGGTCAGTCGACCGGGTAGCGCCTCCCTCGTAAAGTAATCCGTAGCGCTTACTCTTGCAGCTATCCTCGGGAAAAGGGTCCCAATACGTGTCTCCACCATCTATGTCTACGCACCGGCCCTCATTGAGCTCGCATTTTGTACCTGAGCGTAAAATTACCTTGTTGGTCTCTGCATCTACATCGGCCATATAATCGCGGAGGGTTATTTTTACGGTTCCCATTACGTATACCTTGTCCCAATTACCATATGGGTCGGAGTAATACACGCCTTCACATTCCGAATTTGGAGTTAGGGTTCCAGCTATTGAGATGGGTCGACTAGTTGTGCCGTTAGGCGTGATTCCGTTTACTTCTGTTTGTCCGATTTTTATACGCCCGTATCTATATATATCATTGCAAACGTCGCGAGAAATGTTGTCCACGTACGAATTTTCCCCATTAGGAACATCCATTCCGTGAGACCACATTCCGCACCGACGGATTACGCGGTGGACCTCAATTTTGCACTGCCTTACGTGTATTGATGAGTATTGATTGATCCGGAGTAATTGTATGTAGACCGATGTCTTATCGACTTCCTGTCGAGGGATGTCACAGCTTCCAACTTCTAGCAGCGAAACTGTTGTGATATTCAACGTTGCGTCTGTGCAATCGTATCCGATTAATCCTTCCGCGGGGCGTATTTGGACTAACAGGTGAAGTACCAAGAACCCCCATATTAGGTGGATTTCCTTCATCTGTAATGTTATTGAGTTTATGTTTGTTGGTAAATTGAACGACATGCTACTTACTCGTGGAGTATCAAAAATTTTCATATGAGCCCCATGTGGGCGGGAAATAATTTGGGTACGTGACTTGGAAAAGAATGGGTAACGCCTATACTTGGGCCCTTCGCCGGCCCCTTCTCTTTTTCCTATTCTCCGTCCCTTTTTTGTTTCCATAAAACTCGTGGTACGCTAGAATTTACTTTACTTGTTTCTTTTCGTTCTTGTGTAACACCTTTGTAATCGATAACACAAAAAAATGGTTCGTACCCGTGAGCCGATGACTCCTTCGTTACAAAGATTGTTAGATCGTCATCCCCCAGTGAAAGGTGCGATTATTATTGAAGTGCAACGGGGTGTACGTCGAGTGCGCTATCTTCGTCGGATGTTGAACGACACGGCGTAAGTATAATGTTAGTTTGACTATTTTATCTCTATACGTATCCTTGTTTTATTATGTGGGGTTTGTCTCGTGTCCCCATTTGTTTTTAGGTGGGATTTTCAATACGAGGATATTTTTGACCTGCGCCGTCTTTTCGAGTTGGACACGCCGGAACCCCAGCTTCCCCGGCGGCATGAGCCTGTTAACGCGGAGGTGCGACCTATCCGACCCCGTGCTTTTCGACAGTGGCTGTGGTTCGTATCCCTTACCCCCTTTTTTATAGGTTACACATTTTAAAGGGGCTCTTTTTTTCCAGGTTTATTTGCCGAGTTCTGTCGCTCTTGGCGATTTTCCTTTAGGTTTTTAGCCGTTCCGATATAATATACTATTCTTTTAGATATATATTGTGACGGGGCTTTTCTGCTCCCGTCACAAAGAGAGCCAAACTTCAGGCTCTCCCTCGTATCGGCACGGCACACGGCATTCTTCCTCCCGGGAAGAGTCCCTTCCAGGCGGACAGACAGGGTCAATCGCAAGCGAACCGTTCCCACGACTAATTTCGGCCTTATTTTTATTTTCCCGATAATTCTCTCGAGCGTACGGCGGTCAAAACCGCCGCAAGGACATCTCGACGCCTACCAGCAACATACAGCAGGCTGGAGCCTTGCTACCGATCTCGCCGCAGTCAGCCACCGTCAGCAGGCTGGAGCCTAGCTACCGACCTCGCCACCGTCACATGGCCAGCACCTCGACACGTCGCCCGCCGTTCAGCCGCGCCGCTACCGAGGTAGCGCGCGACGTTACCGACGACGGGCTCTCCACCCTCCGAAACCGCCTAGACGCGACGAGCCACCAGCTACCGAGATCTACAGCGTCCGGCTCGTCGCTGAGCCACCACCTCGCTCGCCTCACCGAAGTTCCCGGGTCTACGCGCAACGACGCCCGTGGACTTACCTCCCACCACGAGCGTACTCCACACCTCGCGTTCACGATATCCTGAACGCGAGGAAATTAAAAGAACCGCGCGAGATCTCCGTAATTCGGGGAACTCGGACAAATAGAGTAGAGGGCGGAATGAAGACAGGCATAGGGTGGGGGGAAAAAGGACCCGCGATCGCGAGAGCGTTACTTCCCTCGGGGACTCAATCGTAGGCTCCCGAGAAGGAAGGACGTCGTGACCGCTGCCGATCCGTGCTTAACGTCTCGCGAGAATACCGACATCTTGCCATACGCGAAGTGGGACTTCTGGCCGAGGACAACTCGAGAAGCTCCCGCAACTGCAACGAAACCGGTGAGATCGTCGTACGTGTTCGGTTTGAGGCTAGAGACAGAATAGAGCAAACTCGACTCGTTATCGTGGGGAAGGTACGTCTTCGCGCGCGGAACGCGGAATTGGTTCTCGGGGAAAAATCCAGTAAAGTTCATATTTTTCATTCCACCTAGTTTCCGTTACATTATTTGCCTGGAAGGTTCTCCTTTATTCATCAATCTCATTCAATAGTTTGCGCCACGTGCGAGTCCATAATTTAATCTCCGGTTATATAAATTTCCATCTTATTAATTAACTCTTCAACTTTTCCGATATTTTAGTTTACTGATTTTTTGTGAGATTCCGAATACTCCCGCTGCGATCGGGCTAGAATAGTGATTTAAGAATCCCGCGTATTCCCGCTGCGATCGGGCTGATTTAGGAAATATCTGTTGCGAAAGGTACCGTGGCTGCGATCCACGTTAGTTGTTGTATGCGAGTGCCTAGATTCCGAAGCATCGTCTGTCGCCGATTATCCGTTACCGATGTTCCGTTACCTAATATTGTCGTTACGTTGTTGCTATCGTTTTGTTGTTAAGCTTTTTGGGTAATTGAGGGAACGAGCGTGCACGCTAGGCGCTTCTCGACCACGCTCCCGATATACGTTATAATAAAATATCTGTTGAGTTCCCGTATTTCGTCTCGATCTCTGTTTCCTCCTCGCGGAGGTGACCGAACCACCCCCTCTACCTATTTCCCAAGGCTGAGCGACGCCGGGTCGCTCTCGTCTCTCGTTCGGCTCTTAAAATGAAAATTTCGTCGCGAGAGCTCTCGCTCTCGCGGCTGGCGCCCTTAAGGCCGAGTGAGACGGGTTTTGTAGCCGTCTCGATTGGGTAAATTCGGGTGTTGGGAAAATACGGTTACAAATTTGGCGCCCAACGTGGGGCCCACGGCGTTAAATTCATTTCATTAAAAATCCGCGAAAAATTGGCCCCAGGGAAACAGAGAAGATAGCAAGAGCGAAATAAGAAAATAACGGTGACAGGCGAACGACTTTGGTCGGATCGAAGCTCCCGCTATTTGTGTGACAGAATTAGAGTATTTGTGTGATTGGGATATTTGTTTGCATGAGTTTGTCAGTGTCCGTTTCTAGCTTTTGTTTTGACCGCCGTCGCCGAGACCGGCGAGGCGAGCAGCGTTCCCGAGCGTAGCCGAAGCCGCACGAGCGCGACTCGGGTCGTCGTTAGACGCTCAGTACGCTGCTGTGTGGTCGTGAGTGGACACGTGCTACGATACACCGCCTCGTGCTACGCTCCCGTGTGAAGGACGCTAGGAGGATTTTGGATTATCGTAATACCAGGTAACGATTCCTCCTCTCTTATAACACCCTACTATCCCTGTATATCGAGGAAGATTTCTCGTGAGCGAATAACGCGGCGAATAGTCGCCAAACGATCCTCAACTTTCGCGACGAACGTCTACGCGCCGTACGCCCGGGTACCGTCGAGCCGCTATCGCTGTCTCTCTCCAAACAAGAGGTCGGCCGTTCCGACTCGACGCTCCCGTGTTTACCCTTTCGACTCGGTAACAGTGGCCTTGTCGACGTTAAGACTCGTTTCACATTGCCTTGCTTACGAGAAATATTCTTCGGGAAATAATATTTCAGGGAGCCCGAATTATTCGGGATTGTCGTCGGTATATTTTTCTGTCGAGGGCCGCTGACTTGCGATAGCTCTCGGGACACCGTGAGCACGTGCTCCCGGGACAGCGAGCAGCCGTCGTGTCCCTACCTTACCGACTCCCATCGGGTCGGTAACTTAAAATCTGAACCAAAATCCGATCAATTTATTCTCTTTTCTCTCGTTTTTTTTCTCCCCCTTTCCTATTTTTCTTTCCTCCGATTGTTTTCCGATTTAATTTGAGTTTTTTTGTTTCTTTTATTCGGGCTCATCTTTGTGATAATTTCATTTCTTTTTTTCCCTTTTTTGCCGGTTCCCTTCCGAACTCGCTATTTTCGTTTAATTCCTTTATTTTCTTTCATTCTTGTTGGTAGGTTTCTTTTCCCTTTTCTTTTTTTTTCCCTCGATGGTTTCCCAATTTAGTTAATTTCGCTGACTTATCTTAACCTTTTACTATCCGTTATTTCTTCTTTTTCCTTTCCCCTTTTGCCCTTCAATTTTTTTTTTAATTCCTTTTTATTATTATTCTTTTTTTCCTTTTTTTACTTTTGTTTCTTTTTGCTATTCACTTAGCCTTATTATAAAATTTATTTTTCCTTTCCCTCGCGATCATTATTTCTTTTTTTTCCTTATACTTTCCCCCGCTGTCTACCCGTTTAGCGGGGTAATTGACTCGTTTTTTTCTTTCCTTTATCATCTTAATCCGGAATCCCATCTACGTCGGGATATTGATTCATTCGGGATCTATTTTGCGCGGGCATTCCGATGGCGACCGGTTCGAATAACACGGGAACGATGGAAGGCGTTCAGGAGCTCGACCTCTCAGCGGATCGCCTCCGTCACGAACTACAACAGCGAGGGCTCTCGATCGTTGGGGAACCGAACGAGTTGCGGGATCGACTCTTGTCGAGCCTGTTGATTTCTCTCGATCCCGTGGGAGCGGCCGCGAACCCCGGTAATAACACCCGCGCTCCTTCGAATAATAACGAGCAGCGGGCAACCCCGTTCGGCCTACCTCTAGGGCCACTTGCCCACGGGAACAACCGGGCTCCTTCGTCTTTGACCGCGCGGCCGTACGAAGGCCTACCCCCGGCCATACGACCGGCGGGGGGTACCGGAGCGAATCCAGACGCTCTCGCGCGACGATATCGTGAGGCCGATGAATCCCCTCGCGATCGCTACCGCGACCGAGGTTTCCCTCCACCCCAAGACCATTCGTCCCCCGTGCGGACACGCGAATATACGCAAAATTTTACGGGACTTAACAATTCGCGTTCGGTCGCGGATATGTTGCGGAAATGGGACCTCCGGTTCTCGGGACGACGGGGGGAGGACGCGATGGGCTTTCTCACGCGTATCGAAGAGGCGCGCGAAGTCGCGCCAATTCCCGACACCGACCTACTCCCCTGTATACCACTCGTTTTGACAGGGATCGCACTCACGTGGTATCGTGGGGAGCGAGCGCGCATCCGCAGCTATCGGGAATTCGAAGATGCCTTCCTGGCTCGGTTCGGCGACCCCGATTTACAATTTACGCTTCGCGAGGAATTACTGCGCCGTACGCAGGGAGAGGGGGAAGACACGGTCGACTTTTTGACCTGTCTCCGAGCGCTACTCGACCGGGTAGCTCCGCCGTTCTCGTTACGCGAACAACTCGACTACGCGCATCGGAATATGTTACCGCGGCTACAGATCGCGATTCGGCGCAACGATTTTCACTCGTTCACCGATCTCGAACGCATCGCAGTACGGGTCGAGCGCAGTTATCAGGCTGATCGGTATTACCAACCGCCTCCACCACCGGAACGATCGGCCTTCCCTGACCTCGCCTACCGATCGTCGCGATCATACCAACGCCGAAGCGACGCGAATTACTCGGTGTTCGGGGAAGCACGCGCACCCGACTCCGAGCGCTCGCGCCGTCCGGACTCTCGCGACGCGCGGAGGGGGGAAAGGTCGCCCTCCGCCGACCGCCCGGGTTACCGCGGCCGAACCCCGGAGAGGACAACCGATCGGGGAAACGATCGCGCGCGTACACCGGAAAGACGGGACGATAAAAGGGATGAGCGCTCCCGATACCGGTCACCGGGCACCCAAGCCCCGCAATATAACGGCCGGCAGGCATACTCGCGCCCCGACGCAGCGACGCGCCGCGTGCATTACACCGACGAAAGGGATCGGGCCAGATCTCCCGCGACGCGATCGAAAACGCCGCCGGGAGAGTACCGTTCAGCGGCTCACCGTTCACCCACGCCGGGACGAACCGGGACACGCGACGCCGCGACGAATAGGGAGTTGACCTGCTGGAATTGCGGGAAAGAGGGGCATCGATCGATCGGATGCCTCGCTCCGAAAACGGTTTTTTGTTATCGATGCGGGAAGAAAGACGCGCGAACCACCGACGACCATGAGTGTTCGGGAAACGCGTCCCGGAGCCACCCGTGAGCGCGACGGTGGCTCCCGAAAACCCGAAACCGATTCCGTCGAACGCGTTCCCGACTTTAAATGAATTTCCGGATTTTCCTAAATTATTGACCGAATATTTTTGTAGCCCTCTTCATAGCTCGCGTAGCAAAATGATATTACTCGTCGTCGTGAAATTAGGGGAACGTCTCGTGCCAGCTATCGTAGACAGCGGGTCTACCAGCACGTACATCGGCAGTGAGGGACTCGCGATCGCTACCGAGCTGGGGTGTCTTCCCCAGAGCGTACCTCCAGCTTCCGCGACAATCGCCGACGGAGGCCAAATTACGTGCGACGAAGAAATCGAGTTGCCCATCACCCTCGAGGGACGCGAACGGCCAATCATAGCGCGCGTATTTCCTTCCTTACCGGTACCACTGCTACTCGGCTTAGACGCGCTTAGCATCTTCGAAATAGTCGTCGACCACGCCCGACGCGTATGGAGTTTTAGTGGGGATGGCTCTCGCGAATTTAAATTCATGGGACGCGACTCGGCCGCGCACGCGAATATTCTCCTCGGTATCTCCGACCTCGAGCGAAGCGAGAGCGAACGGCTCTCGGCCTTCCTAAATCGCGAGTTACCGAAACTTCGCGCTGCCCCGGGACGAACCGATTTAATCACGCATCATATCGACGTCGGGGATAGCGCGCCGATCAAACAACGATATTATCCGGTTACCCCGATAATTCGCGACGCGATGAACGCCGAAGTGGACCGGATGCTCGAAGCCGGAGTCATCGAGCCCTCGAGTAGCAACTGGTCTACACCGATCGTCATGGTGAAGAAACCGAACCACACCTACCGGTTTTGTCTCGATTTTCGAAAGGTGAACGGGGTCATGAAAAAGGACGCCTATCCGCTCCCGTATATGAATCAAATTCTCGATCGGTTGCGTTCGGCGAAATACATTTCGACGCTCGATTTAAGTCAGGCTTACCATCAGATCCCGTTAAGTCCGGAGTCGCGAGAGATCACAGCGTTTACCGTACCACAGCGCGGACTTTTCCAATTCACGCGGATGCCATACGGCTTAACGAACGCTCCCGCGACCTTTCAGCGACTTTTAGACCGCTTAGTCGGGCCCGATATGGAGCCACACGCGTTCGCGTATCTCGACGATATTATTATCGTAACCGAGACCTTCGAGGAACATCTCGCGTGGCTCAAACGCGTTTTCGATACGATCACGGGAGCGGGTCTACTAATTAACCCCGACAAATGCGAGTTTTGCTGTCCGGAAGTAAGATACCTCGGGTTTCGCGTAAATCGCCACGGTCTACAGGTCGATCCCGAGAAGACCGAGCCGATTCGAAATTTTCCGGTGCCAGCAGGGATTAAGCCATTGAGACGATTCCTCGGTATGGCCTCATGGTACCGGAGGTTCGTTCCTCACTTCGCAGAAATCGCCGCCCCACTCACGAAGCTCACGAAAAAGAGTCAACGGTGGACGTGGGGATCAGAACAACAATCGGCGTTCGAAAAATTGCGCGAAGCTCTCGTGAACCCTCCGACACTGTCTTGCCCGGATTTTACCGCGAAGTTCACGCTGCAAACCGACGCGAGTATGAGCGGTTTAGGCGCCGTATTAACCCAGTCTATCGAGGGCGTTGAACACCCGATCGCGTACGCGAGCCGAGCCCTTTCAGCGGCCGAACGAAATTACTCGACGACCGAACAAGAATGTTTAGCCATTCTTTGGTCGATTCGAAAGTTCCGCGCCTACCTCGAGGGATACCGCTTCACGGTGATCACCGACCATCACAGTCTTCGGTGGTTACAAACACTAAGGGATCCCGCCGGGAGATTAGCGCGTTGGGCCTTACAACTCGCCCAATATGACTTCGAGGTGGTACATCGGAAGGGTGCGCTAAACCACGTACCCGACGCTCTCTCTCGAATGTTTGAGGGACAACCTCCGTCGGCCGAAAGTGTCCCCGACACCGTCGATCTCGCGTTACTCGCTCTCGTATCAGGCATTACGGGGGGAGAGTTAGTAGAACGCGAGCCGATCGACACGCTCGCCGATCGCTGGTACGCGAGGAAAATGCACGCTGTCGAGACCGCGCCTAGTCGATTTCCGAACTGGAAGATAATCGAGAATCGGCTCTACGTTCATCGCCGTACGAAACGCCGAGTGTTACCGAAAGGTGACTATTCCGAGTGGAAACTCGTCGTTCCCCAAGCCTCCCGTTCGGAAGTCCTCCGGGAAAATCACGACGCTCCGCAGGCCGGACACCTCGGCGTCGATAAAACGTACGCCCGAATTTTTAATTCGTATTTTTGGCCCGGGATGATTCGCGACGTAATCCGCCACGTACGCCACTGCGGCGTATGTCAACGCACGAAGGCGGAACAGCTACCGCCCATCGGACTAATGGGTCGTCGAATCGTCGACGAACCCTGGACGGTCGTCGCAGCCGATATAATGGGACCGCTCCCGAAGAGTCACTCGGGATGCGCGTACGTTCTCGTGATCCAAGATCTGTTCACGAAATGGGTCGAGTGCTGTCCGTTACGCAAAGCTAACGGAAAGAAAATCGGCGAAGCTCTCGAGGAGCTAATATTTTCTCGATGGGGAACACCTCAAGTTTTGTTAACGGACAACGGTACCGAGTTCGCGAATAACCACCTGAACGCGTTAATTACCGACCGGGGAATCCACATCTCGCGAACGCCGCCGTATCACCCTCAAGCGAATCCAGTCGAGCGAGTTAATCGCGTATTAAAAACAATGATTGTGTCGTTCATCGAGAACGATCACCGCGCGTGGGACGAACACCTGTCCGAGTTTCGATTCGCATTTAATACCGCCTTCCACTCGTCGATAAATAACACGCCCGCGTATCTCAATTTCGGTCGGGAACCCAAGCCGCATAATTTCTACCGTCGGCGCGAAGAGGGAGACGTCGAAATCCTCCCGTTACCGCTCGACGAATGGTCCGAACGTATGCGAGATCTCGAGAGCGTTCGGGTCAAAGTCTCCCACGACCTCGAGGAAGCGTACCAACGGCAAGCGGCCCAGTACAACAAACACCATCGCGCGCAAACTTTCGATACCGGAGATCTCGTACTCCGAAGACAACGCATTCTATCCTCGGCGGCCCAAAATCAAGCCGCCAAACTATTCAAACGCTTCGAAGGACCCTTCCGAGTCCGCACCGTTCTCTCGCCGGGGGTCTACGAGGTTGAGGACCCGCAGTCGAGAAAAATCCATATCGTGGCTGCCAAAGATTTACGTGTTTATTTTCCTCCGCTGCAGAATACCGTTCCCGAGGAAGCCAGCGACGATGAACCAAACCGGCCGAGGAGCGTGGAGAGGCCGTCGCTGGATCGGTCTGGGAGCTCGGCCGACGACACCCGAGCGTCCGACGTCCCCGGTACCGCCCAAGGAGATTGGCGGCCCCGCCGCCGAGCACGCCAACGAGCGAGCGGCCGGGAAGGAGCTTGAGGAGCCTATCACCCCTAAAACCACTCCGGTGAGCGGCTCCGGAATCACCGCCATTCCGCCACCCACTCCGACGGCTACCGAAGCCGATTTGGGGCCGGCCGCCGAAGAGCCGGCCGCGCCGCCCGCACCTCCACTCGACCGCTCGCGACGCGTGGTCACGATATACCCGGGGGGAGGAGCCCCTTCCCGAGTGGAGTACGAGCCGACCGCCGCTACCGAGACGACCGCCAACACGGCGAAAAAAGCTCCACAACCCCGGAAGTGGACGCCGGCTCCGTCAGCGAGACCGCCTCCGCCCGTGCTACCGCGTCCAGCTCCGGAGCGCCCCAGCAGGAACTGCTGGAACTGCGGAGAGGAGGGACACGAGAGGAGTCAGTGCGGCCTCCCTAAACGTACCGATGTTGACATCTGTTACGTCTGCGGGAAAATGGGGTTCCGCGTCAACAAGTGCCCCCGGTGCTCAGCCCATTGGAGGAGCCTAGGCTGCCTGAAGGTCCAAGGACAACGCGCCGCCGAGGGCCTCCGCCGAGTGCTGCAGGACCACCCGCGCCTCCCACCGATGTAGGGAGCGGCCCAGGATCGCCGACCACCGCTACCGCACGACCTCAACTCTTCTTTTCTTCGTTGTTTCTTCTCCCTTAATCTTCCCCCTATATTTTTTTTATTATTTGTTATTTTAGTATCATCATCGTTTATTAGTACCATTGTTAACGGAGCCCGGCCCAGAGGCCATGTATCGAGATGTACGACCGACCTCGCGGGAGCGAAATAAAAGCAAAGATTAACGGATCATAAACGCTACCGACTAACTCACCACCCCTTCCAAGTCCCACTCCCGGAATCAACCGCCGAAGGGGATTGAGGTAGAGTGTGGAAAGGAACAGGTAACTGTGATTATTCTCGTGTAATGTCCATGCATGCTACGTTGGGAAACGCTTGCGGATCACCGATCGCTGATTAACGCATGCTATCTTGCTTCTTTTTATTCACGCCGACTTGACCATGTCTGATCGCCCGTACGAAGGTTTGCCGTCACCCGAAAATTATTTAATTGTTGCCTCCCGAGCTGTACCATGGTCTCATACGGCCGCGGACGGCCTTACCGTAGGGGGGGAGGAGTTGTGACGGGGCTTTTCTGCTCCCGTCACAAAGAGAGCCAAACTTCAGGCTCTCCCTCGTATCGGCACGGCACACGGCATTCTTCCTCCCGGGAAGAGTCCCTTCCAGGCGGACAGACAGGGTCAATCGCAAGCGAACCGTTCCCACGACTAATTTCGGCCTTATTTTTATTTTCCCGATAATTCTCTCGAGCGTACGGCGGTCAAAACCGCCGCAAGGACATCTCGACGCCTCCCAGCAACATACAGCAGGCTGGAGCCTTGCTACCAATCTCGCCGCAGTCAGCCACCGTCAGCAGGCTGGAGCCTAGCTACCGACCTCGCCACCGTCACATGGCCAGCACCTCGACACGTCGCCCGCCGTTCAGCCGCGCCGCTACCGAGGTAGCGCGCGACATTACCGACGACGGGCTCTCCACCCTCCGAAACCGCCTAGACGCGACGAGCCACCAGCTACCGAGATCTACAGCGTCCGGCTCGTCGCTGAGCCACCACCTCGCTCGCCTCACCGAAGTTCCCGGGTCTACGCGCAACGACGCCCGTGGACTTACCTCCCACCACGAGCGTACTCCACACCTCGCGTTCACGATATCCTGAACGCGAGGAAATTAAAAGAACCGCGCGAGATCTCCGTAATTCGGGGAACTCGGACAAATAGAGTAGAGGGCGGAATGAAGACAGGCATAGGGTGGGGGGAAAAAGGACCCGCGATCGCGAGAGCGTTACTTCCCTCGGGGACTCAATCGTAGGCTCCCGAGAAGGAAGGACGTCGTGACCGCTGCCGATCCGTGCTTAACGTCTCGCGAGAATACCGACATCTTGCCATACGCGAAGTGGGACTTCTGGCCGAGGACAACTCGAGAAGCTCCCGCAACTGCAACGAAACCGGTGAGATCGTCGTACGTGTTCGGTTTGAGGCTAGAGACAGAATAGAGCAAACTCGACTCGTTATCGTGGGGACGGTACGTCTTCGCGCGCGGAACGCGGAATTGGCTCTCGGGGAAAAATCCAGTAAAGTTCATATTTTTCATTCCACCTAGTTTCCGTTACATTATTTGCCTGGAAGGTTCTCCTTTATTCATCAATCTCATTCAATAGTTTGCGCCACGTGCGAGTCCATAATTTAATCTCCGGTTATATAAATTTCCATCTTATTAATTAACTCTTCAACTTTTCCGATATTTTAGTTTACTGATTTTTTGTGAGATTCCGAATACTCCCGCTGCGATCGGGCTAGAATAGTGATTTAAGAATCCCGCGTATTCCCGCTGCGATCGGGCTGATTTAGGAAATATCTGTTGCGAAAGGTACCGTGGCTGCGATCCACGTTAGTTGTTGTATGCGAGTGCCTAGATTCCGAAGCATCGTCTCCCGCGTAGAAAAAAATAGACTCGCCGAGACACTCGGCGAAAGTCTCGGTGAGAATACCGATAACAATCTTGCCGATAATCTCGGCAATTGTCTCACCGAGAGTCTTGACAAAATCAAGCATGCAATCGGGACCGGTACTCTTTGCAATACGTCAAAGTGTATCGTGCGGATTGTTTCCGAGATTTTTCTGAATGCGCAAAACAATCTCACGAACGATCTTCCTGAGCGTCTTTGCGTGATTTTCCAAATAAAATTTTTGAACAGTCTCGCATTTAATCCATCGGAAAATCTCTGCGAGATTTTTAGTAACAGTCAAACAATCCCACGTACAATCTCACCGAGCTGCTTTGCGAAATTTTTGATAAAATAGTCGAACAATCTCGCGTACAATCTACCCGAGCTTCTTTACGTAATTTTTTGTATAATGTTAGAATCTCAAATACAATCTATCCGAGCTTCTTAACGAGATTTTCTATTCCTACGTTAGACTATCTCGCGTATAATATACCCAAGCTTCTTTGCGAGATTTTGTATATAATGTCAAAAAATCTCTAGCATAATCTATCCGAGCTTGTTTGGGAGATTTTTTTATAACTACGGCAGATAATCTCGCGTATAATCTATCCGACATTTTTTGCAAAACGTCAAAGAATCTCAAACACAATATATCCGAGCTTTTTTTGGCGAATTTTTTTAAATTAAATTGTCGAACAATCTCGCGTACAATCTATCCGAGCTTCTTCGCGATAATTTTGGTAAAATATTAGAGAATCTCAAGGACAATCTGTCCGAGCTTTTTTGCGATGTTTTTGTAAAATGTCAAAGAATCTCAAGATCAATCTATCTGAACTTCTTAGCGAGGTTTTTTATATCGCCGTCAGATAATCTCGGGTACAATCTATGCGAGCTTCGTTGCGAGATTTTTTATAACTACGTCAGACATCCTCGCGTACAAATTGCGCGAGCTCCTTTGCGAGATTTTTTATAACTACGTCAGACATCCTCGCGTACAAATTACGCGGGCTTCTTTGCCAGATTTTTTGTAAAATGTCAGCGAATCTCAAGTACAATCTATCCGAGCTTCTTGGCGAGATTTTGTATTCCTACGTCAGACAATCTCGCGTATAATATACCCGAACATTTTTGCGAGATTTTGTGTATAATCTCAAAAAATGTCAAGTACAATCTATCTGAGCTTGTTTGCGAGATTTTTTTATAACTACATCAGACAATCTCGGGTACAATCTACCCAAGCTTCTTTGGGTGAATTTTTGTAATATGTCAGAATCTCAAGTACCATCTATCTGAGATTGTTCGCGAGATTTTCTTCAACTACGTCAGAGAGTCTCGCGTATAATCTACCCGAGGTTTTTTGTAAAATGGCGAAGAATCTGAAACACAATCTATCGGAGCTTGTTTGCGGGATTTTTTATAACTACGTCAGAAAATCTCAGGTACAATCTGCGTGAGCTTCTTTGCGTGATTTTTTGTAAAATGTTAGAGAATCTCACGTACAATCTATCGGAGCTTCTTGGTCTGATTTTTGATAACTACGTCAAATAATCTCGCGTACAATCTACCCGAGCTTTTTGTGTGATTTAAAAAAAATGTCGAACAATTGCAAGTACAATTTGTCCGAGCTTCTTTGCATAATTTTTTAATAAAATTATCAGATAATCTCACGTAAGTGTCTGAGCTTTTTAGTGAGATTTTTTATACCTGTCAGAGAATCTCGCATATAATCAATCCACGCTTCCTGGCGAGTTTTTATAAAACTGTCAGACAATCTCGAATGTGACCGAGCTTTTTGCGTGATTAAAAAAAATGTTGAACAATTTCGAGTGCAATTTGTCCGAGCTTTATCGTATGATTTTAAAAATAATGTCAATGTCACGTACAATGTGTCCGAACTTTTTTGCGTGATTTTCTGTAAAATGGTCTAACAATCTCGCATACTGTTCCGAGTTTCTTTGTGAGATTTCTTTCATCCATGCTACCTTGAACTATAGTGTGCTCTTATTTATGGTCGCTATTGGGTGCGATTTCCATTACATTGGGGTCATATCTTACCTTTTCATTCTTCTCCATCGTCTTCGAAGTCGTCTTCTGTATTGAGCAGGAACAGGACGTTCATTAACTCTGACAGAAAAAGGGGATTTTGCAGGTACATAGCTATAAGTAATTATAGTATCTTACATAATTGAATATTAATTATTGCCATTTATTATTGGCTAATGCCTGAACAGTAAAGAATAGAATATAGAACAGTTAAGGAAACTTGTTAACAAAAAAAAAATTCTGAATCGATTCAGCAATTCATCCAGCAAAATTCAGTCGCTGGATGAATTGCCGGAGTCTTCTTTCTCATCCTCGTTGTCCTTATCGTTTTCTTCCCCATTGTTATCGTCACCTCTCTGAGGTTGTCGAGGGTTTCGTAGACCACCGCACTTCAAGTTGACCGTGCGTATCATTTGTGGCCAGTCCAGCGGAAAATGCGCTCTATGGTTGACGAAATCTACAACGGAAATTACCCAGTTAAATATCACAAACAACAGTCGAAAATATTACCACAAAATGACTTAAGTACTAGGAGAGCCACGTTTGTCAATTTTTAAAAGGCTACAGCGAAAGACGTGGTAGCGTCTGGGCACGAAGTACTTGAAAAATAATAATTTTGTACGAGGCAATCAGAGCCACAACTCTTTATTTACATTGAATTGCTTCCAAAATATTTTTTGGAACAGCTTGTCTCGCCGCCACATTCTTATTTTTCCCAGGATTCGTCCGGAAGCCTCGAGCGGTCATGGTTTTTAACTTCTCTTCCCCAACCAGAATCACCAAAAGTCGCCTGACCATTTCTTTAGGTGCTGCTCTGAACCGCAGTATGTTTAATTTCAGTTCCATCGAGTCAACATAGAGGCCAGATCCCGGCATAATTTCGGTCTGCAGAGTAAATATATCAATATTAAAACCTCGATTCATAATCATAATAATAATAACAATAATGGCATTGCATGGGGAGCGATTATGTTCGAAAACAATCCTAAGTGGCCTTATGGCCAGTGGCCGAAGTTACTACTGACCCCATTCTGGCTGCAACGAGAGTACATTGAATACCGTAGAATATTTTAACAGATTACAGTGAATACCGTACACAGCAATAAAACTTCTAAATTAGATCTCTATTAGTCCCTGCGCCTACGACATATATCCAGAAAAAATATCTAAATAAACCAGGGGGACTATTTTCCCAGGGCCTGGAATGGGATTGCAGGATTGCAGTTCCATGGATTAGAATTTTTCCCGGTCCGTGGCCGAAGTCCCCAATGGCTGAATTTTAGTTTATGGAATATATTTTTTGCATTCTATTAGTGTGTGCCTGTGAGTGTTGATGGGTGCAGGTCCGCGAATCATAACGGCCATTATATATTATTTAAAAACGTCTAGCCGCTGTAACCATGTACAAGAATCCAGGGCTTTCCAAGGCTGTGATTATTTACGCCCATCAGGGAGCTTGTCCAGGCTCTGGTAATTCTGAGTTTTAATCGCGTGAGTGTGCGACGTGTGCGAGCATAATAGCATAATAACTACTAGTTTATCAATAAAATCTTCTAGAAGAAATAATTGTTTACATTTTCGTGAATGTGCCATGCTGCAAAACTAAAAGTCTCTTAGCAATGTGACAATAGTTAACGGTGCGGCAGGTCGAACTTCATTTGAGACATTAAAAAATAGTCATAAACCAAACTTCACTCAAATTGGTGAACCCAATACACGAGGGCACCTCAAATTCATTCATGAAATTAGCACGGTCCCTCTATTAAAGTCGTGTCGATGTGCACTGCATCCTAGCGGGAAGAGCGCTTATTCTTACTTCACACATTGATCACCGAGGTTCAGTAGTTTTACCGATTTCATGAAATCTATGATACAACACCTTCGAAGAAAGATTATGAACAATGTATGGCCCACTTTGCAAATTTCAGCAAACTGCCTTCTATTATATGTAATTACGCTGGTTGTCTTATAATTGTAAAAAATGGAGAGGTTTTCATCGAAAAAAAAATTCGTCACAAAAATCACAACACAAGTTGAACCCGTAAGCCGGTAATTTTAATTCGCTCGATTTTGCATGCTGTTTATAATGTGATTTGTCATTATTGCAATACGGTAATGGTCCAGCGCTTAGCAAAATAATTGACAATGCAGCAGTAATCTATTGGTATAAAGTATTTTCTACCGTTGAATTTGCACTCAACACATTGTTAGAAAAATGAGTGGTCCAGACTGCTCGTAGCGAAAATTGGAGAATATTTCGCAACCTTTATGCAAACATATTCACAAGAGTTCAAATAAATTAGAGCCAGTCGAAACTAGACCAATCGAAAAGAGCACGAAATAGGAGAGCAATAATAAGATATAGTATAATAAAAAAGAGGCACACTCCCATAAAATCGGTGATTAGGCCGTTATGAATTTTAAGAGTAGGCTCAGTGTTCTAATAATTAATTAAGGAGGATCGACTGTTTCTTTGGGGTCAAAAATGTAATTGAATAAACAAATGCATCGTCTAATAGTCGAACCTCCTTAAGAGGAATCTAAACCCAGCCGGCGGTTGCTTGGGTGTGAGATAATAGACAACGCCATGGGGATTCTGTGAGAGCGAGAGAGATGAGTTTAGACCCCCTTAAGGTGAGGCTAAAGCAAAAATGTTTTTCGTGAGGAGCAGTGCGCTGCATGTAGAATTGTATGCTATTGTAAGTCTTGCTACGTTGCTCGAGTAAAACTCTCGACCTCTAGAAATCGATCGGTACTCAGTCTGTTAATCTCGGTGCAGGATTTAATGTGATTTCTCAACGCTCTTTAGCTAATGCGAGTGTATTGCCATAATCAGAAAATGCGTTACATAGTGGAAAATCGAACGATGTAAAATTTCATAAGGAAATGATACCTCTACAGTGTCTGAAAAAGAGGGACGAGCTCTCGACATTCGTGAACAGCCAGGAGTCGGGGACTGGGCATGTCGGACTGAAGGAGACTGTGCACAACGTCTTCTCGGCGATGGACTTCGTTCAACTCGGGTACGTGCAGGAAGTTTTTGGGATTCCAATTTTTTGTTTAGTTTCGAAAGCATCGCCCCGAGACCTTCAACTGTAACTAAGTAATAACTCAATTATTCCTGTTTACTTCATGAGAACGTGTCCATCAAAATTTAAATACAATCATAATACTGAATAGTAACAACTCTTGCAAAACAGGAACAGATGGAAATAAGAAAACTGATCGATAAGGCTAAGAGATGCATCACGATTGGATACTAACTTCGGGGATTTTTTAACTCTTGTCTCACATCCGATTCCGAATCAGATGAATCGATGGTTGCAGCCTTTGACTTCTTTGAAGATTTAGATAATTTAGTCGAAATCGGGCCCACCTTTTCCATTCATTTTTTGATGATTGGTGCAAGATCTTCAAGAACAACTGTAAAAAGTGGTTCCTTCATGCATTAATATAATAATTTTGACAAAAGCAGGGAATCCAGAGCGTGCCAATTGGCAATAAAGTAGAACCTCGATCATCTGAATGCTCAATTATCCGAACGTTGACTCTGTTTATCCAAACGCTTGGTTATCCGAACGTTAGCGCGAAATATTACCATTGTTGCACGCCGCCGCGGGATCCGCGCACGTGTTCAGGCGTGTTGAACTGCGGCTTTCGACTTTCAGCGTCAATCCACTCGCTGGCTTTCCCGAGCAGTTTCTCCCACCTCAACAGAGTTTAGTTTTAATTATAAATCGCTTGAATCGCTTCGTATACGTAATTCATACTGAAGCGGCTTTGGGATTTTGCTGCTGAAAAACGTGCAGCTAGCGTTCGGTAATTAAAAAGTTGAAAACTGAAATTTTCATATCACTTCTTCATAAAATTTATAAATAAAAATTTTTATATTGCCTCCTCATTATGTTTCTTTATTCGCGAAACTTCCTCTGCGAGGAAGCCAAAAATACAGAAAATTCTTTCTCATAGAAGAAGCTTCGCGAATAAAGGAACATTATGAGAAAGCGATACGAAAATTTCCATTTGTTTTAACCAAAACTATGCGTCCTCTATGACGAAGCAAAATAGACGACTTTATTTCACAGAACCCTTTAAATAAGACTACGATGGTAAAATATTATTAAAGATATGTTTTGAAGTTTGATATATGCTGTTATTTCATTTATGTCTTATTTATGTACGTTATAATGCCCTAAAAAAATTGCGTTTCGATTATCCGTATTAGACCCGGTCCCAACGGGTTCGGATAATCGAGGTTCTACTGTACTGCGATGAAGTAAATAAACACACAGAGATATCATGCCAAGGTCAGGCTAGCAATTAGACAAGTCATTGCCCGACTATGTTTGGGTGATCAATATAATTGGACGATCACGTTTGATAAGTGCGTGGCAAAGCTCAATGCCCATTAGATATGTATTTTGTAATGCTCTTTGATGCGATAGGTTTTTTATTCGAATCTCATAGAAATCGGCGGAGAAAATCGCCACGTTCCGTCGTCACCGACCGATTATGGAAACGTTTACACTATAAAAAAAAAACATGGTTAAAAGATCAGAAAAAATTATAAACGTTTCAGTGCGTATTTGCTTGCAAAGTAGCAAAGTTTTATAGCGATCGAACACAAACGCGTTTTGGCCCAAGCATCCTTAATCCTTAATTGTTCGCCTCGTTGCAATATAAATTGTAACACGAAAGTGCAGGAAACCTTGGCCCATTTCATTTCTAAACTTCTATAGATCCCACTATTCCCGCATTTTCTGCTAGATGATTAGTTGATAAACAAAACGCGTTGATAAGAAAAGCAATCAATATTTATATTAGAAAAAGTCTCATGATTAGAGCTGCGAGAAAACAAAAACTGTAACCAAGGAAAGGTTATATATATTTTGTAATATATACAAGATCTACCTCCTTCCTACAAGAAACCTGGGTGTGCTCTAAATAAGCAATAAATTATGCAATTATCAAATATTAATCATGTCGAATACAACCTAGACCAACTTAAGCTTCCCGGAAACGGCGAAAAAATAATTGTAAGCCATAAGGCATTTCAATGCTGCCTAGTCTTTGCTTCCCAATGGAATATCATAAGGTCCCGAATTTCGTGTTCGGATAAAAGAAGGCACAAAATATATACTAACACGGAGGCGTTGCCGTGTCGTGACTAGATCCGTCATGCGTCGGGTTCTCGATGCCATCGCCCGGAACAGGAACGTCGTCGACCTGTCGGACCTTTCTCTTCTTTTGCTTGCTTATAGAGGAAGCTGCTTCTGTAAAAACAAATGTTTATAAAAAAAACCTCTTAAAGAGAAAAAATCTGCCAATACAGATGTTTATCAAACCAGTTTATGAACAAAAAAATCCTTCCAAAAATACCTTTATCAAAGCATTAAAAAAAAAATATGTGTATCAAAATCTCAACAAAAAAAAAATAAAAAATTGAAAAGAAATCAAATCAAACCAGCCAAGTAGTAGTACATACAAAAAAATTCTTCAAAAAATATGTTTATCAAAACAATCTAAAAAAAAAATACAAGATGCAAAAAATCTTGACAAAAAAAAACTTGGCGTGCCAGTTTTTTTTCCAATAGCTGTCGTACATGGTTCATTCAAATAATCGAGGGAGAGGGAAAGTAACTGTAATAACTGCAGTAACTGTAATTGTAAAAAAAACCTGGCATTCACCTTTTTCATTCCGAACCGAACACCCATATATCACATATCACACTTATTTTCTTAACAAAAAAGAATTTGTTTTCCCGAGCGATCACATATCACACTTATTTTCTTAATAAAAAAGAATTTGTTTTGCCGGAACATTATGAGAAGGCCATATGAAAATTCAAATTTGCAACTTATATGAGGAAGCCATATGAAAATTTCAATTTTCAACTTTTTTTTAAAAAACTACAATTTTTTCACAAAAAATGCTCTTTTTGCCAATTTTCGTTACGTTTTGGGCTTGAAGGGTGATTCTCGCCCTCTAAACTTTGATAAAATCAAATTTGCCGAATATTATTATCTATCTTATGAAAAAACGAAGAGATTTACGTGCGACGAAACCCATTTACGTGTCGAACGTGTCGAACGTGTCGGGTACATATGTACCACAGTCATGAGTTAGAAGGTACAAAAAATGATACATGAGTTCAAGGGTTAATACGATTTTCATGAAAATTGATGTCCGATTTGAAATTTTAAGACAATGTGAATTGTTGACAACATGGCGCGAGTTTGATACGAGCATACATGTATAATATATAATGTTCTCCCCTTGCTATAAGAGGCCTCAGTGTACTCTAGATTAGTAATAAATCAGCCATCTATCTACCTCAGTTTAATCATGATGAATACAAATTAGGGACGCTTCCCTGAAGAGCCTAAACAATGACTCCAATCCCTTAGTTAATGGGGCCTTTGATTGTCGATGAAATATCGTAACGTCCCGAATGGATCGCTCTAATAGAGAAAAGCACAAAACATCTACGAACCTGGAAGTGGTGACATCTGACTAGATTCATCATGCATGGAGTTCTCCATGTCATCGCTCGAAATTGACGAGCCAGCAATCTCCTGGACCATTCTTTTCTTTTGCTTGCTTGTAGAGGAAGCTGTTTTTATTTTTTTTTAATCCAGACTTTTGTATCAGAGTACGTGAAATACTCGGAAAAAATCGATACTTTACTGTCAGTGTACATAAAATACTCGAAAACATCGAGAAATGTGATTTTTCAATGGCTTGTGGCTGTGCGTGAGGGCATGTGTGTCTGAGTGTGTGACAGAGAAAGAGAGAGATTGTGAGCTTTTGCAGTTGATATAATTCACGAAAGGTGTGAGCCAGCTAGTTGAAATTTTGTACAACGATGACATGTTCACTTCCCTTTGTTTAAAATAATTTTAATGACAATTAATGTCCGATTTTAAATTTTACGACATTTTGAATTGTTGAAAACATCGCGTGACATCTCTAACTGTCGTAAATTTATAGCTATAATCTTAAAAGTACACACAAGTATGAATATATAATGTATAGAAGATGTACCTTCCTTGTTATAAGAGGCGACGGTGTTCACTAGATTAGCAGTAAACTCACTATCTATATATCTATCTCTGTCAGGATTAATCGTGTTGAATACAAATTAGTTAAGCATGAGATTCCCAGAAGTGCCTAAAAATGACTCGAAGCCCTTCGGTACGTTAATGCGATCTCGTCTTTGCTTCCCGATGAATTATCGTAAGGTCCCGAATGTCTCGTTCTAATTGAGAAAAACACGAAATATATACTAACTTGGAGTCGGTGACATCTCCTGAAAAGATACGTCATGCCTGGAGTGCTCGATGCCATCGTTCGGAGCGGGAGAGTCGACTGGCTGTCGGAGTCTTTTCTTCTTTTGCTTGGTCATAGAGGAAGCTGTTTTTGTAAAAAGAAAAAAATCGTTACTTTACTGTCAGTGTACATAAAATACTCGGAAACGTCGAGAAATGTGATTTTTAGGTGGCTTGCGAATTTTCGTGTATGCATGTGTGTGTGTGATTCTGAGCTTTTGCAGTTGATATAATTCACGAACGGTTTGAGCCAGCTAGTTGAAATATGATACACCGATGATGTGTTCACTTCCCTTTGTTAAATATATTTTTAATGCAAATTAATGTCCGATTTCAAACTTTCCGACCTTTCGAATTGTTGAAAACATCGCGTGACATCTCTAACTATCGTACATTCAGAGCTATAATCTTAAAAGTGCACACAAGTATGAATATGTAATGTATACAAGATGTACCTCCCTTGTTTTAAGAGGTGACGGTGTTCACTAGATTAGCAATAAACTCGCTATCTATATATCTCCCTCTCTCTCTCAGGATTAATCGTGTTGAATACAATTTTTTAGTTAAACATGAGCTTCCCGGAAGTGCCTAAAAATGACTCGAAGCCCTTCGGTACGTTAATGCGACCTCATCTTTGCTTCCCGATGAATTATCGTAAGGTCCCGAATGTCTCGTTCTAGTAGAGAAAAGCACAAAACATATACTAACTTGGAGGCGGCGACATCTCCTGAATAGATACGTCATGCTTCGAGTGTTCTATGTCACCGCTCGAAGCGGACGAGCCGGCGATCTCCTGGTCCATTCTCTTCTTTTGCTTGCTTGCAGAGGAAGCTGTTAAAAAAAAATAAGACTTTTGTATATAACTCGCGAACAGTTTCAGCCAGCCAGTTGAAATATGGTATACACCCATGATGTGGTCACTTTCTTGTGTTTAATATATTTTCTTTCAAAATTTATATCCAATTTTTTATTTTAAGCAATTTTCAATTGTTGAAGACCGTGTAGGATTTCTAACTTTCATACATTTAGAGCTATAATCTTAGAAGTGTACACAAGTATAATATATAATGTATACAAAATGTACCCCTCTGCTATACGACGCCTAAGTGTATAATAAGCAATAAATTCGCTATATATGTATCTATTTTAGATTAATTCTATTAAATGCAGCTTAATTAAACTTGAACTTCCCATAAGTACCTAAAAAATTATTCGAAGCATTTCGGTATGCTAATGCGGCCTAGTCTTTGCTTCCCTATCAAATATCGTAATGTCCCGAATGTCTCTTTCTAATAGGAAAAAGCATAAAACCTATACTAACTTGGAGGCGGTGACATCTCGTGAAAAGATACGTCATGCTTTGAGTATTCCATGTCATCGCTCGAAGCGGACGAGCTGGCGATCTGCTGGACCATTCTCTTCCTTTGCTTGCTTGCAGGGGAAGCTGTTTTCAAACAAAAATCCAGACTTTTGTATATAACTCGCGAACAGTTTCAGCCAGGCAGTTGAAATATGGTTACACTCATGATGTGGTCACTTCCTTGTGTTTAATATATTTTCTTTCAAAATTTATATACGATTTCTTATTTTAAGCAATTTTTAATTGTTGAAGACCGTGTAGGATTTCTAACTTTCATACATTTAGAGCTATAATCTTAAAAGTGTACACAAGTATAAAATACAAAGTATACAAGATGTACCCCTTGCTATACGATGCCTCAGTGTACTAT
Source organism: Exephanes ischioxanthus (assembly GCA_958510785.1). Classification (NCBI taxonomy): domain Eukaryota; kingdom Metazoa; phylum Arthropoda; class Insecta; order Hymenoptera; family Ichneumonidae; genus Exephanes; species Exephanes ischioxanthus. Next base: position 1,444,903 of record OY294021.1, on the reverse strand, counting down.
AATAAGCAATAAATTGGCTGTATATGTATCTATTTTAGATTAATTCTGTTAAATGCAGCTTAATTAAGCTTGAACTTCCCATAAGTACCTAAAAAATTATTCGAAGCATTTCGGTATGCTAATGCGGCCTGGTCTTTGCTTCCCTATTAAATATCGTTATGTCCCGAATGTCTCTTTCTAATAGGAAAAAGCATAAAACCTATACTAACTTGGAGGCGGTGACATCTCGTGAAAAGATACGTCATGCTTCGAGTATTCCATGTCATCGCTCGAAGCGGACGAGCTGGCGATCTGCTGGACCATTCTCTTCCTTTGCTTGCTTGCAGAGGAAGCTGTTTTCAAAAAAAAAATCCAGACTTTTGTAAATAACTCGCGAACAGTTTCAGCCAGGCAGTTGAAATATGGTTACACTCATGATGTGGTCACTTCCTTGTGTTTAATATATTTTCTTTCAAAATTTATATCCGATTTCTTATTTTAAGCAATTTTTAATTGTTGAAGACCGTGTAGGATTTCTACCTTTCATACATTTAGAGCTATAATCTTAAAAGTGTACACAAGTATAAAATATAAAGTATACAAGATGTACCCCTTGCTATACGACGCCTCAGTGTACTATAATAAGCAATAAATTGGCTGTATATGTATCTGTTTTAGATCAATTCTGTTCAATGCAACTTAATTAAACTTGAAGTTCCCGAAAGTACCTAAAGATAATTCGAAGCCTTTCGGTATGCTAATGCGGCCTAGTCTTTGCTTCCCTATCAAATTTCGTAATGTCCCGAATGTCGCATTCTAATAGAGAAAAGTTCAAAATATATACTAACTTGGATGCATTGCCATTTTCTGACTAGATCCGTCATGCTTCGAGTGCTTGATGCCGTCGTTCGGAGCGGGAGAGTTACCGAGCTGTCGGAGTCTTTTCTTCTTTTGTTTTATCATAGAGGAAGCTGTTTTTGTAAAAAGAAAAAATGGTTGCTTTACTGTCAGTGTACAGAAAATACTCGAAAACATCGAGATTTGTGATTTTTAGGTGGCTTATGACTGTTCGTATGCGCCCGTGTGGTTTGTGTGTGTGCGATTCTGACCATTTGCAGTTGATATAATTCGCGAACGGTTTAAGCCAGCTAGTTGAAATTTGGTACACCGATGATGTGTTAACTTCCCTTTGTTGAACCCCTTCGCTGACCGAAGCCCCTATGGGGGCCCCAACGTATTGGGACATACGTTTTTCTGACACCGAAAGGGTTTATATAATTTTTATGAAAATTAATGTTCGATGTCAAATTTTGAGACATATTGAATTGTTGAAAACATGGCGTGCCATCTCTAATTGTCGTATATTCAGAGCTTTAATTTTACAAGTGCACACAAGTATAATATATAAAGTATACAAGATGAACCCCCCTGCCTATAAGAGACCTCTGTGTACTCTAAATAAGCCATAAATTAACTATCTGTCTAGATATCTAACATTAATTCTGTTGAATTCAACTTCATTATACATGAACTTCTTGGAAGGGCCTAAAAAAATTCCTCGAAGCCTTTTGGTATGGTAATGCGGCTTAGTCTTTGCTTCCCAATGAAATATCGTAACGTCCCGAATGTCGCGGCCTAATAAAGAAAGGGATAAAATATATACTAACTTGAATGCATTGCCATCTCCTTACTAGATTCGTCATGCGTCGAGTGCTCGATGCCATCATTCGGAGCGGATGAGTCGGCAACCTGCCGGACCCTTGTCTTCTGTTGCTCGTTTATAGAGGCTGTTATTGTTCAATATTAGTACTTTGCGATACTAGTGCGTAAAAGCGGACTTTCGGCGAAGGTTGGGAAGTGGCTGCACCAGCCGGATCGAGTGCTGAAACGGCACTCGGCGAAGCCGAGTGCTGTTGTAGCGCGAGAGAAGGCGAGTGCTGTTGTAGCGCGAGAGAAGGCGAGTGCCCCGTATGGAAATATATATATCAGAAATGTATGCGAAAATATATACGAAATATACGTCATATATTCTGCCAAAAAGTAGTATAATTCGTATATATTTAGTATATACGTCTGAACTGTATTGGTAACATATGCTGCACTCATATTGCTTAATCGCGAAATACACTTCGACTCAAACCGTTATATAATTTTCACGTACACAATATATATCCTGCTTTATATGCCGATTATATGGTCGTGTATTCAATTTCATATTGCACTTATAAAATAATTTGAAAAAATATGTATTCTATTTGCAAGTGTCTCACATGCAAAATATATTTCGTAGCAAACAAAATATAGAAATAATAACAAAAAATTATATTTGGAATATATTTATATTATGTTAGAAGATATATTCTAAATATATTTTCTCTATGTTTTGAGGTATATTCTATATATGTTACCCCTACATTTTAAGATATATCAGGAATACATTTTTATTGTATTACGGCTATATAAAAAATACCCTGTAAATGTTTGGATTGAAATCGGTTCGGTATGAATATGGTTTGTTGTTTTCATTATCTAAACCATATATATATATATATATATACACACACACACACACACACACACTGCAGATATATATAGTATAAACTCATGTTGCTTCATATGGCTAGAAGTTCTGTTCAATTAATTCAACGTCCACCATCATTACGCCAATAGTTCACGATGGTTTGGATGCAAACAAGCAAGCAAATTCCGTGAGTCGTTCATTTCGATGATGGTCACCTTCTCTTTTAACAATGAAGTTCTTACAACCGCTAAATTGTTTTGACGCTTATGCAATACAATCATATGACCTAATTTTCTTCCCTCAATAAACGAATTTTGGCTCTTCTCGAAATATCTGCCAATCGCGAAACACGACAAGATATTATTTATCTTTACGACCAGGAACAATGCGATTTCGAATATTTCTCTCGTCTCTAATAGTGCATAGTAATTCGCCCTCTTCTCGACTCTGAAATAGCTCTTGCTGTGAAACATTTCTGTATTTACAATAGCTCGTTTGTAGCGTTGAATTACGGAATGTTCATCAATGTTTATGTCCGATCTGCAGAATGCAAGGTATTGGTCGCGAGAAAGGCATTCGGAAATCTCCGCGGCTCCCAACATGTGTGTGTTTCCGATAATCAAAGCTGGCCTTACTCTTTCCGGCTTCCCCAACATACTGTTCAGGTGTTTCATTTGTGAATCGTTCAACGTATTATAATACCTGTCGTACAACCTGTTGACTAGTTGCATAGTCCGAAATGTGTCGCATATCTGCGCAGCAACTCCGTTCGAGCTCTTGACACACTGTAATAACGCCTGGTTAGCATTCTCGAATGGAAAAGCGCTGTGGGTCCATAGCGGACCCCAGTTTGATACACTTTGTGGCAAATGGGTAAGTAAATGTACATTGAACGAGATATATTCCTTGCCATACAGCATTGCAACACCGTCGATAAATTCAATGAAACATTTTTTTGCGTATTCGATCTCCGATGGCATTATCGAAACTTTCAATAAAATTGCGATACCATCAACGAGTAAACTCCAATGCTTTACGTATTTCTGTGGGAAAAGCGTTTGCATAATTGCCAAGCTATAAAACAATAAAAACATCACCCATTCGTGGGCTTTCCAGTGGACTCGATCGGATATTTTTCGCGGAGTTCGCGAGATCGCTGAATCGGGAGTAATAGCCATCAGCTGTGAATCGATTGCTTCGATGAGATGTCCGAAGTAGAAATCTTTCTGATGATTCGCGGAATCGAGCCAAAGTTTTGCAAATTGTCTGCATACTCCGAGAGCAACGCAATGCATCCAGTCCACATCTAGAGATTCTATAATATCGAAGGAAGGCATTTCGCTTAAAATTGATGGCCCCTTTATTCCTTTTTCTTGGACTGTAGCGTGATATATTGTTTGTTCATGAGTTCGCAGACCTTCGCCAAATGGTTTGCCATGCGCGTCTAACGGGTAAACTCTCGCGAATCCCTTGCCTTTTGCTATCATCTCTCCGGGATGGAGACACAAACCACAGCCGTACTCTCCGTTGAACTGATGCGAATTTCTGAGTAATGGACGAGCAACCGAATCACTGATACACATTAGGATTAAACATCTTTTTCTCTTTGCCACGCCGTGTATCTCATAGCTGAAACCTTCTGCAGCCAACGTTTTGCTTTCAGCTACAAATGGTTTCAGGTATTCATTCATCGTAGGTTTTCCCTGGCCAAACCAGAGGCCGCACAAAAGTACGTTTCTTTTGATTTTATTTGACTTAAGTTCATTAATAATGCATAAGATTGGCCATATCGAGAAATTTGAACTATCAAAAACGGGCGCACCATCCATACTGAAGTTAACGCTAATCATTTCATCATTCATTTTTGCTTTGTACATTTTGCCATCGCGAATGCATTCGATTGCATTCTTGTGAACTTTTTCTTTTCGCTCAACGCATAATTCTTCGTTGGCATCTGTCGTTTCGAAAATCTCTTTTAATTGTTTGGTCAATGACATGTACATGAAGATGTTGTGCGCTTTTATGTTTGTCTTCACATCAAGATCATTGTCACATTGATCGCAATGAAGTGAATCACCAGCTGCCTCTCCGATATACGTTTTGCAAACTGGACAGAAGTGGTGAATTCTCATGTCCGATGACAAATCGTCGACAATTTTTTTCCAATAATACTTCGTGGATTTCTTCAGATTTACATCAGTTAGAGCGCCGTATAATTCCATCATACCTTCTGTTGCGATGTATGTAAGACTGAAGCGTAATTTAGTCGCCAAAATAAGCAACGTTTGAGTCAAAACTTCGTCGGAATAGAATGGTGTTTCCTCTTCAGTCGTCTGTGTACCGCTGTTGCTGGGAGAATCTGACGTGATTCCAACAGCTGAAACATCTCGATCGGGATCGCTCTCCAGTAAGTTCTCCGAATCGGACGTCTGTCAGAAAATTATTGTGTGAATTAATTATAGAATTTCAAGGCTCAAAAATAAGTTCTCAAACAATATAAGAATATAAAAACTCGAAATATTTTCTTGTTAAAAATGCCTGGTTGTAAACAAAATGTCAGTCTTCAGTATTGTAATGTATCCGCGCAAAAAAATCGATCCAACAGTGTATGAAGAAAAAACATTGATACTGAGAACATTGATTCTTGTGTGAATATGTACGACATACAGAGACGTATAAAATTCATTCGATAAAGATCACACGAGGCGTTAGAAATGTTTCTGAAGATTGTACAGTTATATTTTCATTCCCAAGTTGCGGCTTTAGGAAGACCTTCTTTTGTCTGTTCTTGCTTTCTATAGTCGGTTACAGCTGTTGTACATACATTGTAATGTCATATCAATTCTTACATTTTCTAAGATATTTTAATATTTTCGACATCAATTGTAAATGTTTGTCGAACTGGAATATTTTTGACGATTGCAAATGTTTGTTAGGCTGTAATATTTTTGACTAAAACTGCAGATGTTCGTTGAATTTCAAAATACAAACTAAAAAATGTTGATAAAATTGTTTTAAAAAATGCACGACAATTAAAAACTCGATTGAACATAGCAAAATTTCAATAAAAGCAAGATTTTCAATACGAAACGAAGCAGCAGAACATTCAACTGGTTCCCCTCCAGCAACTACTTCTTTTCTATAGGATAAGATCCGAATTTTTTTTTACGACCTGAAAAATCTGAAAAAGTTCGGCAATATTTCTCCGAGCAATGCGTAGCAACCATGAATGGCTTCGTGGTGTCAAATACGACTCAAATCAATCAAAAATGTTCAAAAGAATGCGCTCATAGATAGCTAACGAAAGTAAAAAGTCGTTCCTTTGGTATTTTCATTTCGGAATTTATAGATTGTCTATTTTTGCTATTCGAAGATTCATAAGTACATACGCAAGGTTTTCAGGATGTAGTTTACTTTTTCACTTACAAAACCAAACATTATTTTTCAGTTCGATGTTTTAATTGAAAAATCGATATATTGTTCTGACAGTAAATATCGATCTAAAATCTCCAAATTTAGTGAAAAATAAAATCAATTTCGCGAAGAATGAATCCAATATGCAGCATCCCTAATTGTTAATATAATATGCTGCTGTATACTCACAGTTATCGGCATTTCCCGCGCGTTGGAAATCCTATCATATGCATGGGAACTTAAGGATGTTGATGCTTCGCAGTTTGTTGGTTCGTGGCATTGAATTTCTTTGTTTGAAACGTCCACCTGTTACAAAATTTTTGACAACAATAATAGCATGCAAGTGTGAGAGAGATTGGCTAGAGACCCTGTTTCCTAATTGATTACTGATTTTGAAGACCGTCAACTTTTTCATATTCAAAAGAGTCTCACAACGTGTCGTCTGCAAAAGCTGAGAATAGTCGTTGCCAGTGTAAGGCTCTGCGTAAGTATATTTCATATATTTCAGATGGCAAAAATAATTTCAAATGCAGCGAATGTATTCTTGCTATGGAAGATCGCTTTCTTTTACTCACCGAAATTGCCATATTATCGGCATCACATTCATTCCGGCTTGGTGTTTGTGTTGTAGACCTTGAACGCTTCAATCTGCGAGAGCAAGGTACAGTGAGAATAAAATCGATTAATTCGGAAGTAGACAAATTTCTTCTCACGATTATGCCACAGTATGCCGTCGAATTGATTTCAAAAATGTATATTCTCATGTTTTAACCTACCTTTTAGATTTACGTTTTAACTTCCAGTACCGTTTGGTACTTCCAGGAATCGTATGATTAAGAACGCCGTGGGAATTATATTTTCTGTACGGACCCCTTTTCCTCTTTACATCGTTGTCGCATTCACCGTCGGTAATATTCATTTTCGTTCAAGTCTCGATGTGATTGTATGTCGATAACCGAAGCATTTAATCTGGCCAGAATGAATCACCAGTATTCCGGCGTGTCCCTCATAGTGGAATATATTAGACACGAGCCAGTAGAACTGATCAAATCAATCCAGCGTTGATCGAGCGATACAAAGCACAGTTCGATTGTCAACAAACTTTTCGAAGATGGACGCCACACCTTCCACTGTTCACTACTTTTGATTCTCACCCCCACCCAAAATTTTGTTTCATTCGCGTTCCGATGTTCCGATATTTCAGTACCGTGTGGGAACGATACAGGATTGTCAACCTAACACCTAACGACTGGTTGCACCAGCTCTAATTTTAAATTAATAAAGATTTTTACGTTGTAAACCCGACAAAAACGAAACTTAACATAAGGCTTTGTTTAATTGATAGTAATGTTCATCGCTCTTTTGACTAATTATTATAGCCGAACCATCGAAATAATGAAAACTGTTTTGATTTCGATGATCACCTGTGCTAACGCTCACTAACTGTGGCAGACCTGAGTCTCGTACTCTCCTACCGTCCACAGTGGCGTGACAATCGCCGTGAGCAGCGCCACCGAGGAAAGGAACAGGAAGGAGCCTGCTGTGGCTCCTTCCTATCAAAGTTGTGACTTTGGCGGCCATCTTAGGGACTTTCGATTTAGCGTTTTTCGTTATCGTAACGTGACTGCGCATGCGCACGGTCGTTTTATAGTACGAAGTCCCACAAAAAAGGACCGTGCACATGCGCAATCACTTTGTAATCACGAAAAACGCCAAATTGAAAGCACCTCTTGTCTTTGTCCGCTCATGGAGTTCACAAAAAGCGACAAGTTTCTCTGTATCGAACAGTTTTAGTATATTATAATAAACAGTTATTCGAGTGTTATCGTGTCTCCACTTTAGCTACGAATTACCTAGACCCTTGGTACCGACGTACTATATAACTATATAACTATATAACTATAACAAACGTCGTACAAATAGTAATTTGTGCGACATCTTGCGGAATGTTGATTGAACAATTCTTGCCCAGTGTTTTCATTCTCGAGGTATATATGCCGAAGGCCTCTGATTGGCCCCAACAATTCTCGCGCTAATATATAGCAGAGCACACGTGCTGCATAAGAAAAGATCGGGAATCATTGTTCTTTTGACTCTCGTAGTAGAAACACATTGAGAATTCGATTCGTCTCCTCGCAGTTACATCGAAAGTATTGTTTTTATCCGGAAAAGTTTGATGTCGACATATTTTCGTGTCATCACATACAAATAATGTGAGAGATAATCGACGCTGCTTTCCGGAACCGCAAAGAGATGTAAGTATTTCATCCTGTAGGCCATTTTGTCTCTTGTCTTTCTGTAATATAGACCCCGTATATCTTCCATCGCATAATTTCAATATTAATATTGTGTTACGAAATGTGTTTTCATATTGTTAAACATAGCATGTCGAAGAAACTATTAGCCTTGGTGAAGTGGGTCGGTGGCGAAGACGACCGTAAATACACCGTTGGGGTACCAGTCGATTGGATAAAGTCATTTAATTATGAAGAATATCTAACGACCAATGAAGGTGAAAGATGTCTACTTCAACATTTTTTTTTGTCAATGAACGATCACTCAACTTACTTCACTTAACAGAAAATACGCATGTCATTGAGTGGCATGGGTCATCTAAAATGCCTGTCGGTGGTTGGGATTGTTACGACGGATATGTTATCGAGGTATCTGGTGAGTATTTCGAAATATAAAACATTCTATCAACGCCTGCGGTATTAATCTATTGCAGATGCAAACAATCATTAGCGTTTTTAATTCACCTAACATTGAGTCTTTCTCAAAGAATACATTGTTCAGTTCGAATAGAAAAATGATATCGGATGCGTCTCTATAGGGCAATCGCCATCAAATAATCCATTAAAGACTTCATCACGCAGCAAGCATTGACAGAGGATTTTTTATTGGCTTTTTTTATCATTCAATTATAGATGACAATACTGTTGATAGCTTCCTTCATAACGATAATATAAGCATCCTATCGATAAATTCATTAATCCGTCAACGCACAGGATGATAGAATTTGTCGCTTCAGCTTTCGCACCCAACACGTCCATCAAAAGCTTTGTTACGCAGCAAACATAACAAAAAAATTATTTCACTAGTCAATGTTTGCTGCGTAACAAAACTTTGAATGGACTTGTTGAGTGCGAAAGCTTTGTTACGCTACAAACATGAAGAAAAATTGATTCGCTAGCTCATGTTTTCCGCATAATAAAATTTTGATGGACCTTTGCAGTGCGAAAGCTTTGTTACGCAGCCAAAATCAAGAGAAATTGTTTCGCTAGCTCATGTTTGCTGCGTAAGAAAACTTTTGATGGACCTGATCAGTGCAAAATTTTTGTTACGCAGCAAAATCAAGAAAAATTCTTCTGCTAGCTCATGTTTGCTGCGTAATAAAGTTTCAATATACCTGTTGAGTGTGAAAGCTTTGTTACGCAACAAACATCAAGAAAGATTCTTTTGCTAACTCATGTTTGCTGCGTAACAAACCATTCACACTCAACAGGTCCATCAAAAGCTTTGTTACGCAGCAACCATTAAGACAAATTCTTACGCTGACTGATTAAATATTCTATTCGATATGGCAGGTTCATTAATGGCTTTCTTCATCAAGATTAGTCCCTTATAGTAGAAGAATTATTGATATAGTATACAGGCAAATTGTATCGGATGTTTCGCTACAGAGGTATTGTAATCAAATGATCCATCAGAAACTTTACTATGCAGGAAGCATGAATAAATTATTTTTCTGGCTTATTTATTAATCCATAATAGATAACAATTATATTCTGAAAAACGATTTGAAATCTCCTGCAGAAATCTATCACAGTTGACTTTTCTATGGAGGCGTTCTTGCTACCCAGTAAGCATCGGAAATAATTTTTTCGAACATTTTTTTCTTTGGTTTTTTATTTATCGGAGATCGGAACACCACTGTCGATAGCGCTCTTCATTACAATAATGTAAATTCGATTTTGATGAGATCATTATTGAACAAATAACATTATTTAATATTACCTGTTTCTTTGTTCTACATTTTAAGATCGTCTGAGCTTCCTCAAACAAAAGTTGAATCAGATTGATGGTATTCTGAGTCCCACGAAGGCGGTTACTTCACCTACTACAACAGACGAGGCACCAAAAGAAAATGATGGGGTACGTATATTTGTCATGTAAATCTGTTCACATTATTTTTTCGATAATCCCCGTGGTCATTTAGTCAGACCATTTAGGCCTAGTTTATTTTCTCAATCACACGTAAGTTCTGTGTTTTTTGCAAAAAACTGCACCTAAGGAATTTCAGTCCAGTAGATGTTTGGGCTAAAAGCAAATACTTACTTTAACGGCGTTGCAACATTTTATTAGACACTACAACATACAATTTCAAACAATTTTCGATATCACCCACACAGCATTCAAATTAAGGAATCTAAAATGCTTTTTTAAAAGTTCTTTACAGTCTTAGGCATTGTTTTCTCAGCAGTTTTAAACTAAGACTTCATTCACTATCAACTCAGAGAATTGCTCTGCTAAAATCGAGGCATGAGAAGACTTAGCGAAATCTTTTAAGAGCCATTTATGACATCTGAATATTCTTGTTATGTGGATACTCAATAAAAATCTTTTAAAAATTGAATGCATGTTAAATGTTCGTAATACAACGAACGTATATGTTCAGGTCGAAAATCCAACTTGAAATGATTGTTTATTTAAATGTTGTAGGATAACGAAAAAAACTTGCTACATAATGGATCGATATCGAATAAAGGAAAGGCAAGTAATAACAATCAAATAAAAGGAAATTCAAGTAAATCAAACGTGGTAGAGAAGGAGGTTCCTCCATTGATGCGAAAACAACGAAGATTAGAAATGGGCGATACATCCCGCCAAAACAACAATCTAATTACGGACGATGAATCGGACATCGATGAGATTAATTCCAGCTCTAAATTGATAAAGCAAATGATTCAAGGTAGAATATAATCACGCATTATGATTGCCCGTTTCACTTAAGGTCGTTGACATATTTTAACTTTACCATAAAATTGTTTAATCATAGGCAACCAAAAAATTGAGCATCAACTGACAAAAGTATGCAAGGAGTTGAGAAGCCAACGTAAAAAGCGAGGAAGAGATTCATCAAGTGGCAGTTCGAGTGATTCGGACGAGGAAGAACCTATGGTAAATTATTTTTATTGCTATAAAAAAATATTATGTCGATCTCTCTTCAAAAATATTTCTAATATTCGTTTAAGAAACAGTGGCTTGTGGGCAGAAAAAATACTCTCTAATTAAATTATAGGAAAACTGAAACATCGTCATTAATAGTGCGTGAAGTATAGGCGCACGCACAACATAGTTCTCAATACAAAAAGTAGCAAAAAAAATGTATGTTCATAATCGTCACCGTGCGTTAATTAATGTGTGTCTTGAACGTGACGATCCGGTCCATAACTTTTTCTCGATCATGTTGCATCGTAATCGGTACGACGGCTAGTACGCATCTCTCTCGTCTGCTCGTAATTTGCAAGGGTATTGATCAGCGTATCAATCCCGAGTAGTGTGTCAGCGCTCTCGTAGATTTATGTAGCCCCCATTTCCGTTTTTCCAAGTTAGACGTATCTTTTAAACATTTTTTTCGCACATTACTTATCAGGTGCGAATTGGTCCAAAAAAATCGGGCGTGCGTGTAACCTGCAGCCAATGGCGTACTGCAAAAGCTCAAGCCACGTATACTGCAATGGGACTCTCACTCCTAACGGCATTGTTTCCTGTTGAGGTCCTGCTCCGAAGCAATTTAAAAGGAGGATCCAGGAAGATTCAAGGCCAACCGAATACTCCCAAGTTCGAAGCGTTGGATAAAAAAATTCGAGAAGCCATATATTGTAAGGATTATTATAATTTTTTAAAACACACTGTTTGATATATTCCTTTAACGTGTCAGACACATAATGAGTTCAATATTTTACAAATGAGTAGTTATTTGTTTAGGAAAAATTACGCTTTAAATATTTCGAAAAATTTAACTTTAGATATTTTGAGAGCTGCGTAATATTGTATATGAAATCCTTGATTATTTCTTGTACGTTCTTCTTACTATTGCAGGAGATATTTTTCAATGTATGTTCTACTAGAAACGTGATAATTCCAAACAAATTGTTTCTTAGTACATTTTTGTATTGCGATACGTTCTGACTGGTGCTATTTGTGGAAAACTTTAGCCACTACGTTGTGTATCGATATAAATAGAATAACAAAGCTCCCAGCTATATGATACATTGTTATTTACAAACATGTTCCTATCATATTGCTCATTAAATCAAATAATATCGTGTTGATGTAAAAAATGTAATGGACTATTGTAGAAGAAAAGAAAAACGAACAGTTTGCTCCAAGTTTATATATATTGCCGGGAGCGATAGACTCGAATTTCGTGATAGTTAACACATCGTAGACATTTTTTTTTTTCGTCGAATTCTCGAAATATTTTAACAAGATTCGGCACATCTCGGAAAAAATACATTGTTTCTACATTTTTTGATTAATTTTTAGATGACGTCACGATGCGTCGAATCGGCAATATTTTGTACTTGTCATATCTTTCAGACACCGTGGAAACACACCATCCTAAAACGTTCAACGCAACTGGGCTGGGTATATCCATGAACAACAAACTGAATTCCCTTCGTAGAGCGGCAAAAATACGTGCAACCGAGGTAAGTTTCTGTGTACCTTGTTATTCTAACGTTGAAAAAATGCATATTGTTTATAAACCTCAGTCATAGTAACTGTAGGTCATAACTTAGATTTTTTGAAGCATATGTATTAAAGTATATTGATTTGCAATTTCAGGCTGCACAACAACTGAACCCTGACAACAATCCTTAGAGGATAATCAACTGTTCATGGCGACGAAACCAAACGGGATCGTTCTTTTTTATAACACTTCATTGTTCTTATTTTTCGTTTTATTCATTATTCTTATTGTTCATGTAGTTCTGAACTCCGTAAGATAAGTAATGTCACCATTTTCTATATGGAATAAATAAACAAACATATGCACAAGGTATTAATTCCATTCCTCTTCCCTAAAATCTGGTGCGACTGGATATAAATAATCATTTCTGTCTATTACATGATGAATACGTTTTTCAATGTATTTCTCACGGATATTTTCGGCACATACGATATACATATTGCACATATGTGTGTGTATGTACTGAATATATGTCATAGAATAATTCATATATATTTTCTTGATATTCAATATACATGTTGCATATACGTGTCTATATGCACTGAATGTATGTGAGAAAGGGACTCGTGTATGTTTTCTGGATATACAATATACACGTTGCATATTTGTATATATGTGTAACAAATATATACGAAAGAAGGCCTCATATACATTTTTTGTATATACGATAGACATGTAGCATATATGGAAATATGCGATCGTTATATGTTTTCATTATACACGATATACATTTTGCAATCATGAATATCCATGGCAGTGATATATCTTCAATGTTAAAATTGTATATCCAATTTCTTTGCAGTATATATACTGCATACAACTCGCATATACTTCCCATCTATTGGAAGCGACAAAATGTTGCATATACGAAATATATTTGTGATACATTTTCAGTATACGACTTACATCTACGATATACTCAACTTATAAGCTTTATATATTTGCAATATATTTTGTACATTTATTTCACGTATATACATTTTCATGGGGGGCTTGTTGTAGCGCGAGAGAAGGCGAGTGCAGCCACTTCACAACCGCTGTCGGGAGTCCGCTTTTACGTACAAGTATCGTATACTACTTTTTGTGACGAATGCATGAAAGGTACCAGGTTATGTTGTTGGCCGGGCACAACAATAAAGGAAAAACAGACGGCGTGCGCATGCGCACAGTATTTACGATACGCTTATGCGTTTCATAAATACTCGAAGCGTATCGTAAATACTTATTACGACACGCTTCGAGTATTTATGTAACGCCTTCTTGAAAAACACCACTTTATGTCGCGCCCGGCCCCCACATAAAACAGCACTTTTCATGCATGAGTTACAATAAAAAAAACATATATATATCGATACTTTGGAGTTAGTGTACGTAAAATACACTAAAGCGTCCAGGAACATGATTTTTAGGTGGCTTGTGAATGTTCGTGTGTGCATGGGTGGTCTGTGTGTGATTCTGAGCTTAGGTCTATCAAGCTAGCACCCCCCACTGCATGAAAAAAATGGGCTCTACTCATAATTTACAGGCTATATATGGACTTTCGAATGCCACAAAAAAAAAAATTTTGCACATCCCTGTTTCGAGAAAATCGAAATTGAAAAGTGGGGGTGGCAGCTTAACATTAAGCCAGCGCCAACTTTTTTCTTATAGCACTAAGAAGCATTTTTCTGGTCTCAGAATTATGGCCTTTTTGTGGGCTCTTCTGATATGCGACCCCCAACTTGCCGGAATCAACCCTTAAGACGGCAGCAACCCTTAAACATTTTTGAAATTAAAAAAAATACATTTTTTCCCCCAATCTGTGTAGAATATTTATGAGCTATTCATAGGCTTTATTCCCAGCCTGCCCACTACTTCCTGAATTTATTGTAGCCCAAAAAACCACCCCTAAAAAGGGAAAAAGGCTGATTTCCGAGTAACGATGGCTCGCGGGTTCGGCTACAGTCTCAACATTCATTCGCATTTATGGACTCGCCTTTTCGACACCTCACGATTTTTGGGCTGCACCCCTATGTCGAAAAACTACCTCTGAGTACCCCCTTCGAGATGAGCGTGCAGCCCAAAAATCGTAAGGTAATGAAAAGTCAAGTGCATACATGTGAATGATTGTTGAGACTATAGTCGAATCTACGATCCATCGATACTCGGAGATCGGCCTTTTTCC
>OY294021.1:1025068-1427568 GCA_958510785.1 Exephanes ischioxanthus | reverse complement strand
TAGCTAGTTAAAATTTGGTACATCTGTAGAATGATCACGTCTCTTCCCTCGTCGCTATTTTCATTATAATTGAGGTACGGTTAAAACTTTACACGATTTTGTAATTTATTAACAAAGGTTGTGGTAGCACTAACTTGCGTCAATGTGTAGCCGTCTTAAATCGCCGTTAATGTGTAAATCTTCTTAAAAATGCATACACATACTTTGAGCATACACTATTATCAACGATCTTTGGTATTAAATTTAACCGAAATCTATACAAGCAGTCAGACTTTATGGAATTTCGATTTTTTCCTTTTTATTACTAAAAATGGTCTAATTCGAGTAACAGGTAGTAGCAAGCTGGAATTTGGCAGGAGAATGACAGTACAATGTTTCGTATTAAATTTAGTGCCAATGTATTTAACCGTTAAAATTTTATAGGATTTGAAAAATTTGCATTTTTCGAAAAGGCTTTTTTGACACCTGACACGAGTTTCTGAATCAAATATCACGCTAAGAGTAAAATGAGTTACACTTTTGCAATAAGCGGTAAAGAATAGATTAAAAATTGCCACAAACCAACGAAATTCGCGAATGTCATTTTATGATTTCCTGGATTAATTTTGGGGTTTTTGCATATAGCTTCCTCTATGACCAGGCCAAAATCGACCAACAAACTGTTTTATACAGAAAGCTATGCGCAAAATTGCAATAAATGAGGAAACCATGTACACATTTTTTTACTTCGCTGCAATAAGTCGTAAGGAATAAGCTTAAAAATGTATGCTTACCTCGAGGTATCGGCAAGGCGGTTGGTGGATTTGGATTGTCGGCGTTAACATTTGCATCATTCTCCTTATCTAGTAAAGCCGCTTCGAGTCTTCTCGCAACTTTGACTGCTTTTGATCGCATCGACTTCGAACTTTTATCTTTTGGCTTTTTCGACATCAACATCCCTTCGCAGTTGACGTCCAAGGATTCGAGCCACTTGGAATCCTCTATACAAAAACAATAACCTTTTATTGTACTAGGAGTTTCAACTTATCAATAAAACTCAGTTCAAGGCCGCGATATGTCTTTGCTATCTGTGCTTGCAAAATGGAAACGACTAAAATAAAATACAAAAATAATTAACGATAAAAAAATGGTTAATAAAAATGTAAATTCAAAAAAGGATGAAATAATTAATGCTGTAATACTAACTAATATTGTCAATAAACAATAATAGCAGTAACTAACAATAAAGAATGATAACATAATTAATTAATCATAATTATATCAATTCATTGATAATCTTCGCTACAGTCAGGAGAGGTCTCCCAGTAGCGTGTTGTGAGGGAAGACGTCTCCCGACTGTAGCGAAAATTATCAATGCATTGACATAATTACGATTAATTAATTATGTTATCATTCTTTATTTTTAATTACTGCTATTTTTGTTTATTGACAATATTAGTTAGTATTACAGCATTGATTATTTCGCCCTTTGTGGAGTTACATTTTTATTGACCATTTTTTATTCGAACGAAACAGCATGCGCAGTGTATGGGTCACTGACATTTCCTCCGCACTCACTCTTGATGGCTTGCTCGCTATTAATTTCATATCCTGTTATCACAGAGATATAACAAGCTTGTGTGCTACTGTAACTTTAACCGGTACATTTTGCACAGTTTAATGTTGGTCTCGTCTCTCAGCTGTAATTAGGTTTCTGTCAGACGTTGCTGTCTTGGATTAACTTCCACCTTTGGTACAGTTTCATTTATTTTTTTCGTTAAAATTTATTATCTGACTTTCTTTAATTTTGTAAAATTTAATTAATTGATTTTTTTATTTAGTGAATCAGTGTAGTGAGTCAATCATAAAGTTTTGGTTATATGCTGAAGAAATCACTGTGCTGAAATTACCCTCACCGTTACTTATCGGTGACTGCAGTGTGCAAGAAAAAAAAATTCATAACTGAAAAAAAGGAACTTCATCAATGCATTGGTAATTAATGCAATACAAACTAACATTAACAAAACAGTGTTATTGAGAGAACATTACTGACCTGTAGAAAGAGTCCGATATAACCTTAAAATCTTATAACCTTAAGAATAAAGTAATTGTCTGGTGTAACCTTAAAATCGAAAATCTTGCACTATTCCACGGTTAACACGATACTTTTGGTTATATTTCTCGCACTACATATAATAGAAAGTGAAATGATTACTTGTTGCTCGATGATTAAAGGAGTCGAACCGAGGCCAACGCACCAGAATACGCGGCAGCAAGACATACGTTTTCACGTGAGCCACTTTATTAAAAACTTCTCCCTTATGATATATATATATGATATCCACCCTCGCGAGCTTGAAATATAATAGTTAAACAAAAGTAAGCGATAATTAATAAATACAGAGATCCGATCCGAACAATTCTGCGGGACACGTATTCACTGTTCACTTATCCAATGTAATCCAACGTCGTCGCAAGATGGCGTCGATACGCTCCGCGTTGTGGTGGCGGCTTTACCATTGCCGCATTTCCACCAACGACATTCGACTTCCGTCGAATGTATTATTATTATTACATCTGGAGCTAGCACCGGATGTCAATTTTGCAATGAAATGAACAGTTTGCGAGTTATATTTGATATTATTGTTTTTTGCCCTTGTACCATAATAGTTGCATTATTACCTTGATAGACAAACGCCAGGAAAAGTAGCAATGTTGGCGCGATATTTGCGACATGTGCGGCACATGTCGCAATTATTGCGCCAACCGCTACTTTCTGTGCCGCTTGTCTATCAGGGTACGTATCAATTTATATTAAATTTTTTATATTAAAAAAACCGTTAGATATTGAAACCATTTATAAATCACATCGAAAAAAGAATTTGCGAACGGATTTGCAGAAATATTGGGCCGAGAATTTTTTTTTCTTTCTAAAACCGAGACCGTTTGGTGGAGCAATGGTGATAGGTGGTAATTTTAATAATAAAAGTACGGTTAAAGTTGACCATTTTAAAAAACATAAAAAATAGCTTGTGAAAATTGCGAAGATACGCTCAATTTAATTGACTTACCACTTAGTTTAATTATTCTCGCGTCGAACTTTCGATTGCCGTATGGCAGTTTCATCACATCGTTTTCTTTGGCTGTATTTGGAATGCAGGATGCGTCCAACACACTCGTTTTACCGTATTTTAGCCAAAACACTAATGCGTATTTCATTTTCTTAAAATTTCTTAAAATAACTGCTGAAATACTGGTCTCAATTTACGACTCCACAAAAAATTATAACGTCTGTCACGATAAACAATTACACACAATTTTGTTTCCATGGACACGAATTTACTTCATAATCGTCATCACTAGAGATCTTGGTAATGCAATGCAGCGCCACCACATTTGCACATGCGCCGTCACAAGCGACGAATATTAGAATAATACACGATTCAGTATCCTGTCGTATTCCACAACGTCGTCTCATCAAGTGGTTTATCGTTATGCTGTTACCACAGAAAAAAAATGCTGGATTTTTGTTACGCGATCACGTCGATCGTTTGACGTGGACGCGGATTGCCAGTCTATTAAGTAAACAGTGAAAATGTGGTCGTCGGGACCGAGTGGTCAAAAGACGAGTGCTGAAAGTGTTTGCGATGTCGCCGTAAGGTTATGTTACCGAAAAATCATGGCTATTGCTGTTTATTTCAGCTAGATGAGCTCGCATTTACCTCCAATCTCCCGAAAGTCTCGTCCACGTGTAGACTGATCATAAATAAAAACAAATCCTTCGCGAATGTGAAACTCTCGAATTACGCAGGCTCTGCTCGCCGTCTTCACGCGGCTGAGTTGAAGCAGCTGAGGGACGAGCACTCGCGCAGCGTTTCGCGAATCATCGAGCGTCATCAGGAAGAAGTCGGCAAGATCGCGGCTGAGCATGTGACCGAGAAGGAAATGAGAGCCGTGGAAAATTTTGAAAATTCTACGGACCATAACGCTATAATTCGCGAGAGGTACGAAATTATTATCACTCGATATATTTCCGAAGTAAAAATCGATTATCGCAATTGTCGTTTGCTTTCCCCCAGGGACAATCGTTGAAGACTTGCGTCACTCTCAAGGAATTAATCCCCAATTTGATAAAGTACTTCCCCATCTGCGAGGAAAAACTGAACAACTCTGATAAGCGAAGTGCTGAAGCAAGCAACGCTCTCCGGTGCCAAATTGTCGATGGCGAACCCAGAGTAAGATAAAGTACAAAAGGAAATCGACACGACGGATCTTCGCCCCTCACTGAAGTCACCGGGTGCAAAAGTCAAGAGAGTGTACTTTGCGCTCAAGTGCACGCAAATTGCGTCGATAGTGAACAGCGATTCAGATATTTTTAAATCTCTGGTCGAATCCGACGACGAAGTTTCTCAAAAGCTTTATCGAGAGTTGGACGTATGTTTGAAACGCATGAAATCGGAGAGCACCCAGGTTCTTGAAATATCGTTGACTCTCGGAGAATCTATGCTCGATATGCTGTCGAAGCAAGTTCTCTGGATGGCGAAACTAAACGAGGAGCTGAGCGCTGAATTGTCCGAAGTTGAGAATGTCGTAGCCGGATATCAGGAGGCGAGAATACTGAAAATGAAAGTTATCACCCCGCAGCAAAATCTTCTTACGGCGAGGACTAAGAAGGAAATCGTATCAGAGGGATACGGAGAGCACGAAGAATCCGGAGGCGAATTGGTGATTTAAGATTTTTCACAGTTGCAGGACAAAGGTAAATGACCTTGCAGCTGCAACAACCCAGTCTGTGAGGTCAACTTTTTTTCATTTTGTTTTATTCAGTTAATCGTCGTAATAATCACTGTAAAAACAAATGTGTATGAAATTGAATGTACGGGACTGGAAGTTTTTATGCAAAAAGTGGTATACCAAATTTCATGTACAATTGTGATGAAATATTAATGTTCAGTGTACGAAAAATATTGAGAATACTTTATTTTTAATAATTTACTTTAATTGCAATGAAAAAGTATATTAATTTTTCATTAGAATTTTACAGTAAAGTTAATATACCTTTTTGTGTAAAAACTTCCAGACCGGTACATTAAATTTCAAATTTTGTTTACATTGATAGTGAGAATTGAGATCGGAATGTTCACATAAATCGATTCGTAGTTCCCGTCTCCAGTTAATAACAATCCGTCGTCAAAAAAATTTCCGCTCGGCACGCAATAATGAGTGGCGTCGGCGACAGCATGTACTTGCTCCAGCTGAACGAAGAATTGTGCCGATACAACGGTAAACTCACCGACGAGACTCGAAAAGATAAGGAGGACTTGCAGCAACCGGTAATGAATGAAAATGAAAATTCAATGTTTGCTGCATACATTGCATGCACTATGTTACATAGTATATTCGTAAGCTTTGAGAAAAACGATAAGAAAAATCTGTTGGGTTGATGCATTTTTTATTTAGAAGCGAAACACATGTTCTATTTTTGTCATTTTTATTCACTGGATTCCAAGAATAATGTCAGAGGGAGAAAAAAGAAAAGATCCCTGCACGAGGTAATTGTCGCTGTCACCAAATTACCAAAGGTGCCTGTTCCTTTATTGTACTTGATTTTACATTTGTTTTGTTTCTATTTTTAGTTTGCAGTTGCCTGATGAGGATAAGTTTAGGAAAGCCTATTCCGCAGAGCCGTCGAGCAGAGACACCAAAGAAAGTTCTGCGTTCTGCAACGAGCGTTGAGTATCTTCACCCCTATCGCCGAATCGATGTATGTTATTCAAGTGTTAATAGTAACGTCAAGCTTGATGGCGGATAAGCCACTGCGCAAGGAAATTACTATTGGCACGACGCATTTAACATGTTCCACAACGAATTTGATAAGACAGTTAACGATTAATAAGACAGTTGCAATATTAGCGCGAACGATTATTGGTTCTGAAACTACTTCGAGTACAGTGCAGAGTACGGTGAATTCGCACAGTACAGTGTTTCTTATAACAAATCGTCATTATATTATTCTAATCATCGTTACATCGTATCCAGCTAACGTGAAGAGCCAATCGACGAAGGTTACTGTTTTTCAGACAAACGCTCAATGCAACCAAGGAAACTAGTTTGCAGTTCAAACACAACAAATCTATTAGAGCAGATGAAAAAATTGTTGGTAAGTTCATTCACAGCAGATGACGGTTCAAAGATATCAGAGCCTGATAGTACAATGTTGAATACACACGGACGATTTTTAATTTTTTTTTCATTGTGTATAATATGTCTCACGTATATACAGATACCGTTTTATTGGTGTATGAATGAATAGATATTTATATAAATAAAAATATTATTTATGGTTTTGGAATAAGCTAATTAATAGTTGTAACCGGTTCAGAGTATTTTCAGCGGGACGATAATCGGGATCGACGAGATCGCGAGCCTCGAGAACACTGAAGAACACTGATCGACAGTTCCCCCTTGCGATTATTGGCACTTCGTGCAACCACAGCTACAGCACAGCTGTAGGTACGTACAACCACCTTTAGAGGCGGATCACTTTGGTATGTTGATTGACACTTCAATAGTCGTAAAGGATGCGCCTGTGTTCATTAATTTAGATTTCTTTATTTATTTTTATAGTGAAGGTCGGAGCTGGTAGAACTGCCCATGATTGCACGTGATAGCAGAGACAAAGAATTTCAAAATGCAAATCTTGAAATCTCTGACGATAAAGTTCTCCTGGACGAATTCCTGGACACCTACATGACTGATCGGTCTTGTAGTCAAGTTTTGGAGAATGTGCTCGAGATTCTCATCAAGAACGGAGCGCTTCGCCAAGAGCGGGACATCCAGCGACACCGACGACGTCAAATCGTCAGCTGGCGCAGAATCTCGTGTTCACCTCACCGGCTGACAGTCCGAAGCAATCCCCCGGCAGCGAGTCCGCTAAGCCCCGTCAGTCCAGTGGCGATGGATGTGACGCAGACCTTGTGTCCGCAGTCGCCGGTTTCTTTCCCCCTATCGCTGCTTCGGTCTCTACATCTCTCCACGTTCGACGTTCACCTGCCGAGCGCTTTGCACCAACAGCAACAGCAGCACGAACACCAGGCGACGAACAATTGCCGGTATAAATAATGTGACGTAGACACGATTATTGCTCAGACTTACGTATGGAGATCGTTGAAATTAACAATTCCTCTTCACGTACCTAGCCGTGAATTAATAATGATATTAACCCTGAACGATCGGGCGAACGGCAAACAGAAATGCGTTATCAATTTCAGACATGGAAAATACGGATTTGTTGTACCAGCGGTTCTTCCGTCTGCTGTGAATCTACTTCATGCGCCTCAGCAATAGTGACTTGGAGGAGACAAATATGTTTCTGGAATGCCCGATACCATTGCTGAAGGATATGGAGATTGCTGAGCCATGGACATTAAATCAAATGATTTACTGCATGAATTGGTAATACAATTTTTATTAACTTGTAAGATTAATCAGGGTATGCATTGAATCGGTAAACTTTCGTTTGCAGGTTTTAAGGATCGATCAGCGGCATCGTGACTTAATCGGATCCTGTGTCGCAACAACAAACTGTTAAGTGTCTTGAGGACCTCATGACATTACAGGCGGAATTCAGCACGATCTCGAGGCTCTGCATCACGCGTTATTCGCCCTCGACGCGTTACTTTTACTGTTTCCCGCGCCGCCGTTCATCACTGTCGAAAAAAGGTCACAAAAAAGAGCAAGCGAGCCAGTATGGTCAAGAGCACCAGTATTCCAGAATGGGAGGTACGGTAAATTGGATCTTTTCTGTGATTGAAGAATCTGACATTTTTCAGGCAAATGCATGACAAGGTACGCTGGTCAAAAGCAAACGAGGCTGTTTCCTCGTTAGAGAACTACTTGGAATTTTTGACGGTCGGGAAGCTTTTGATACGTGATCTGATTTCCTCGATGCCGAAAAGATTCACCAAACTGCAGGACATCAAAGTGGTGCCCAGAGAGTAGGACGATATGAAAAATCGTCAAGCTGCCACATTGATTCTATCTCTGCTGACGACGACGATCATCGACTGGAACGGATTCAAGATTACGATGTATCATGGCTTGCTGTGAGGTAACTTTTCACGATTATATTTAATTATTTTGTAATGATAATAACAATTATATGTAATTAATAATATTTGCGTTAATAATGATAATACTAATGATCTATAATAGATCTATGAATATACAGCTAATGAGACAATAAACATTATGTTCCAGGCGGTGTGGGGTCACTAACTGGGAGGATAGACAAATCCAATTCCATGCTTCGTTCCTCCAAGAAAAGCTCCATGCGATGTATCCTCGGAGAAATATCCGTAGCATTCGCTGCCGTCGAGATTTGTCGGATAACGATGAAACTCGAACACATTTGCCCGGCAGTATAAAACTCAGCAAGGTAATACAATATTATTTTTGGTAGAATACTTTATGAAATGTTTACGATCGACAAGTCGTAAAAGAGTGTATTTTCCGGCAGCAAAATGGCTTGTGAATTCCTGAGCTTCGAATGGCCACACGATAGACCAACGACGAGTGCCTACAGAGTGACGAAAATCGGATCGGATTCGCTCGAAACGGTGACAGCCGTGTTGGAATGGCTGCCCAAGGAAGTTGCGAGGCTCGGGGATCTGTAGGATCGGCCTCGAGAGACTGCCGACTATCACAAAGCTAGTTTTCATCGCACGTTCGAATGACTGTTCAAAGGCTCTATCAACGGTGCCAAGATATCCATCACCA
This sequence comes from Exephanes ischioxanthus, assembly GCA_958510785.1. Lineage (NCBI taxonomy): Eukaryota > Metazoa > Arthropoda > Insecta > Hymenoptera > Ichneumonidae > Exephanes > Exephanes ischioxanthus. The sequence goes on along the minus strand of OY294021.1, from coordinate 1,418,811 downwards.
CGGTGACAACGTGTACGGTTCACCGTATTCGTCGTTTTAGTTAATGTAACAACTGTGCCGCCACAATACACTAGACTAAAAATCTGCGTTCGTATATTTCAGGAATTCACAGCTAATAGAAGTTTGGCAACGAGTCAAAAGCAACGTTTAGAAGTTTGTTTGCTTATGCGACAAATCGCAACAGAAACGCGATCTCTTCTATCTCCTTTTCTGCATACCATGACGTAGCTCGTGAAGCTGTTCGTGAAGCTGTTCATGAAACTGTTCGTGTTGTGTTGTGATACATAACACAATGTCAATTATGGAGGCGAATCTGCGATACCAGATGCACGAAAGTACGGGCTTATTAAGATGTTGCAAAGCACGTTATTCCTAGTACAATCCACTGGTTATACATGTAATACGCCCCTTTCACAATTTGAATAACGCACACCGATGACTAATTTCAGCTGGCGACACATCAGACGAACACGGTCTGCATAGAGAGCATTCAGACGAAGGATATAATGCTTGCGAAATTGGTATCGATCGTGAAACAAACCGAGGACATATTAGTGTACCTCTTGACGGGAATGGTTTTGCTAATGTCAGCGCTGATGCTTTTTGGATGGAAAACCTCGTTAGTAAAAAACTCGAAGGTCGGCAGATTCTCTCTCATGTGAGTGATGTTTTCTAATATCCTCATCGGCTCGGAATCTACATAAACGTACCTATTCGAAGCTACTTAATCACTGTTTTATGTATTTATGTGTTTTTGTCTATATTTTTCTCGCACTCAGTCATCAGACGAAATCTCGGCTTCCGCTGCTGGCACGGATGACAACGACGACGATGCCATGTCGGACATTATGCGGAGCGTACTTGAGCAACATACTAAAACTGGCTTATATTGAGCGAGTGGGCTTGGTTTGTCCATAAAAATTACCGAGTGATGACTTTAATAATGAGAATACGTGTTTTCTGAAGTAATAAAAAATACATCTCTATCGTTCTACGAACAGGTGCAAGAACTCGGAAATTACAATCGATTATGCACGGAGACGGTAGTTTTTTGGAATAACAATATCGAGAAAAAGTAATAAGTTAACGTATCCTGTATCGCCGACAGTGGATAATTGTACTGATCGATAGCTCGCACTTTTCATCAAACTATTTTTTGGATTTCTTTTTATTTTCAACTGACTTCGCTTCTATTATTAAAAATGTCATCTATTGTCTTTGCTTCACCAAATTCTCTCGGATTTTGTAAAAGAATAAGAAAATTCTTGGCCCAATAACCGATAAGATTCTTGAATTATAATATACCGGATGGTTACCTATGCGTTACGCTTTAAAAACAAATTCTATTCACAATCTTTTATTATTAGCAGGATTTTTTATAATAAAAATTGGACCAAAGATATAACAAACGTAATTGCTCGACAGTTTCTTAATAAGTCGGTGCAAATTTCTTTATTTCCGTACACCATCATCACTGTCGAGCCTTTCACATGTATACAGTTTTCAATGAAAATGGAAACTTATGAATTCCCTTTTGTGGAGTGTGACACGGTCTTCTCGCGAATTCTGCAAAATCCCGGTGTTCCAGGCCATTATTAGAGTCAGTTACAGAAAACGTATCGAACGGCGCGTGCTCTACGCCGATCCCCTCCAAGACCGTTTGTCCGCCGCTGTTTTATGTTTGTTGTATATACCGCAGTTATTATATATTTGTTAAGAAGCTTCACGGTGCTAACGAGAGCGAAAGCTGCGTATAATCATCTCTCACCAGATCGCACGTGACCAGACATACTAGGATCTTAGATACGACTTTTCTTTCCTTCTAAGATGATTTGAGCCTTGTGTCACGCGCCTCAGATCCTGCAGACGTCGACGTGTTTAATTTATCTTTCACCTCTTTAGATATTTTATTTAACGCTTTCCAACCCGACAAGTTTCGCTATTGCTGCCTAGCTAAGGGATTTAACAAAACGTGATGGAAAAACGGAAAAATGTTCAACGCAATAATAAAAAGCGACAAGTGAAATGTAAAATGCAAAATAAAAAATGTTGGCTGTATTGTGGATTAATAACTCTGAAAGTCCATTCGTAAATTCTCATTTGGATGTGATTTGTAAATTCTCTTGATATCTAACAGTTTTTTTTATATTTCATTTAGAATTTTTTTATGGGTAAAAATGTTACAATTATGGTACAAATTCGAGTAAAATATGATCACATAATACTCGAAAAGTATTACCGATTTCAACGCTTATATTTAAATTAGGCGGGCTTGCGCCTGCGTAAAAATGAATAGTTATGATATAACTATATTCATTTTTTCGGATACATGAGTATTGGCACGAGAGCGGTAGAGGGGGGAAAGCGGCGTGGATTGAGGACGAGCGCGAGCAAGAAACAGAGGAGTATCGTTACGGAGTCAAAAATAAAAACGGACAGTTGAAACTTAGTCATCGTCGAGAAGCGTCGTATTATCTAATGGTTAGAGACCAAAAATCTTTTCCTTAATTTCCTTTATAAATCACAATTTCATTGCACATTCACTGCCAGCTCTAAATATAAAAATAATAATTTTGGAGCAGACGCGATCTCACTATACGTTGGATTGCTTGGAGAAGTGATTACGCGGTTAGCCCGTGTGTCGAAAAATTGTTCGCGACGGATACTTTTTTTTCCTAATTATCGCTCCAAATATAATAATAATTTCGGAGCCGACACGATCTCACGGCACGTTGGCTTGCATTGGATATGTGACTACGCCGTTAGCTCACGTGTCGAAAAATGGTGCGCGTCTAATACTTATTTTTCTCATTTATCGCTCCAAATATAATAATAATAATTTCGGAGCCGACGCGATCTCACGCCACGTTGAATTTCATTGGATAAGTGACTGCCCGGGTAGCTCGTGTGTCGAAAAATTGTTCGCGTGGGTTACTTTTTTTTCGGAATTATCGCTTCAAATACTATAATAATAATTTCGGAACCGACGTGACCTCATGGCACGTTGAATTGCATTGGTTAAGTGATTCCGCGGTTAGCTTGGGTATCGAAAAAATTTTCGGATCAGATCCTTTTTTTTCATAATTATCGCTTTTGTGTAAAAATAGTATTTGAAGTTCGTAATCGTGGATTCGTGTAATCGTGGAAACATTGGCTTAAGTAAGAAGAAAATCTTGTCTCGTTGACACGTGTTCAGGTCAGTTATCATTGCTCCGTTTCCTTTATTAATCCTTGCGTATAGAGCAAGGAATACTCATTTAATTTTCTATTATATGTAGTGCAAGAAATATAACGGAAAGTATAGCGCTAACCGTGGATAATGCTGCCAAATGTTCAACTTTAAGATTATACCAGACGATTACTCTTTCCACAGGTTAGTAATGTTTTTTTAATAAAACTACGTTGTTAATGTTAGTTTAATTAATTAATTAATTAATTAATTTTTTTTCAGATACAGCATTTATTCTTGCGCGCTGCAGTCACCAATGAAGTCCTCTATAAGTAACGGTGAGGGTATAACTTTTATTTTTAAATACATTTTTAAGAATTGATTTTTTTTCTCAACAATGTTTCAATTATTCAATATTTTTGTTTCAACACAATTTTACGATTTAAGAAAAAAAAAAATTTATTTCCCCAACACGATATCGAAAACACATGATATGTGTCGCAAAGACCACAGTGACTTGTACCCGCATAGCATGGAAGTATTTTTTAAATGTTTCCAAAATATTATTATGAAATATTGAAAATGTTTGACCAATATTAAAAAATATTTCTGAAATATTGTCAAAACCTTTTGAAAATATTTCTTTGTCTGCTCACAAATCTTACATTGAAATGCTTCACAAATGTTTCGCAAAAATATGTTTGAAAAATTTGTATTTTGACTACATACCGATCTAATAAATCTTATAAGCGATATAATAAATTTTATAAGCCCTCAAAGATATTTGTAAAATGTTTTAAAAACGTAAAAAGTTGAGTGCATAACTACTAATATGCGATTTCAAAATATTTTTCACCTTTTCAGAAATACTTCAGATGTATTGAACGATTAAGTATATTTCTGAAATATTTAAGAAATGTGTCGTTTGTAGAATATTAAAAAATATTATTTCTATCTATTTCAGAAATATTCCGTAATATTTGAAAGATTCAAAATATTTCCAAAATGTTTTAAAAATATTTTGTGCTATATGGGTAAATTCACTCGAACGTTCTGTTACGAATTTAAAAATTTATAAGGTACATCGTGATGGCCTTTTACGATTCTTAAAAAAAAATTTCACATGGCATATATTTGTAAGATTACAGCAACTTTAAAATTGACTGGAACGTTCTACAGGTCATGATGAATATAACAATTTATAAATTACCTCGTTGACCATCTTTTCCGATTTATAAAAGTATATTTTTCCTACCGAAAAAAATACAACACATGTGTTCCTGAGGCTACAGCAACTTGTAAATTCGTTCGCACGTTCTATATACCATTATGAATACAACGATCTATAAGTTGTATCGTTGACGGCCTTTTGCGATAAAAAAGACGATTATTTTTGCTACGCCATACCGAAAACACATATGATACATTTGTTTATAAAAGATCCCAGCAACTTGTAAATGAGCTTGAACGTTCTATTGGCCATGATGAATAAAAGAATCTATAAATTCTCTCATTGACGGCCTTTTCTGATTAGAAAAAAGTTATTACGCTATACTGAAAACAAATATAACATATGTGTCCATATGACCACAGCAACTTGTACATTGCCTCGACCGTTATATAGGGCATTATGAGTATAACAATATGCAATGTGTCTCGTTGACGGCCTTTTATGATAAAAACATTTATTATTATTTTCCCTACGCTGTACCAAAAACACATATGACACATGTATTTGTAAGATCGCAACAACTTGTAAATTGGCTCGACTATTCTATAGGGCATTATGAGTACAACAATCTATAATGTATCTCATTGACTGACTTTTCCGATTAGAAATATATTATTATTATTTTTCTGATGCCATACCGAAAACACATATGATACATGTCTTTATAAGATCACAGCAACATGAAAATTTGCTTGAACATTCTATAGACCATTAGGAATCCAATAATCTATAATGTATCTCGCTGACTGCCTTCTCCGATTAAATTAAAAAATATATTTTTCTTACTCAAAACAAATATAATCCATATGTCCTGAGACGGTACTCAAAGTCCGCTCGCCTCCAAAACTTTTCGGAGCACCGCAGAGAATCGGAGCAGCAACGAGGAGCGCGAGAAGCCCGAGCATGTTGGTAAAGAGGAGCGCCCAGGCGAGAGGCTAATACCCGGGGAGTCGGCAGCCGGGAGCGGCCTGTCTTACCCCGAGACTCAGCGCGCATTTCGGAGCACGCGCCTAGCACGCAGGTGTTGCGCCAGCCACGCATGATCGCGGGAAACGAGGGAAGAGGAAGGCTGCTGACGTCACATTGACGTCATACGAGACGGAAGGGGACTCGAATTTGTGCCGTGTGCACGCCTGTCGCTCTAGTATAAATGGCCGTCTGAAAGCCAGGAACGTCACTCTTGGTCGAATAGCGACTCCGATCACCAGCCAGATTCCTTCCCATCAAGCATCGGCAACTTTCTCTGGGGACAGAGATAACTGCCGCTGTCTTGATTAACCCTTTACCTAAAATACAGCGTCGGGGACGGGAGTAACTGCCGCCGTCTGTTAACCCTTTTCCTTTGAAAATACAGCGTCGGCGACTTCTCTCGGGGACGGGAGAGACTGCCGCCGTCTGTTTCCTTGGCCAATCTTTTCTTTGTAATTTTTTTTTATAGAATTGATATCAGCGCGGATTTAATTATAATAAGATTTTTCCATCTATCAACAATTTTGATTGTATTTCAATAAAAATTAACTGGTTTCATTGACATTAAGAATCAATATTCGAATTTTTATTCCACAGCACCTGCCCTCACTCAAATAAAAACGAGCAAAGAACTCACATAACGACGCTTTGGAGCAAAGCGTGTAAGACTCCAAAAAGCCTAACGTTACAACTGGCGCCCAACGTGGGGCAGGTGCGCTAAAATTCGAGTCATTTTGTATTAAGTAATTAAATCGGCTAAATAAAATTAAATAAAATTGAAAAGAAAATGGCGGACGACGACAATAAGAGCACAACGTCCAGAGACGAGTCGCATGGGGAAGAGTCCCGAAAAGAAAAAAAGCCAAGGAAGGAGAGTCGGCAGGAAAATGACCCGGAGCAAAAGGCTCCTACAAGAGAGGAGCGAGAAGAAAAAAGCCGGGAGACACAACCCGCAGAAGACCCTAGCGAGGAAGAAGTTCGGGAACTTCTGGATTCGGGAGTCGGCATTAATGCAGGAGATATTACGCTCCCACATAGAGCGGCGAAAGTATTCTTAGATGCCGAACACGGAAAGTTCGGAGAGGCGAGCAACACCCTCGCTAGCCAAGCAAAGGCGAGACGTGTACTAGCCAAATCTCGAGAGTCCACAGCCACTGAGGAAGTAATGCTAGACATCCGGCAAGCGATTCGAGACATCACCATGCGTTTGGAAGGTCTAGCTGGCGCAATCGTCAATATGGGACAAGAGTCTAAGGACCACCGGGCTGAAATCGTCCAGATACTCGAGCAAAGAGACAAATACATGCTCGAAGCAGTCGATAGGCGACTAGCAGTAGTCGAAATCAGACTGAGCGACAAAATGAAGATGCTACAAACACAGGTAGCCACGGAGGTCCATCGAACAACACAACCTCTCGCAGATAAAGTTAAGGAGGTGGAAAAAAGAATCGGGAACAACTCCGAAAGAATGAGCATTCTGGAGGTGAACGACGCGCAGCAGCGACTCGCGCACCAAGAGATCGAGAGGAGGCTACAAAGTTTGGCCAATAAAATCGACAATAAACCAGACACGGAGAGCACCCGAATTGTTCGACATCCCGAGAAGAACCGGGAATGGGAGCAACAAGATGCCGAGTCAATCATCGGAGATCGGACGGTCCGAGGCAGATCTCGGACCTTTGCTGAATCACAGATCCGTTTAAGGCCACCGACATTCGACGGCTCGGGAAAAATGAGGCCTATGAAATTTTTACGGGAGTTTCGGCAATACTGCGAAGTCACGCAGCCACAATTACCCGAACTAAAATATTTGCTCGGCCAATGCCTCGAAAAAACAGCTAAGGAGTGGTGGCTTCTCGTCGAGGAACAGATGCACTCACTCGAGGATGTAGAGCGAAGTTTCCAAGAGCGATATTGGAGCCGAGACGTCCAACGAAAAATCCGAAGAAATCTCGAATTTGGATTTTTTGAAGAAAATAACTCGACAAGAGTCGAGTATGCTACCCGGATGTTCGGGAGTGCACGGGACTTAATTCCTCCTCCATCCGACAAAGATATTGTTGGATCTTTGGCTCAGCATTTCTCAGATGAAATACAAGCCACGATCGTCGGTCGAGGTTTCGAGACACTCGAGGCACTTATGCAATTTCTCGAAAAAATCGATCAAGGTGGACCAACAAACGCCCACAGAAATAAGGAGGCAAATAAAAAATCCGAGAGTCAAAACAAGGTACCAGAAAAGCCAAAACCGGCTAACACATCTGGTGTTCCGAATCGGCAACCTCAACAAACGAACCAAGGTTGGGGGGGCCAAGAACGTGGAATCGGCCATATAATTCCGGGGAACCACTCCAAAACCAAACTGTTTCCCCGAAACCGAACAATACGGTTCAAGCGTTGAAAACGCAAAAAGATTTAGAGAAGCCGAGTACATCGGCGGCGGGAAACGCATAGCCGTTGTACCCGTCTCGGCGAACAAAAAATTAGTAAACGACAGACGGAGTACAACGGAATATCGAAAAAAATATGCAGAAGGGATCCCCATTAATACAATATTCTCCGATACGAGAGAATTTTTAATGGGAGATGAAATTAATGAAGAAAAATTCCCACTAGTGGAATGTCCGGAAATTTATGCGAAGATAGAGGGAATCCCAGTTACTGTGCTGGTGGATAGTGGTGCGAAAGTCACCGCTCTATCAGAAGAATTTTTTTTTGAGAATCAGGAAGTCTTTAAAGACTGTCCTATTCTCCCGGTGACTGGAGTTACGGTAAAGGGTGCAGTCCGAGGACGACCCTGTAAAATACACAAACAAATCATGGCCACAACAGAAATCGGGAAGATTCGAATTTACGTAAGATTTTTAATCGTTCCCGGATTGATACGGGATGTACTTTTTGGAGTCGATACTCTCCATCCTCTCCGAAGCCTGATCGATCTGGAAAACGAGACGCTCAAGGTCAAGTACAATGATCTCATGGACATTGTCCCGACCAAACATGCGACAAAGATCGACATGGAACCCGGATCGATTGAAACTACAAAAAAGGTAGTGGAAGCGACGCCAGGAGGAGCAGATGTAGAAAGGAGCGAAAAGAAAAAAATACTCCGAAAAACCCTCAAGAGGGGAATCGAAAATAAAATGGAGCAGACTCCCGAGGAGCCAACAATCGAACATATTAATCATGAAAATAGGATCAGCAATACTGAGGACCAAGTTAACAGGGAAGAAATCGACACAGTCGTAGAGGAAGCAAATTTAACGACAATGGAGGAGAAAGAAAGGCTGCGCCAGACTTTGTGGAAATACCGGAACGTGTTTAGAAAAACACCCGGTAGGATAAGAGTCTACGAACATCGACTCGAAGTAACAACCGACACTCCGATAGTCGCACACTCGTATCCGATACCCATGCTTTATAAGGAGAAAGTAGACCGAGAAATAGAAAAATTACTCGAGTTAAATATTATTCAACGATCAACAAGCGCATGGGTGAATCCTCTGACGGTGGTCGATAAAAAAGATGGGACCGTTCGACTCTGTTTGGATGCAAGGAAACTCAATCAGGTTTTAACTCATGACCACGAGTGTACTCCGAACACAAAGGAAATATTTCAAAGATGCTATAATGTAAAAGTCATGACGAGCCTTGACTTAACAAACAGTTTTTGGCAAGTTCCGCTTCATCCCGACTCAAGGAAATACACGGCGTTCAGACATCGTGGCCGAGTATACGAGTTCGTGGTAACTCCATTCGGATTAAAAACGAGTACTTCGAGCCTGCTACGAGCTCTCGATATCATTTTAAGAAATATGGGGGAAAACATAATCAATTTCGTCGACGATCTGCTCTGTTTCTCGGACGATTTTCAAAAGCATATGAATCATCTTGAGGCGTTATTCGAAAGGCTCGAACAACACGGAATGACATTGAAACTACGAAAAGCTCAATTTTTCCGAAAGGAAATAAATTTTCTCGGACACATTCCATCCTCCGGACACAACCATCGCACACGAACATCCAGCCGGAAAAAGTGAAGGCTATTCACGATTTCCCGGCACCAAGAAATTTAAAGCAATTAAGGGGTTTTCTAGGACTCATTAATTATTACACCAAATTCACTAATAAACACGCACAGGAAACTATTCCGCTCTTGGAGTTACTCCATACAGGGGTAAAATGGCGCTGGGAAGAGGCCGAAAAAATCGCTTTTGAAAGGATAAAGAGTTTATTTATCGAAGATGTTCTTCTTCAGCACCCCGATCCCTCGAGAGGGTACATTCTGCAAACTGACGCAAGTGATTATGCGCTGGGAGGCACTTTGGCACAGAGGGATGCCAATGGGGAGCTCGGAGTGGTGGTATTTGCTAGCCGCACGCTCAAAGGAGCCGAGGTGGCATATACCACCACCGAAAAAGAATTGCTCGCTGTAGTATGGACTTAAAAAAAATTTAGGACGTACGTATATGGAGCACAGGTCACGGTGATCACAGATCATAAAGCCGTAATATTCCTGCGAAATTGCCAATTACTTAACGATCGATTAATGAGGTGGGTATTGGCAATCCAGGATTATGACCTATCGTTCGAGCATTGTCCGGGGGCAAGAAATATCGTTGCCGATGTTTTGAGCCGTGCCAAACCCTCGGAAGCCGGAAGTAAAAAAAAAAGAGATAGTTATTGCAGAACTGCTTGCGACCCAGGCCCCTCGACCCATAATGGAGGGCGTAAGAATGTTAGCACAGTGGCAACGGAAAGAGCCCAAGCTAGCGGAAATCATCAGAGGAGTTTCCGAAAATAACACAAAATATCTATTACGAGACGATGTGCTGCTAAAAGTTGCCACCAACGGTCGAAAAAAGGTTATGGTACCCGAAAGATTAATAAGAGATCTCATCTGGTACACACATAACAGCTATGGACACGTGGGAGCAAAGAAAGTATGGAAAATCCTCGATGAGGACTTCACATATCCTCGCCTGCATCGGGTAATACGAGCGCTTTTAGCTACGTGCGATTCATGCCAAAGGAATAAACATCCCAATCAGCATTCGTACGCAGCGCAAAAGAACTTGACTCCAGAAGGGCCCGGAGATCTTGTCTCGATCGATTTTTATGGACCTTTGCCTACTGGAGCGGGGGGCATGAAATATCTGCTCGTCACGATAGACGCATTTTCAAAATACGTTGTCCTCTATCCGCTAAAAACCGCTACGGCCACAACCACCTTGAATAAGATCCTAAAGGATTATATTCCGAAGTATGGGAAGCCAAATAAATTGCAGTTCGACCATGGAACGCAATTTACGTCAAGAAAGTGGCTCGAAGCCCTCGAGAGCGAAGGAATACAACCGATCTTCTCCTCAATCCGACACCCGCAGGGGAATATTGTCGAGAGAGTCAATCGCGAATTAGGCCGATTTTTTCGTTCATTAATAACCGGCAGACATTCGTCATGGGTTAAATGGGTTAAAATTATACAAAATTGTATAACCGAGACTCACCACGAGACAACCGAGTTCACTCCGGTCGAGTTACAGCTAAACAAAAAACCTGTACGCGTTTGGAGACAATGGCTCCAAACAATCGGAGATTTAAACAGCGATAATGAAGAAATCTACGAACAAAAATTAATGCTCGCCGCCGAACGAATCCGAAAAAAGGGTTTAAATCGAGCAAAAAGATTTGACAAATCTCACAAATTAACGCGATTTAATGAAGGAGATTTAGTTCTCGCGAAAGCATGTAATGTGAGCGATCCAGCTAACAAAATGATAGCGAAATTCTTCTCGATTTACGAAGGGTCGTATCAAAAAGCAGATAGCAACGGCCACGTATATCCTCGAGGGCCCAAATAATGGAGTAGAGCGAGGCATGTATCATGCTGGAAATTTAATCAAATATTTCCCGCGTGCCGAGATGCCGAATGAGGCTCCTGCGACGACACCAAAAGAATAAGGTCCGTGCGTTCGAAGAATAGGGAGAGGTAGCGAAAATAGAGATATAAGGTATAAGTAGGAATAGAGATAAGCGGGACAAAGGTATCGAGCCAGTCGATCGCCGAACAGTGAAACAATAGCACGTACTAAATGGAGATTGCGACGCAAACAGAACGATACTTCGGCAAACGGCATTTCCGATGCCAAACAGGAGAGGAAGGCATGTGGGAAATTATTGGTGCTCCCTCCAACGATGGACGTATTTTATTCCCTCGGGAGAGGAACAATAGCACAGACAAAAGGATACTGAGAAAAGGAGCAGGAGCACAGACTCTGAAGATAGTGACAAAAGAAAAAGGCTCCCAGACAAAAAACAAGGGAGTAGGAAAATGCCAGACAACGATAAGTGTCCTGAAGGACTCCGAAATTCAAGCACGACTCCCCGAAGTTACGACGGTATCACCCTTGCTGTCTCCGATCCGAGAGGACTTATATAAACTCGAGGAAATAACGGACGAGAACATTAAAAACTGGATGCCGGGTGAAGCGGCAACAAGCAACAAAGAGGATCAAATAGAAAGGTGCTCCAAAATCACGGAGGAAAATATTCGGGCCAAAATGCGATTAAGGAAACGCAAGATCTCGGCGAAGCATCAGGAGAAGAAAAGACGGCGCCTCCTCAAATTATTTAGTGACATATAAAAAAAAAAAAAAAAAAAAAAACACGAAAAAAAAAATATTTATAAAAAAAAAAAAAAAAAAAAAAAAAAAAAAATTTATAAAAGATTTTTAGTTCCATAAACAAAAAGTTATATTTTTAAGAAGTTAGAAATTTTTTTTTGATTAAAAAAAATTATATTCAAAATTTTTTTTTTTTTACAAAGAAAAAGTTTTTTTTTTAAAGAAAGGATAGAGTTTTCGAAAAGAAAGACATTTTTTTTTTAGCTCGAAAGGAGCCGAAGTGTAATTAGTATAGACGAAAAAGAAACCCGATCCGGCGGTCAAATTACCAAATGCCCGGTTGAATTACCACGGCTACCGCGAACGCCGCGACAACCTGATTTTTATATCAGCCATGGTGAAAGGAGCACGGTGTTCCGTAGACACTGGCGCGGCGCCACGGCCACCTTAATTCAAAACAATAACACTGAATCAAGGCACCGCGGCCGGAATCTCCCCATAACAAAGGCAGGGGATTAGAACAGTACTGAAACAGCGTATAAAACGACAATACGTACTTAAGAAAAGAAAGAAATAACACGCGATAATTCGAAGCAGGAGATAGAGGAGAAAGTCTCCGAATATAGACCAGCTGAGGTGAATATATATTACTTCGTTACTAAAACACGAAATTAGTTCTCCCATGTAGAGGAATAAGTGTATGGAGTAAGTTTTTTTTTTAGATTATTCGAAAAAAAAAGGGGGAGATCGACATGGGGGCGATGCCGATTAATTATCGTCTCCAAGAACGCTGCTTCGAGGGGTTCCTCGTTAGGGCCCTCTCTACCCACCGAGTGGGAATTACCACTCGGGACCTCGCCCGGGAAGCACTCGGGGTGCTCCAAGAGCTCCGGGAGCTAGCCGAGGAGGAAGAGCCCGTCGAGGAAGAAATTCGCGCAGACGAATTTTATATGGTGGAGCTGGAGTTGGAGTTCCATCGGGCGAAGTGCGTGACGGTGCTGGGCAATAACCGGTATCTTTTCCTTCTTGGAGATATTGCCCAGCACGTCATAGCCCCGAGGGATTTCGTTTTTCCCCTCCCGGCACACTTCACCCGAACACCCTGGCGCGCGGCGGAGGTGGAGGTTCACGGCGTAACCCCTGCACCGGGTCAAACCGACCAGGAGGTCCGACAGCGGATTTTGCAAGAGTGGCGAAGGAGACCACTCCTGGTGCGACCGTCCCGAGATGAAGGTCCGCCAGGGCCTCCGGTCGTGGAGATTTTCCGGCTGAACAACGAGCGACCCGAGAGCCTGGGAGATTGGCTCCACGCCGAGGGGCTGGTCCTGTCGCAGGCACAGTCTGGAGAATCGGCTGCCGGCGCCTAAAATTTTTTTTTAAATTTATTTATTCATTTTTCTTTATTATTTATTATTTATCATTTTTGTGTTTTTGTTTTTGTTTAATTTATATATATATTTTTTTTCTTTTCTTTCTTTTTCTTTTTCTTTATTATTCATCCTCCGAAAAGGATACAGAGTGAATTTAAAAAACCTAGACATTTTTTTTTATACAAAGAAATAATAAAAAACAAAAAAATATATAAAAATGCGTCGGTGTGTTTTTTTTTTTTTTTTGAACTGTCGGGGTGGTCGACCCCTTGTGTTTTTTCTTTTTTTTGGCTTTGTTACAGATAAACAAAAGCGCGGGGGAATTCGCACGCTTTGGTTTGGGGGGGCGTTGAGACGGTACTCAAAGTCCGCTCGCCTCCAAAACTTTTCGGAGCACCGCAGAGAATCGGAGCAGCAACGAGGAGCGCGAGAAGCCCGAGCATGTTGGTAAAGAGGAGCGCCCAGGTGAGAGGCTAATACCCGGGGAGTCGGCAGCCGGGAGCGGCCTGTCTTACCCCGAGACTCAGCGCGCATTTCGGAGCACGCGCCTAGCACGCAGGTGTTGCGTCAGCCACGCATGATCGCGGGAAACGAGGGAAGAGGAAGGCTGCTGACGTCACATTGACGTCATACGAGACGGAAGGGGACTCGAATTCGTGCCGTGTGCACGCCTGTCGCTCTAGTATAAATGGCCGTCTGAAAGCCAGGAACGTCACTCTTGGTCGAATAGCGACTCCGATCACCAGCCAGATTCCTTCCCATCAAGCATCGGCAACTTTCTCTGGGGACAGAGATAACTGCCGCTGTCTTGATTAACCCTTTACCTAAAATACAGCGTCGGCGACTTCTCTCGGGGACGGGAGTAACTGCCGCCGTCTGTTAACCCTTTTCCTTTGAAAATACAGCGTCGGCGACTTCTCTCGGGGACGGGAGAGACTGCCGCCGTCTGTTTCCTTGGCCAATCTTTTCTTTGTAATTTTTTTTATAGAATTTATATCAGCGCGGATTTAATTATAATAAGATTTTTCTATCTATCAACAATTTTGATTGTATTTCAATAAAAATTAACTGGTTTCATTGACATTAAGAATCAATATTCGAATTTTTATTCCACAGCACCTGCCCTCACTCAAATAAAAACGAGCAAAGAACTCACATAACGACGCTTTGGAGCAAAGCGTGTAAGACTCCAAAAAGCCTAACGTTACAGTCCGTAAGACCACAGCAACTTGTAAATTGGCCCAAATGATCTATAGGCTATAATGAATACAACCATTTATAAGTTATCCCGTTGATGAGCTTTTACGATAAAAAAAAATACATTATTTTCCCTACGCCATACCGAAAACACATATGACACATGTGTTACTAAGATTACAGCAACTTGTAAATTTGCTTGAACATTCTATAGACCATTAGGAATTCAACAATCTATAATGTATCTCGTTGACTGCCGTTTCCGATCTAAAAAAATATATTTTTCCTATACGATACCGAAAATGCATATTACAGAAGTGTCCGTAAGACCACAGCGACTTGGAATACAATGATTTATTATTTATCTCATTGATGACATTTTATGATAAAAAAACAATTTTTTTCCTCACGCGTTACATGAGGCTACAACGGATTGAAAAATTTCGGAAGTTTCCGGATTTTTTTGTTGGCGAATGACAGCAAGTCGATTTCATTTTTAACATCAATGAGTTGATGCTGGTCTCCTCGTGTCGAGATTAGGTTGAATTTGTCTCAGATTCGTCCCTGTAGCATGACTATAAAAGTTACCAGTGGGACGGGGAACTTTAAACACTTTAAACCATGAATTCGGTTCTATTCTGCATCATTTTGATAAACTCAAAACAGAAAGATGGTTAATAGAATTACAAAATACAGTTTAGCACAATATATGTGAAATAATTTGTAAAATCCAAGTCTCAGTCGCTCCGGACTAAGTAAAAGTTTTCAGAACAATCCGAAACCGATGAGAACCAAGAATATTCTAACTTCGAAAATCTTATTATATATTGTTGCAGTATCTATCGCTGAGTCTGAAAACTGAAGATCAGTGCATGAGTGTATTAATGCATTTAGCCACGTCCCTCTCGCTTTGTAACTCTCCCTCGCGGGGAATGGAACGTCATTCGCTCGGCACTATACCGATTCGAATGCCAGCCCTTTTGTCGTTGAGTATCAAGCCGTTTTTGTTTTAGACCATTCGAACCTTGAGTCACTGGCGTTCATAAACCTTGAAGCCTTGAGTAATTCGTGGGCTATTTGGTAATTAACTTTTACCGAATGGACCTCCAACAGCTTGCTTCGCAGCCTGACAAAAGACTTGATTTTCGATTCTTGTTGTTTCTGCACGTGTATTTTACAAAAGATAGCCTACAACTGTCTATGGATTTCTCAGAATACCAAGTGCATTCGAACCTAAGGACTTTTGTAAGGACTTTACAAAAGTAATTAATGA
The DNA here is from genome assembly GCA_958510785.1 of Exephanes ischioxanthus. Taxonomy (NCBI): domain Eukaryota; kingdom Metazoa; phylum Arthropoda; class Insecta; order Hymenoptera; family Ichneumonidae; genus Exephanes; species Exephanes ischioxanthus. The sequence continues at coordinate 1,402,979 of OY294021.1, read as the reverse complement.
GGATACGAAAATAAAATGGTTAAAATCTGACACCAGGAAGCTGATATGTTTAGATATGATTAATACATGATCGGATATGATCAGATATGTTCAGATATGATCAATACATGATCGGATATGATCAGATATGTTCAGATATGATTAATATATGATTAGACATGATCAGGTATGATTAATATCCGATCAGATATGATCATATATGATCAGACATAATTTCACATAGGTACACCGTGATTATATATTATCAGATATGATTCATACATAATCAGATACGATCAGATATGATTTTACATCAGTAAAACGGGTCCGGATATGATCTTGAATGAGTATATATGTGCAGATATGAATTCGTATCTGAACATATCTGATCATACGGGATTATATCTTACCATATATGAAACACGACCTTATCGTGCATGGACTTATATATGTTCAATTTGATCGTATATGATCATATATTATCCGATCAGATCCATATCTGTTACAGATATGGACATATATGATCAGATGTGATCATTTTTACTCCCGACTGCCCGCTAGGGCAAGAAGACGGGAGTTATACGTTGTACTGCGATCCACCTGCTCGGCACTTTTCACCAGTACCTACAAACGTTGGTATGGCAAAAAAATTACGTATCAGATTTTTGTATACTAAAACTTTATAGCCTGATCTATGTTTGTGACAAGACATTTGTGAGCGGAGGTATGAACTCAAGGTAATATACCATAATTGGAGAATTCCGGTTAAAAGTTCGCGGTGGCATATCGAAAAATCACTTCGGCGATCCGCACTCCCTAGTGAAAATATTTTTCTAAATATCTTTAAAAATATATCTGAAAGTCTCGGAAAATTTATCTGAAAAGTCCTCTGAATTTCTCTCACTTTTCGCACTTTTCAGAGAAAGTCAAAGATTTTTCTGAATCTAAATATTTCTAATTGTTCTAAAAATCTCCGATTTTCCCTGCTAACTTCTCTGAAAAACTATGAACTTTGTTGATATTCCAAGATGTTCCGCTTCTATATTCAGAAACTATTTTCTGAAAAAGTCAAATTTTCGCTGAATTTCTCATAGAAAGTATACATAAATTATTGTTTACTGTTTAGTGTTCGTACGCACGTGAACACGAAAGTTTACTGTAGAGTGAACTCGTAACGTCTTTGAAATTCTCTATACCTATATTATCCGAGAAAATCGGAGGTTTTCAAAAAATAAATCGAGTATCAGAATGAGGGATCTTAGAAAGAACTCGCAAGATTCCTGAAATCCTCTAAATCCATCTTATCTGGAAAAAGCAGAGTTTTTCAAAAAATAAATTGCATTTTTTCTGAATAAGTTTGCCATTCGTCCGAGTAACAGAATGAGTAAATTTTGGAGACAACTGGTATTTTCTCTAAACGTACTTTATCAGAAAAAATAAGAGGTATCCCGAATTTTTTGGAAAATACTCCGCATTTCTCTGAGATATAGTGACTGCTAGAGGTTGTGCGGAGAAAATGGGAAAGATATTTAATATACAGCAGAGAAAAAACCCGGAAAATCGGCGAAAATCACTGAAAGGGTCCGTGTTTGAGAATCAGCGAGGCTACGTGTGCTAGCTCGAGCGGCCGATGTTCGGCAGCACCTCCCGGCCGAGTCCGGCAAGGACGACGCATACCGCCGACGCACGCGCACCCACGCTCATCCGAGGCGGCACGGGTTACGTGCCGCGTGCAACAGGTTTCGCGCTCATCTATACCTAATGGCTGATACGGGTCACCACGCGGTCGGGTAGATCGCCGTTTTTTATTCGGTATTCGTGAGAATACCGAATTAAAGCAGACTTGAGAATTACCGTGAGGTAATTCTCAAGTCTGCTCACTCAGTTTCCGTTCATCTCATGTGATAAAACGTATCTTCGATTTCGGGACATCGTTAGGCTCACCCGGAGCGCAACGCGAGTGTATTCTCTCGGTTACGCGACTCGTGTATCTGTTACCGGAGAGACTCGCGTTCTCAACGGCTACCTCGCGGCGATACAGCGCTACGGGAAGATTTTCTCAATCGGCTGTTGCCTCGTGGCGTTCAGTGTCGCGGGTATTTTCTCACCGGGTCGACTCAAGTGATTCTCATATAATCAATTTGGCTCATTGGGATGCGCTCAATACGGACTGCTCATTATATTCATCATTGTTATTCGGTACCGCTCACTTTCGGTCTACTCACTTGGACAGTGTCTTTCGCGCGCGTGTTTACATCGTTATTTGTTGTTACAAATAAAAGGTTTATTTTCACTATTTAACATCTTTCAACATCGTGTGAAATCATTTAACCCCCGTTCCGCTATAACTCATCCTGGCAATTCTCAAACAGTCCGTTTGGAATTTTTCAGACAAATTGTCAGAGATCAATAGAATTGTTCAGACAAATTGTCATATTTTCACCAGGGTACATGACAGCTTTCTGTTCACATATGTTATTATGAAAACACATGGTAACAAAAATCATTTAAAAACTCGATTCGGAGATGAACAATAGAGTACTTTACGAAATTATTGTGAACTCGCGAAGGGAGTCACCTTAACGTGCTATTATCGCTCTATAATATATCAGTCTCGCTGCCACTGTGTCAAGAAGGAGGGGGACCAAATCACTCTTATTCTATGTCCTTGGGGTGCCTGCCTCTGGCGTTGATTATTCTAAGTTTTGGAGACGCTGAAAGGGACTGCGCGAAGTTCATGACCTCCAGAAGCACTAGGCTTCCTACAATAATTCCCGTATTCATACGCGTCCTGTATAGGATCGTTACTCAAAGGGCAGGGATTTCTTGGACTCGAGTGTCTGGGAATTTATTGGTGGCGTGTCAGTAATAGAGTATATGATTAAATGTCCTTCATTTCAATATCTACAAATCCCTTGTCGGATACATTCGCCTTTATTTCTCGATTTATTCGGTGATCGCTCACTCGACGCGTCACTTGTCCAGTTCTCTTACTGTCGCCTCGTGTGGATGCGCCACTCATGCGAGTCCGAGCCTTAGGCCCAGCCGTAGCGAAGATGGCCGTCCGCGCGGCTCGGCCTGCTGTGACATCACGGCGCTCGGGACGTCGCTGACAGTTCGCTCGCCTCGACTTTTGATCGATTAATTTTGTGCTTTCTTCTTCGTTTTTCCGGTCGTGGTTTCACACGGGGGACTTTGGTACGTGAATCTTCCCGTTGCCGTGTCCGTTTTACGTCCGGCGTTCCGAATTATTATTTTTCCTGGCCGTCCGTAAGTTCTCCGGTCACTTTCCGTAAATGACCGGCGCGCTTCGGGTTTCTCGTTTGACGTTTGAATTCGCTGTTCCCCGCTAGACAAGTGATTTGTGAGTTTTATTTTTCGCTCCGCACCAAGACTTTATACGTTCTTTTTCCCGCACACCCAGATTTTTATAAGTTCATTTTTAAACGCAATCGAATTTTTTACAAGTTCTTTTACGAGTACACCGAGATTTTTATAAGTTCTTTTTTAAAACACACTGGAATTTGTATAAGTTCTTTTACGAGCACAACGAGATTTTTATAAGTTCTTTTTTTTAAACACACCGGAAATTTTATAAGTTCTTTTACGAGCACACCGAGATTTTTACAAGTTCAATTTTAAACACTTTTTCACTTGCCCGTTTGCTGCTGGTGGTCGTGTTGTCGTGATTGTTGGTATCGATGACTGATTGATTGATGGTCGATTTGTTGCCTTTTTATATGCAAACTTTTACCTCCCTCCCTGTATTTTGCATCTTTTTGGCGGACTGGCGCCTGCGCTTTCGTATTTTTGCCAGTTAATTTTTCTATTGGTTGCGCGGGGGGATCTCCCCTCGCCCTCTAATCATGGGTCCGTGCAGCTGTGACGTATTCTCCCTTTTATCCTTTGCGCAAGTAGGGTATCGATTGCTGCTCATGTGTCGTCATTCTTATCCAAAGGGCTTCCTTGGCTTTCCCTCATTTTTATTTCGTTGTGTCCTTGATTGAGCTTTTTCGTCGTCTACGTTTCTGCGCATGCGCGAGGTCGGTTATCGATCCAGCCGCTGTTCGATCCTGGGAGGTGGCGCCACTTACCCCTCGCGACGTCTTTCTTAATGCCGATAATGTCGCGTTTGCTCGCCGATAGCCCTACAGTCACAGTATATATATATAAAACTTCTACTTGACAATAAAATACTAGCCCGCTGGATACTCTTATGGATGCTCTCACGGACACCTTACTCAACGATACTCCTGGAAACGCATAGTGCTTGTCCGTGAATGTAGTTGAGTGTTTTGAGTATCCATGAGTGTCTATGGGTAATGCCTGTGAATGTCGAAGGTTGCGAGCGCGCCACCTACAACAACAGCTGGTTTCATATATTTTTAGCATACCGGCTGTCTGTTTGTTGCGTGTGACACCCCTCCCCTGCTTAGAAAATCTTATTGAGACCAATTTAAAAAAAGTAATCGGAATGATACGTGTTTTCTGTCCAAGGAATTTCCAATTTACTAAGGTGATTCCCATAAAAATCTTCAATAAGAATTTATGAGTAAGACTACTATTTACAATTAGGAACGAATGGGCAGCGGCATGTTTCTTCACAATCCGTCGCAATATGTTTTATCTTATTGGAAGTGAATCATATGCAATTGGAATTATTCGGAATTATTCATGCATTACTATTAACGGGACTATTTTGACGTCACTAGAATTGGATTGAAACGGTCCGTGACTGGCGTTGGGAAGGCATATCAATTAGAATATATAATACAATTGGAAAACTATGCAATAACTATTAATGGGCATATGAACATAAGTGCTTCAATCGGAATTAATTGGCAACTATAATTTTCGATTATGGGACCGCAATTGGATTCTATAGCAATTAAGTATACAATCGCGTTGGTCTGTATCGGCACGGTTTCTATAGGATCCCTATCGGGTTCAATTAGGCTTTGTCCAATTGGCCGCAATACTAGGCATTCGGATTCTATGGAATACGTGTCGGACTATTCAATCGGTACCAATAGGAATATTAAGGCAGCGTTCCTATCGGAATTAATTGACAACTGCCATTTTCGATTATGACACGCAATTGGATTCTATAGGAGTTAACCGTTTAATCGCATTGGTCTGTATCGGCACGGTTTCTATAGGATCCCTATCGGATTCAATTAGGCTTTGTCCAATTGGCCGCAATACTAGACATTTGGGTTCTATGGTAATACGTGTCAGACTATTCAATCGGTACCAATAGGAACATTAAGGCAGCGTTTCTATCGGAATTAATTGGCATCTACCATTTTCGGTTATGATCTTATGATACGCAGTTGGATTCTATAGGAGTTAACCGTATAATCGCATTGGTCTTTATCGGCACGGTTTCTATAGCCCTATCGGATTCAATTAGGCTTTGTCCAATTGGCCTCAATACTAGGCATTTGGATTCTATGGTAATGCGTGTCGGACTATTCAATCGGTACCAATCGGAATATTGAGGCAGCGTTCCAATCGGAATTAATTGGCATCTACCATTTTCGATTATGACACGCAATTGGATTCTATAGGAGTTAAGAATCTGATGGATAAAGTAGAACAACAAAATGCATCCCTTCTTATTTTTTTTTTTACTTCAACAGCGCAATTTCTTGTCCTGATGCAAATTCATATTTTGCATCAGTCACTATAGAAATTTTAAATATACTAGCGACAACGCGCTCGCTTCGCTCGCGCTTATTTTATTTCTGTTAGGTTAGGTGTGCTGGACTTACTAATGAACGAACGATCCCGAGTGGCTACGAAAACTGGCTTCACGATTTCGATTATTTCGATATTTTTCGTTCATCAAGTGTCATGTCTTTTTTCAGAGGGGATCCTATTTATTTCTGTTACTATGTAATTTTGGTTCGACCAATTCAAAACGATAAGTTTCAATTCATACCGATAAGGTCTAATTCAAACCGATAAGGTCCAATACAAACCGATAAGGTCCAATTCAAACCGATAAGGTCTAATTCGAACCTATAAAGTCCAATACAAACCAATAAGTATCAATTCAAACCGATAAGTACCAATTCAAAAGTTATTCGCCACTTCCGAATAGATTCTATCAGAAGATATCACATTGATATCAATTGATTGATGATAGAAAAAAGACAATAGAAACCTACTTTAAAAAATGCTGATAGGTAAGATAAAGTAGAACAATAATAAGTTACATCCCTTTTAATTCCTTTTCACTTTGACGGCGCACTTTCTTGTCCCGTTGCAGATTCATACCAATATACTCCGATTGTTTCCCATAGACTTTAGTGAAATATATCCAATTAATTTCTATTACTTAGTACTTTCGGTTTGACCAATAAAAGACGGAAAGTTCCAATTTAAAGGTTATCTGCAACTTCCAAATAGATTTCATAAGAAGATAGCCTATTAATACCAATTGATTGACGATAAGAGAAAGTCAAAGAAAAACCGATTATTTTTTTTTTATTAATTCTGATTGATAAAGTAGAACAACAATAAGTTCCATACCTTTTGATTCCATTTCACTTCGACCGCACACTTTCTTATCCCTAAGCTGATTTAGACCAATATGCATCGAAAAAGAATACGCCGATTTTGTCCCATAGACTTTAGTTACTTATTTTCCAAATAGAATTTTCCGATAAATCTTTATTAAAATCCTAAATAGGGAATGTACCAATAAAGCCCGTTTTTATATTTCTATCGGACAAGCGTCATTGTATCGGAAATTACTTGGACAAAATTCCGATTCAAATTGATTTATCATTTCAACACGGTCATTTCCGATTGAAATGGTTTTCTAATCAGATAATACTAAGTCAACCCCATTGTGTTGAGTGACCAATTACATCTCGTTGCTTCCTATTCGCTGTCATTCGGAGGATAAACTGGTCTCTGATTGAGTATATTCGTTCCGATTTAAGTTCAACTAGTTTTCATTGGTTTCATTAGGGATAAATAGGACATTTTAAGCAGGGTCCCCTTCCGCCTCGCATAGGTGACGTAAGTCAACAATAGACACATTAAATCGATTTGATAATCGGGACATACAGTCTGTCAATAATGCGGACGTGAAAGTGGCCTCCGATAATAGGGCCCCGAAGGTGGTTGAAAATTGGGGCGGGAGGGTAATTAATAGTAGGGATGTTACGTTAGTCAATCATAGGGACTTGAAGGTGGTGAACCTGGGGATATTAAACCAGTTGATAACGGAGGCACGAAGGTAGTCGATAATAGAGCCAGAATATTGATAGCTGGGGCGAGATTAATTGCTAAAGACGGGGAGGGTCACTTACACAAACAGAGGAGTATTGATAGGGATAGGGAGAGGGATCACTTACAGGGTCAATGGGGATTATTCTTCGGGGCATTTGTTACGAAATATTGGCTTTAATATTGTTAGTTTCTATTGCAACGACAAATAATTATTTTAACAGGTGATTAGAAGATTAAAGCGAAACTATTGAAAAAAAATCAATTTAAGCGCGCGAGCCATAGTTTGTTTCTTTGCATATTTCAACAGGTGCTCAGAGATTATAAAGAAACACTATTGGAAAAAATCAATGCATGCGCTGCGAAGTGTGCGAGCCATTGATTGTTTCTTTTTTTTTTTTGATTGTCTGCTTGTCTAGTTCGGATGTGAAATGAATCGGATTTCTGTTGGATAGAGTCTAAGTCAGATCGGTTAGATTGCAAGCGAAATTTTTTGACAATTTCTATTAAAAATCTCGCAAAGATTTTTAATATTGTGTAGATTGTAGGCAGATTGTTGGAATATTTTATTAAAAAGTCGCGCTTAAAAGCTCGGATAGTCTGAACATGAAATTATTTAAAAATATCACGAAAAATCTCGCAAAGTAGCTTGCATCGACTTTGCACGTGGTTGTTCAACTTTATGAAAAAATCACGGAAAGAATTTTGGATATACTGTACACGAGATTGTCTGACAGAAAATATCTGACAAAGCAGCTTAGATGATTTGTATGCGGGATTGTACACTACCCATTATCGAAGCCTGACTTTTCTGATTTTTCTAATTTGCCGGATATCTTGCTCGATGGTTTCAAGGGGTTGTAGGGTATCAAGCAAGATATCTAGTAAGGCTCTAATCCTAGTGGATGTTTTACTTGATATCTTTGATCTCATTGAGACATACGAGGAGGCGCCTTCAAATTAACGGACTTCAATCGTTCACTTGCGTGCTAGTACACTCATAAACAATGCACAACCATTTCTTTACATCTGTTCGCATCGCTGTTCAATTCTTCACTGTTATAAATATACAGCAGCGTTTCCATCGGACTTTCATTGGTACGTCGTTACTTATCTACACGGCGTCTCTTCTACACGCCCATAATGACCATATTTTCAACCTTACACTAAAATTCTGGCGCCATGAGGAAATGTACACCGGTGCTTGTAGTCACATGCTGAATCGTACGCATGTTCAATCGTTTACTCGACTTGTAGGACTTTTGCGCACCCCCCAATGCGAGGCAATATGGGTTGGAGCTGTTTCTAACAATGAGAACCGCGGCTACTTCGCCGGTATACCGACGACCTTACCGACGAAGTAGCCGCGGTTCTCATTGTTAGAAACAGCTCGAACCCATATTGCCTCGCATTGGGGGGTGCGCAAATGTCATATAAGTCGAGTGAACGATTGAACATGCGTGCAATTCAGCATGTGATTACAAGCAGCGGTGTACGTTTGCTAATGGAGACAGAATTTTTGTGGACGATTGGAAATACGTGCATTCTCCTCGTGTAGGGGCAACGCGGTGTAGGAAAATGACAACGTACAAATGAAAGTATGTTGAAAAAGCTTCCGTGTTTTTTAACTGTGAAGTACAGAACAGTGCTGCGAACTAATGCAATCAAATTTCGGTGTAACGTATTTGTATGTGCTAGCGCGCCCGTGTACGATTGAGCTCCGTTCATTTAAAGGCGCCTCCATACGAGCAAGGTATTATGAAAAAACCATGCATCAATACTATGGCTGGAGTGTCGATAGCTAGGACGAGAGTCACCGAACAGAGAGTTATTTTAGAGGGGTAAGAAGAGAGGTCACTTGTAGGGTCAATGGAGATTACTATTTTGGCACAAATCTCATGAAATATTGGCTAGAACATTTTCAATGCCTTTTACTGAAAAATGGGCGGATAAATAGGAACATCAATAATTTCAACAGGTGCTCAGAGATCGTAAAGCAACACTATTTGAAAAAAATCAATGCATGCGCTGCGAAGTGCGCGAGCCATTTATTGTATCTTTATTTTTTTATTTTTGTCTGCTTGTCTAGATCGGATGTAAATTAAATCGGGTTTCAGTTAGATCGATCCTGTCAGATCGGTTAGATTGTAAGCGAGATTTTTCGACAATTTCTATTAAAAATCTCGCAAAGAAGCTCGTGTAGATTGTAGGCAGATTGTTGGAATATTTCATTAGAAAGTCGCGCTTAAAAGCTCGGATAGACTGAACACGCGATTGTTCGAAAATATGAGGAAAAATCTAGCAAAGAAGCTCGCATAGACTTTACACGTGGTTCAACTTTATGAAAAAATCGCTGAAAGAATCTTGGATAGACTGTACACGAGATTGTCCGACAGAAAATATCTCACAAAGCAGCTTAGATGGTTTGTATGCGGGATTATACACTACCCATTATCGACGTCTGACTTTTCTGATTTTTCTAATTTGTCAGATATCTTGCTCGATGGTCTCTGGGGGTCTTACGGTATTTAGCAACATATCTAGTAAGGCACCCAACCCTGCTAAATGTCTTACTTGAGGGCATTATTACAGGGGTCTCGTAAGCGCTGATTGGTAAATATCGAGATGAGTAGGGACGCTTCATGTCCCCCGCAAATAATTGTTTTCGGGTTGATCGGCAAAATCTCATGCTGCTGATAGTACGTGGGATTATTATTCCCAATCTCGAAGAAATTATTCTAAATAGTGTTAAGGTATTTATTGTGTGAAACCTTTAATTTCTGGTGACTCCGGGGTATGATTTTCTTCAGCCGATTGAACGGCAATTAATTTAAGTCATTTGAGACCAATATGTATTTATTCTGTTGTTAAATAATAAAATACCGTACCCCCAATTGGTGTGTTTCGACGGTGTTATTCTTGGGAGGTCGTGTGACCCCCGAACTACCCCCGTAAGGTTTCATCCCCTGAGCATTGTCTCACAAGAGAATCTCGGCTTGGTTTTTCCCGAGATACAAGAAAAATCTTGCACCCGCAAATGGTTTTTAATCGACGGGCGACCATTGTGCACGGTCCTTTACCTAATCGCACCCGAGCGATCGGGAACCGTGAAAGACGCGTCGAAGTACATCGGTCACTCGTACGTAGTATCTCGAAGTGTGAGTGTCGGATGTATATAGCTGTACTCCATGTTCACAGTCTCGGTGAAACGCAACGAAGCTCCGATACCAGAAATCAAACCCGAGCCCGGCTGTATCGGCATAGGCTTTCCGCAGTTTCCCTATGCCCATGGCAGAAATTTCATGGCAAATGCGATACAGAGGGGAAACTTGGATGCGGTCGCAAGGGGGGACTGCATACTGACCCGGACCGACCCTGTATATAGGCGCAAATCATGCCTCAGAAACGGGGTGAAATGCAAAAAGACTAGGTTTTTATAACTAGACATCTTCGATACCATTGTGACACTCGAGCATGGTATCCTGAAATACCATGCATCCATAATGGGCCCGGATTGCCCATAGCTCGGGGGGAGTCACGGATAATGGCAGGGAGGGTCACTTATAGGAACCGAAGGTTCATTAGAGGTATTGTAACTGTCTGGCTATCCCCGAGCACCCGATGCATAGTCAAATCCGCGGCTATCAATACCAATAAGAGAGCGCGAGGTGTAAGTGGTGCCACCTTCCACGATCGAGCAGCGGCTCGATCGATATCGAACCGAGCGCAAGCGCAGACGAGAGATCGGAAGCACCGCGGCGCTGCCGAGCAGGCTTGCGGCAAAAGCACGCTCAAGGTCGAGGAAAGGCGAAAGCGAGGGAAAATCGGCCTCGCTGATTAGACGAAAGTGACGACACTGAATTTGCACACGGCACCGACCGAGCAGATTGAGAGCACACCATTAGCTCAGCGGGTAACACCGGATGATCGTCACAGCAATACCGACACGGTATTGGAGGGCGAGGGGAGAGCCACTCGAGCAGCCAATCAGAAAATTAATAATCGGCCGATCGCACGCAGGCGCGAGTCCGCCAGAAATCTGCCAAACCGACGGAGTGGGAGTCCAAAATCGGGGTATAAAAGACGGCGATTTCGGCAGTCAATCATGAGTTCTTCGATCATCAGTTCAACGATCTACCTTACCAGCGGACAACTCTCAAGAACTACCAGTGAAAAGTACACAGTGAGTAAATTTGAAATAAAAGTGAATTGTGCAAAAGTGGACTTAAAAAATCTGTGCGATTTGGACTTGTAAAAATTGTGCCGTTTCGGTCTTATAAAATTTGTGCCGATTTGAACTTGTAAAAATTGTGCCGATTCGGACTTATAAAATTCGTGCCGTTTCGGACTTATAAATTTTGTGCCGATTTGGACTTGTAAAGATTGTGCCGTTTCGAACTTATAAAATCTGTGCCAATTTCAAACTTATAAAAATTGTGCAATGCTGGACTGGTAAAAATCGAACCATTGTGCCGAACTCGGAGGTATGACATTACGAGTGAACAAAACCGCATGACATTCGCAAGTGACCGGGCGGCTAAAAGTGACATTCAGAGGGACTGATAAAATGACCAAAGTGACCGTCAGAAAAGCCTCGAGTATCACGGGATAATCCGATAACTCCAAGGACAGCAAAAGGCATACTCAGGGAAAGGTTCACATCTCCGGAAGACGATTCTACCATCAGATTAAGGTAAAAACGTCCATGGCGGAAATAAACACCAATTGCAATTCGCGAGGTGAACGGGCTGTCACCTTCGATCGCCGTGCCGTGACGTCACAACGAGACAGCAGAGCGCGACGACTGGCTGGATTCAGCGACGATCGAGAAGCTGCCCGCGCATGCGTCGTGCGGCTCATACGTGAATAAATTCTGTCACTTAATATTCTGACTTCAAGCAAGTAAATTATTCGAGATAAAAAGAAATAAAATCCGAGTATTAGAATAATCGATTTCCACACATTTTGTTATCGACGGAAATAAATTGCTTGGACGATAATAAAGAAACGAGACAATTCAAGAAAGAGAAAGACCTGTAATTATAAGAGAGCTTGTCAATTGATAAATAAAAATTATTATCGTTTCACTAAAAAAAAACTTCTCTGACACACCAACCCATAATTCCTAGACGCTCGAGTCCACGAATCCCTCCGTTTGAGTGCCCGTTCCTCTTAAGGAGGTGCGCAAATACGGAGAATTATTGTAAAAGGCATTTGCTCCTGTTACAGTATATGGACAGGAGCACTTACAGGTTCAATTGGAATTTTTATTTGGCGCATATCTCGCGAAATATTGGTTATGATATAACATTTTCAATTTTTATTTCAGTGACAAATGGGAGGGGGGGGGGGGGAGGTGAATAGGAAGGACAATCTTTTCAACAGTTGATTAGAAAACTAAAGCCAAACTGTTTGAAAAATCAATGCATGCGCGTGAAGTGCGCGAGCTATTGTTAGATTGGATCTAAGTTAAATCGGGTTTGCATTAGATCGGGAATAGTATAAGTCTGCTCCGTGCGAATGTCCATGCGAGTGATTGTGCGAGAGGCTGTGTGAGTGTTTCCGTGAGAGTATCGTGAGTCTTCCTGTGAGTATAAGACACTCGTTAGAAATCGAGTATATATTAAATCGGTCCTAGGTTAAATCAGGTCTATGTTAGATTGGGTTCAACTTAGATTTCGTATTACTTGCAGATTACACACTATGTACAGATTATATATATTCTTTGTGTATGCTATATGACAATAAGCTTATTGTTCATTTATATTATTATGAAAGCAACTGGCAACGAAAATAATTTCAAAACATGATTTGCAGATAAAAACAAGATTATCGTACCAAGTTATTGCAAGCGCGCGAAGCGCCCAAGTCTCTGTAACTAACGAATAGATTATAATGCCCATTTTACATTATGTTCTAGACTCGGATGCATTATAATGCCAGCACGATATAAGCCAATCTGTCAGCAGTCCCAGAGTAATCAGAATCGTGCAAAACGCGAATGCCGGCAGAATGATCTTAACCTAGCAGCAGGTAGCTCTGAACAAGATGGGTCTGATTTCGAGTCGGAAGACCTGCTTTTAGACTCCTGCGCGGAGGTGGGTGATGTTCAAAGGGACGGCGAAGTTCTCGATCGAGATGATCTAGACAGTGACGACAATTCATCGAACTTTGGTCAATGGAATAGTTCTGATGTGGATATGCCAACAGAAGAAGGAAGTACAACTGAGAGTGATTTTGACAATAATCCTATCAACGACTGCGAGTCCGACGCGATTTTCGAAGACGATGAAGATGATGAATCTGAGGAAGACGACAACAATGACAATAATGAGTATCCGGAAATCGATCTGGATCAGCAAGTTCTCGACGAGCCCCTGTACGATGGAGCTCACATAACCGTAGCAGAAAGCCTGGTAGCGACATTAAATTTATCGCTACGCCATAACATAAGTGGAGCACTATTGGCTGATATTCTGCAATTGATCTCGTTGCATTGCCCTCCTGAAAACAAATGCAAAACGACGTTATACACGTTTAACAAATGCTTTGCTGAAATACAAACGCCGCTGATTCGCCACTTTTACTGCACTGAGTGTAACAGTAGCGTGGAACATCAGCACGCAGTTTGTCCTGAGTGTATCACGGAAACAAGTATCAGCTACTTTATAGAAGGACCGGTAACAGAGCAGATTCGAGCGTTGTTTAAACGTCCTGGCTTTGCTGATAAATTACGACATCGAGTCAGGCGCGAGCGGCATGATCCAGATAGCTACGAGGATATTTATGATGGTGATGTGTATAAAGAGTTGACTCAGCCTGGATGTTTCTTGGCAAATGAGGCCAATATCTCATTCACCTGGTACACAGATGGCGTATCGATCTTCAAGTCGTCGAAATTTAGTATTTGGGCGGTCTATCTCATTGTCAACGAACTACCGTTCAATGAAAGAACAAGAAAAGACAACATTGTGTTCGCAGGATTATGGTTTGGCGAAAAAAAGCGGGAACCAAATTTGTTCTTGCAACCGCTAGCTTGCAGTTTGCAAGAGTTGCGCCAAGGAATTGAAGTGGAAGTTGCAAATGTTGACATTCCCCGAATAATTAAGGGGATTGTCATTTGCGGAACTTGCGACTTGCCAGCAAAAGCGCTCTTTCTCAACATGAAGCAATTCAACGGACGATTTGGTTGTCAAAAGTGTAAGCAAGAAGGAGAAGTCCTCGCAGACCGGGTCCGCGTTTATCCGTACGAGCAAGTGATTTTACGAACAGATGAAGAAACTAGAATTCACGCCCGCGAAGCACACGCGAGTAGAGAGGCTGTGTGCGGGGTTAAAGGACCCACGATTTTATCTGGGATGGTGCACCAAAACATGAGGGCGATTGCAGTCGATGTAATGCATTGTGTTTTTGAAGGTGTCGTCAAAGCTTTGTTAAGCTTCTGGTTTTCTCCTAGTTTTTCGAATCACCCAGCATCAATGTTGGAAGCCATCGATCGTGTCGATAAAAGACTCTGTTCTTTGTGTCCACCTTCGTTTGTACAAAGACTGCCTCGATCTATAAAAAAGCATTTAAGCTATTGGAAAGCACATGAGTTTAAGTCGTGGTTCTTTTATTATTCAATACCATGCGTAAACGATATCATGGACGAGACGTACTTCAAGCATTATTTACTGCTCGTGCTCGGGATCTCTTTGCTTTGCCAATCATCGATAAGTCCACAGGAACTCGACGTTGCTTCACGTTCATTAAATGAATTTGTTTCGATGTTTGAAAATTTGTATCATCGGAGATACATGAGTAATAACGTGCACCAAATTCTGCACTTGGCCGAAAATGTCCGACAATTTGGCCCTCTCTGGACGACATCTTGTTTTCCATTCGAAGACTTAAATGGCCGATTGAAAAGTTTGGTGCATGGGAGCAATTCTGCACATCTGCAAATATACACTACTATCTCGAAGATCCTGATACTCAGTACTCTCAAGAGCGAAGTATTAATTCCAGGTAGACCGGCATATCTGTTTTGCGAGAGCTTAGACTACAAACGTGGAAGAATAAAGAGGCATCGAGTAACGGAATCTGTGTACATTGTCGGAAAATGTAAAGAGCTCTTCCATCTTCCTGAAGATATCGATAACGCTCTTCGAAGATCTGAAATACTCGGCAACCGATACTTCCAGTACCAGAGACTTCTTAAAAAGAAAACGATGTTTACGTGTACTGAATATAGACGTACGAAGCGGACCAATTCGACGTTCGCCATCTACGCCATTACAGGTGAATCGGATCGGATCGGAAGAATCAGCTGCTTCGTCCGAGTTACGGACTGTCACTGTCCTGGAATCTGTTACTGCGAGGCTCAACATTACGCCATATTAAATCCGTGCGGCCTGGAAAATCGATTTTCAACGTGTATAGACAATACCGAATTGGCTACTGTTCATTCCCTTGTGGACCTGGAATGCCAAAAGGTGGCTGTCGACATAAGGAACCTGAAATCGGTTTGCTACTACTCCAAAATACAGGATACGGCCGAAGAGTTTATTACTGACCCTGTTAACTTGTTGGAAGCAGAGTAAAAGGTTGGTAATTGACATTAAGACAAGTTGCCTAATTTCTTACGATTGTCGCGAAGAAGCTCGGTTAGATTGTACGCGAGATTATTTGATAACTTGTTTTAAAAATCTCGCAAAGAAGCTTGGAAATATTGGGCACGAGATTGTTCACCAATTTTATGAAAAAAAATCTCCCAAAGAACTTCGCGTAGACTATACGCGAGATTGTACGACTGTTAAACAAAATCTCGCAATGAAGCGTGTATGGATTGTAGGCGGGATTGTTTGAATATTATGTTTAAAAAATCACGCGAAGAAGCGTCGATAGATTGTACCCGAGATCGCTTGACACTTACGAACAATCTCACAAAGAAACTCAGAAGAATTATATGAGGGATTGTATACACTACCCATCGTTAATGCCTGGCTTATCTGGTTTTTTTTTACTCGCCGGATATCTTGCTCGATGGCTTAGAGGAATCCAGCAAGATATCCTGAAAATCGGAACGCGACAAATGCCGTGCCATGAAATTACAATCCTAGAAATCTATTCCTGGGTCAGGGAAATGTGTTTCTCGGATTTATGTAGACAAAATTAATTTTTTTTTTGGGTGTATGTCGCAGACGCAGGAACTAATAGAGATTTAATTGAGAAGTTTTATTGCTTTCTACGGTATTCACTAATTTCTTAACAGTATTCTACGATATTCAATGTACTCCCTTTACAACCGCAATTGGGTCAGTAATAGCTTCAGCTACCGGACCCTCTTGGAGACCGACGGCCTCTTAGGATTGTTTTTTAACAAGATCGCTCTTCGAGCAACGCCATTCTTATTATTTAAATCATTATTAATCGAGATTTTAATATTGATATATTTACGCTGCAGATCGAAATGAAGCTGAGGTCTGGCCTCTGTGTCGACTCGACGAAACGCAAATTGAACATACTTCGGTTCAAAGGAACACCTCTGAAGATGTTTCAGCGACTTTTGGTCAACTTGGTTCGAGAAGATAAGTTGAAGACGGCGCGAGGCTTTCTTATGAACCCTGGAAAAATAACAATATGTCAACGAGATAGGCTGGTCCAAAAAATATTCTGAAAGCAGTCAAATGTAAATATATTGTAAACAGTGACAGATCCTTTTATAATTCACAAAAGTCTCTCAGAGCGCTTAAGAAATTTGGTGGCTATATTTAAGACGGTTGTTTATGAAATTGAAATGTACGATTTCCGTTTTAGGTGTTAACATAATGTTACTAAACGATGTAAATTTTCCATTACGCAACTCTCGGAAGAACTGTCTAAGAATTGGGTGTAAAGCCCCACGCGGTCTCGTATCAAGTGGACAACGTGAGTGCGTTATTTTTTTTTAATATAAAAAACCGTTTCATCGTTAGCCATCAGAGGCAACACGCTTGCGTCTTAATTTTAGGCGCAATAAAATTAAGCACCGTAGTGAATTGGGTATTAAGTGATAAGCCCCATACGGGACTGCATGAGCCAGACCGCATGGATACGTTCGAAACACGAATAAACTCATTTATTCACTAGCCATCAGAAGCTAGGTATTTCAAGACTTTTATTGTTATGTTTGTATAAACTTAAACCCCGTTCTAAATTGGCTGTTGAGTCCCATATAGTCCCATACAAGTAGAGCGTATGAATTGTTTGTAACACCAACAAAACCATTTCAGCCGGTCATCAGAGATCGAGCGCATAAAAGATTGTAACCGAAGTAATTTATCGGAAGCGACGTTGGACTGCACATCTTGATTTGACCATCACTCAGACGTACGCGTCCAGCTAGACTGCGAGTCAACAGCGTGCGAGCGAGCGAGATCGTCACGTACGAGCGACCACCGATTAAGTTCCCCTCGGTTTTGCGACTAAGTTTTTTTTTACATTGACGTTTCCTCGAGACTACGCTTGCGTGTACTGAACGGGACCCGTAAACAAGCGTAAGCTCTACTTGCGTCGATCTTGTTTCTAAGCGCATCGATATTTATTTTATTCCGTCGTTTTTCTTTAAACATTCCGATTGTGATCGATAGACCCAATTTGGCATTAACAAAAATATTTTGCAAAAAAGCTCGTACAGTTTGTATGACAGATTGTCTGGCAATTTTATTTTTTAAATATCGCAAAGAAGCTCAGTTATATTGTACACGAGATTGTCTGACACAGTTATGAAAAATTAAAACACTAGAGGCTAAAGAATTATCTGCTCTGCACGAATAAGAATCATCTGACACCTAGGCATCTTCAGGATAGTCATAAAAAAAATTTCGGAACCCGAAAAAACCCAAAACGCGAAAATGACGAAAAAAAGAAGATTTCGGCAATTTTTCAAGCGACTGAAAATCTGACTTATTCAATGCAGACCTGTCTTTTTTGTTCAACAGTTTGGTTAGCGACTTCTGTCCAGGCATTAGATGACAATAAATGTGAAAAAGTAAAGTTCAATGATATTAGCTATTATAATTACATATAGCTACGGACCTGAAAATTCCCCTTTTTCTGTCCAAGTTAATGTACATCCCGTTCCTGCTGATCAAACAAAACGAATTCAAAGACGATGAATAAGAAAAAAAAGGTAAGATATGAGTGCAATACTATTAAAATCGTACCTAACACCCAATTAATAAAAACACAGTATAGTTGACGGTAGCAGGCATGAAAGAAATCTCACAAAGAAGCTCGTATATATTATACGCGAGATTGTTCAACAATCTTATGAAAATCACGATAAAGAGCTCGGATAGATTGTATGCGATATAGGTCGACAATTTTACAAAAAAATGGTAGGTGAGATTCTCTGACATTTTTATTAAAAAACCATGCAACGAAGCGCGGACAAATTGTACTTGGGTTGTTTGATATTTTTTAAAAATCACACTAAAAAGCTCGGACGGATTGTACGCGAGATTCTCTGACAATTTTAAAACAACTCTCAGAAGAAGTGCGGGTAGATTCTATGTGAGATTGTCTGACGGCTATGAAAAATCTTGCAAAGAAGCCTGGATAGACTAGCCTCGACATTGTGTGACATTTTACAAAAAATCTTGGAAGAGGCTTAGGTAGATTGTACCCGAGATTGAAGTAGTTATAACAAATCTCGCAAAGAAGCTCGGACAGATTGTACTTGAGAATCTCTGCCATTTTACAAAAAATCTTGCAACGAAACTCGCGTAGATTCTACCCGAGATTAACTGGCGTAGGTATAAGAAAATCTCGTTAAGAAGCTCAGATAGATTGATCTTGAGATTCTGTAACATAAGAAAAAAATATCGCAAAGAAGCTCGAACAGATTGTCCTTGAGATTCTCTAATATTTTACCAAAATTCTCGCGAAGAAGCTCGGATAGATTGTACGTGAGATTGTTTGACAATTTCATTAAAAAAAAAATTGCTAAAAAAAGCGTGGGTATATTGTGTTTGAGATTCTTTGACATTTTACAAAAAATGTCGGGTAGATTACACGTGAGATTACCTGCCGTAGTTATAAAAAAATCTCCCAAACAAGCTCGGATAGATTATGCTAGAGATTTTTTGACATTATACACAAAATCTCGCAAAGAAGATCGGGTATATTATACGCGAGATAGTCTAGCGTAGGAATAGAAAATCTCGTTAAGCAGCTCGGATAGATTGTATTTGAGATTCTAACATTATACAAAAAATAACGCGAAGTTCGGGTAGATTGTACGCGAGATTGTCTGACGTAGTTATCAAAAATCTCACCAAGAAGCTGCGATAGATTGTACGTGAGGTTCTTCAACATTTTACAAAAAATCACGCAAAGAAGCTCACAAAGATTGTACCTGAGATTTTCTGACATAGTTATAAAAAATCCCGCAAACAAGCTCCGATAGATTGTGTTTCAGATTCTTTCCCATTTTACAAAAAACCTCGGGTAGATTATACGCGAGATTGTCTGACGGAGTTACAGAAAATCTCGCCAACAATCTCAGATAGATGGTACTTGAAATTCTGACATTTTACAAAAAATCACCCAAAGAAGCTCGGGTAGATAATACCCGAGATTGTCTGATGTAGTTATAAAAAAATCTCGCAAACAAGCTCAGATAGATTGTGCTTGACATTTTTTGACATTATACACAAAATCTCGCAAAAATGCTCGGGTATATTATACGCGAGATTGTCTGACGTAGGAATACAAAATCTCGCCAAGAAGCTCGGATAGATTGTACGCGAGATTGTTCGACAATTTCATTTTAAAAAAATTCGCCAAAAAAAGCTCGGATATATTGTGTTTGAGATTTCCCAAGGCTGAGCGACGCCGGGTCGCTCTCGTCTCTCGTTCGGCTCTTAAAATTAAAATTTCGTCGCGAGAGCTCTCGCTCTCGCGGCTGGCGCCCTTAAGGCCGAGTGAGACGGGTTTTGTAGCCGTCTCGATTGGGTAAATTCGGGTGTTGGGAAAATATGGTTACAATATATATATTTCCTGTTTGTTCTATATATATATTTTTTTATATTCTTCCTTTTTATTGTTATTATTTTTTCTTTTCCCATTTTTTAAATTTTTTTATATATAGTTAAAACTGGTTTTCTTACACCCCTTTTTTTGTATCGTGCCTGTTCCGTTCTTTTCTTTTTCCCTCCTAATCTTTGTCACAAAAGTGGGGGAATAGTTACCGTGCTTTCCCGTAGTGGAACTTACTCCTTTGCTCTGTTCGTGGGGAGACCTCTACCCCTTTCTCTCACGTGTTTTGCTGTGTCCGGCAGCGGGGGATCCCTTCCTACATATCTCTATTTGTCTCGTTTGCCTATTGGTACGGAGGGGGTTAAAATTTTCCTTTCGTCTGTCTCCTATTGGTTTGATTCGATTTTTCGGTTTGTGTATGAGGGGGGGTTGTGTCCCTTAAATACTCGGACCGGGTCGTCGTGCTCTTCAGTTTCAATTTTCCTTCAAAACCAAAAAAAAAATAAGATGTTCTTTGCGATGGAACAACTCCGTGAGTGTACGAACGAGGTGATGGACTTCGGGGGTGCCACCGTCGCGTGGGAGTTATCCCGTGGGTTCCGGGGCCTTATCCCGCCTTGGATCGCCCAGATGAGGCGATATATCCAGGGGGCCAGGGAGGATCGGCGTTTCGACAGACAAGAAGTGTGAGTATTGCTAGTTATCTTTTATTTGGCCGAGATATATATATATATAAACTGTGACGTATTTTCCTGGATCTCAACTCGAAAAACGAAACCGAAAACGCGAAAATCGAAGCACAAACCGAACGGGAGCGGAGCGCGAAATCGAGAACTCAGAAAACGTCACCTTCGGCCGCCCGCTTCCACGGATGCATCGACGTCCCGGTGGGCGCCAGTTAATTTTTGTTTCGCCGGTATTAACAACCGGGCTAAACTGGAGGTCGGTGGAACGGCCGACCTCCGCAGGGTCGATTTTTGTTTCGCCGGAATCGCCAAGCCGGACTAATCTGGAGGTCGATGGAACGGTCGACCTCCGCAGGGTCGATTTTTGTTTCGCCGGAATCGCCAAGCCGGACTAATCTGGAGGCCGATGGAACGGTCGACCTCCGCAGGGTCGATTTTTGTTTCGCCGGAATCGCCAAGCCGAACTAATCTGGAGGTCGATGGAACGGTCGACCTCCGCAACGGAAATACACGAAAACAGAACAAAAAATAACGAGATCACACAAACGAGAACTGAACGGTACGAGAACTAACGCCGATGCATTCGCGAAAGCGAACGATTGCGGAAATGCACGGTTGCTCAGGATGCGGGTTATGGTAGAAGGGTCGCGATCCTTGGCCAATAAAGTAACGCGAAATCTCAAATATCGGAACCCGAAATTCTTACTTAACGGGAGCAAGAATTTATTGGCTTGTTAAGCCACGGGATCGCACACTCGTGCATCGGGAGCGCTCAGCTGACCGGGGGGTCGGAGCGAGCGTAACGAGAGCGGATCGATACGCGATCAAATAATTACCGAAACGATAAACTCAACGAATCAGCGTATTCTAATCCAATAATGGGCGGGACCAGCATCTCACGATGCCTCGAGAACTGCAACACAATCACTGCACCTCAAAAGCATTCCTCAGAACGCATCTCGAGCACAGAAAAATCGGTAGTAAAATCGGATCCGAATCCGCACGAAACACAGCACATACGAGTCAACTAGCGAACGCGCAAAGTGACAGGTAGCGTGAGCGAGTTACGCGAACCGAAGCGAGAGCGATAGCCGGAGTCTACGGCAGCGCGAGCGAGAGCGAACGACTCAGCGCGCGAGACAATAGCCCAAACGTAAACACCGGTCGCGCGAGAGGTCCGAGCTGCCTCGAGGCCGGCTCTCGGCAGACTGATTAGCCTACGACGATATTCTAAGGAAGCGTTATGATTATCGCGAAATCCTTGGCCGATAGCTACTGCCCTCTCAAACTATTTCCAGAGCGTCACTTAAGCGGGAACCGAAACTGTAACGCGGTAATTTTTGAGATTCGTCGCGATCGTTACTCCAAACTCAGGACGTGAAAACAAGGCTCTCTCTCTCTTAACTAAAACACAGCACAAGGTGTTCCGACCTTGCCCGGACCGTACTTAAACCTCCGCCTGTTCTCCAACGTCCTGCGTTATCACCTAAACAGAGTGCCGGGTTCGCACCGGACTTTGACGTATTCGCGACGAGATCTCGTCGGTCTCTCCTGTATTCGCGTTTCTCGTTGCTTCGAGATTCTCTCCACCGAATAGATTCGAGGATTCCGACCTGAACGGGATCTTTGATCTTATCTTCAAGCTTATCCCACACCCAAGCTCATCAGTAAAGTCTACACTGGATCGTGACCTTAACGAACTTTACTTAAACGAGAGCTGGACGGTACCTGGACAGCCGAGGAGCGGTAAATCGGGAACTGTAACGGGCTAACTGAACTAAATCGATAGCCGTATCCGTAAAACTTTAATTCATTGGTATTTTTGTGACGGTGATAAAAAAATCACGTCACAAAACATATATATATATATCTCTTATTCTTTTTCCTTCTCCCTTTTTTTATTATTATTTTCATATCTATATATGTTTTCGTCTCTTTTTTTATTCAGCTGGAATACCTCAGAGGCCGATGTCATGGGTCTTCGGGCCTTGTTCGAGATGGAGCCGTTCCCCGCAGATCCCGTGGAAGATTGGGATGCGGAGGAGGAGACGGCGGAGGAAGAGACAGCGGAGGAGGGGAATCCACCCCTGCCCGTTCGCAGGAGCTGCCAGGGCTGTCAAGAGAAGGGAGATTTCCCCTTCTTGGAGGCGGCCTGCCGAGCCTTCTTGCGAAGGTAAGAGTTTCACCTTTTGTTTTATTTCCGCTGCTTCCGAGTTGTTCATCTCGTCTACTCCCGGGCAATATTATTAACCCAAAAAAAAAAAAAAACAATATGGAATGGTAACTAGGTTTTCCTCTCAATTTTTCCCCCTTTTTTTTCCTCTCTGTCTATCTGTTTTACAAATTTTTAATTTATGTATTTATTTATATATTTTTTTCTTTTTCAGGCAACCGTTGGAAGACGCGGCAGCGGGTTTGGCAGATCTGGGGGTGCGGGGTGGTCGGGCCTTCGTGGCTCCCCCCGTGGTACCGGATCCCGATGTGTTCGGAGAGCATGGGGAAGAGTCCTGGGAGGATCCCCAGGAGGAATTAAAGTTCGCGGCGCTGGTCCTCCGGAAGATGGAGGAGGCGGCAAAGCGCGGAAAAAGGAAAAGGGCCGCGACAACACAGCGGTACCGGTTGCAAACCCGGGAAGATGTTTCGGAAGAGTAAGTGTGCTCTCCTTCCATACTTTTATTAATGTTTATCGATTCCAGAAAAATACCTAATTTGTATTTCCTCCCTTCTTTTTTTTCAGCGAGGACACCGAGGACGAATCGGAACGCGACCGGCTCAAACGACGGGAGGTGAAACCCGAGGTGTCTGACACGTCAGATACGGAGGGCCCGACTCTCCCGCGTGCGCCGCCATCCTGCAATAGTGAGTAGTTCCTTCTTTCTTTTCGTTGTTTCTCTTTTTTTTTTCAATTACTAATTCCCTTGTGTTTTTTTTTTGTTACAGAAACAATGGCCTGGAGACGCCGGCTCTAGTTTTACGTGTATTATCTTTTTATTGTGATTAGAGGGTTTTTCCTCTCTTTTTTTTACTGTTAATGTTCGAGAATCAGCGCGGCTACGTGCGCTAGCTCGAGCGGCCGCTGCTCGGCAGCACCTCCCGGCCGAGTTCGGCGAGGCCGACGCGCGCCACCGACGCACGCGCACCGGCTGATCCGAGGCGGCACGGGTTATGTGCCGCGTGCAACAGGTTTCGCGCTCATCTACGCCTAATGGCTGACACGGGTCACCACGCGGTCGGGTAGATCGCCGATTTCTCTCGGTCTTTTCTCAGAGTTCAGCTCACGGGTCTGCTCAGTTTATCGGTACATCAACACGGGTTCGACGTATCTTCGGGTTCGGGATATCGTACAGCTCATCTGGAGCATAGCGCGGTTGTACGTTCTCAGTTGCGCAACACACGTCGGTACACTGGAACGACTCGCGTTCTCAACGGTCACCTTGCGGCGTTACAGTAAGCCGCAGGTTCTCTCTCGATCGACTCGGGCGATTAATATAAGTCAACGGGTTCATCGGGATGTGCTCAACACAAACGGCCCATTAATATCATCATTGTAATTCGTTACCGCTCACTTTCGGTCTACTCATTGTAACAGTGTTTTTCGCGCGCTTTTTTACATCTTCGCTGTTATTTAATAAAGAGTTTATTTTCACTGTTAACATCAGCAGTGTTCAATTTATTTACCCCCGTTCCGCTATATCTCATCCTGGCAATTCCCAGACATTTGGTCCTTCGAGCCGGATAGCGGAATGGTGGGGAGCGAAAAGTGCGCGAAAAGTGTCAGTGTAAGTGTGCTCATCGGAACATCTCATCTGTGAGGCGCGGAGAGAGTGCGCGTGTCGTGTATCTCTCTCCCGAAACGACACTTGGGCAGCTCATCGGAAAGCTCTCTCGCTCACGCTCGAGCGCACCTGTACGTCTCACCGGCCGGCTCTCGTGCGAGGAGAGTTGTCGTGCCGTGTGCACCGTTCCCGCGTCACGGACAGTGCGAACGACCCACCGGACTCTCGTGCATTGAGAGCGCGCGCGTTCATGCCGCGCTCCCGCGTTCGGCCATCTTGGGCATCTCATCAGGCTCTCGCGTGGCAGCGAGTCTCTCCCTACCACCGACGGTCGGGTCTCTCACGCGGGCGGTACGACTATTGTGTGCTCTCTCTCACTCGCGCTCGAGCATTTCGGACATTTCAGCGGTCTCTCACGCAGTGAGAGCTCGCGCGTCGCACATCGCTCTCTTACTACAGTGACAGTGGCCCTTCCCATCGATATAGTGCGCGCTTCGACGGCGCTCTCTCGCGCTCAGACATTTCACCGGTTCGCGCGTCGTATCGCGTTCGCGCGTATGAAATTTTTCGATCTACTCACCGGGATTTTTGTGCATCGAGGGTTCGCGCGCTGCGCTTCTCTCGCATTTTTAGTGGCTGTCAAAGTTATTACCATCGGTTTAATGCACGGATAGAGAGTTTGGGTGACGCGTGTGAGTGTCGCTCAGTGCAATCGGACAACTCACCAGCTGACTCTCGGGCGGCGAGCAGCCATGTATTTGTGCCTCGCTCGCGCGATCGGCACTTGGACATTTCTCATCGGACTTTCGCGCAGTGAGAGCTTGTGTTTCTGCGCGTTTCTCGCGCTCGCAGATTTCGGACAGCTCAACAGTGTCGTGCAGGGAGTGTACGCGTGTTGCGTCTCTCTCGCACAGTGACATTCGGGAGACTCATCGGACTCGCGCGCTGTGAGAGTTCGCGCGTTAGCGCTTCTCTCTCGCGCTTACACCGTCCGGACAGCTCAGCAGTGTTCTCGTGTGGAGAGAGCTCGTCTCTCCCACGCAGTGCGTCTCGGCCGGCTCATCGGTCGACTCTTGGGCAAGGAGAGCGCGCGCGTTCGTCGATCGTTCGCGCGCTCGGCATTTTGGACATCTCAGCTGTCTCTCGCGCGGTGAGAGCTCGCGTGTCGCGTCTCTCTCCCCACCATCAACAGTCGGCCCAGGCGGGCGGCGCACATCTCCTGTCGCGCTCGGACTTCTCAACGGCTAATGCTCGCGTCAGAAGAGCTCGCGCGTTTCGTGCGTTGCTACTAATTTCGGCCATTTTTGGGACATTTACATCGGACTCTCGCGCGGCGAGCACCCACGTGTTCGTGCTTCGTTCGCGCGTTCGGCCATTTTGGATAGCTTAACCGACTCTTGCGCGGTGAGAGTTTGCGTGTCGCGTCTCTCTCCCCTCCACTCACAGTCAGGATCGCAGCTGTACGATGCGCGACTGGACTTTATGTTCGCTCTCTCGCTCACTCTCGATCATTTCGGACGGTACAACGGTTATGTATGGTGAGAGATCGCGTCTCGCGTCTCTCTCGCGCTCATCGTGACACACCTCGCTATTCTCATCGGTTTCGCGCATCAGAATTTCACGTGTGGCGTTCTATATTTTTCACGCAGGTTGTAACAAGACAGTTCATCGCATATTTTGCGCGCATTGCATCGTGAGTTCGCGTGTCCCGTCTCCCTCGCGCTCAGACAATAACTCACTGGTGCCGCGCGTAGTGTCATTCACGTGCTAGTGAATTCTTTTCGCATTTTAACACTTATTTTGTGCGTTGGGAGTTTCGGTTCGCCGCTCTCGCGCTCACTCGGGCTCTCGAGCATCTCGATAGACAGTCGCGAGGTGACGTCACGGGTTTCGCGTCGTCTGGACAGTTCTCGCGCGATTCGCGCCGCTCATTCGGTTTTTTGCTCGGTTCTCAGGGGGGGAACAAATGACCCTACTCGAGTTAGCGCATGGTTCATCACTCAATCGACTATTCGGGTGACTACTTGAGTGACAGGTGACTTTACGATCTCGCGTCGCCTGAGCGATTTTCATTCGGATTTCGGTGTTCGTTCGAACTTCCGTTCCGTTCTTTCATTCGGATTTCGATACTCGTTCGAACTCTCGGTCCTTCTCACGTTCTGGTCTCACGCGCGTAGTTTTCGCGTCGATTCGACGAGAAGTTCTCGGGTTTGAGCCGCGTAAGCGATTATTTCGCGGGTTTTGGAGTCGCTCATACGGACATTGTTGGCCTCACGTCGTGTATAAGATCGTCACACGACTCGCGCTGGTCTTTCAACTTACGGTTCGCACCGCTTTTCGGTTTTCGGTTTTCGGTTCGGCGCCGCTCTTCAGGGTTGACTCGGCGTCGCTCGATTGTCTTTCGGGTTTGCGACGCTCGTACAACCTCTGGGGTTTATGACACCCGTCGGTTTCGCGCTCACGCTCATTTAAAGACATCATGCCCGTTCCAACGGCACCGGGGAAGCAGGCGACGCCGCTGACTCCGTCAATGGAGTTCGTTACATCTGCTCAACAACGTCAGCGCAACCTGGTTACAGCTCACGCGGAGACAACTCATCTGGAATTGGCTCACCAGGCGACGACTCATCAGGCATCGACTCAACCGACCGCTCATCAGGCTGCTCAATCGGTATCATCGGAGGCTGGGCACTCGAGTTAGTGCTCAGATGACATCTGCACAGGGCAATCACTTTATTGTGATGTACGCAAAACCTCAAGGATGACAACATGGAACGTCGACGGGTGGCTGTCGACAGATAGGCTTTTTCCGCTGCCTACAAAGCTTCAGGCCATTCGGCCGCTCAGCGTCAAGGTTCCGCTCATCCTGTTCGATGCTGCTCGCAGTAGCTCTCGCTCATGTCGACTCTGCAGATACTACTCACGGGATTCGACTTCTGGTAGACCCAGGGTCGAAGGAACTCATTCGTGTCGGAACAACTCATCGATCGGCGCGGTGTCCCGCGTCAACGATCCTCGATACCGTCCTCTGGTATCGAGGTCCCCAGGCCAGCTCAAACTTGAGGTATATTCTATTATATACTCCGGTCTACTCACTCCTCGCTCAAATTACAGTTGCTGATCATCTGCCGAGAACGGTTACCTCGACTGTACCAACGTTCGAGGTTCCCATGGAAACGTGGCTTTGCTCGGACAAGCTCAGGCTTGCCGACTCGGACGCTTTCACGCCACGGTCTACCGACTCTAACATCGGAGCGGATCACCCGGACAACTCATCCTAATCCAACAACATCTGTAGTGCCTCGATGGCACTGATCACTCAGTTTTTTCATCTTTCACTGGTTGACGGTTGGATCGATGGAAGCTGCTCACGCACCCGCGTGTACAACGCTCACATCGACGGGTCATTAGGGGAATGTTCTTTTCCATGAGCTTCTCACGAAGTTCTGGACGCGCGAAGAACCATCATTGGACACCTGGACGTATCACCCCAGAAGAGGAGGAGTACGACGCTCATTGTCGGTCAACATGCTCATTGGGACTCAAGGAGTCGTGCATGGTCTCCTCAGGCGTTGCGTACGCTATTAGAGAATTGGTATCGCACAGCTCATCGGTGCCTGAAGCAGGTGCTCAGGCAGCTCATCCGGGATGGAAGTGATAGATCGCTCTGTCGCAGGTTCATGGAGGGATATAAGAACTTGGTCACGTCGACAAGGTGCCGGCTGTTTCCTCTGCCGGCGCAGTACGTCACTACCAACCTCCAGCGGAGTTTTCACCCCGGACTGGGACAACGGGTTTCAACACCGCGGTTATCATCACCTCCGGATACTCCGCGAAGGAACGCATGCACACAAGTGCGAAGGTTCAGCTCGACATCCCGGACGTTCTCATCTTGGTTCGACTACACTTGTGCCTCGTCGCACACGATCGTCAAGCATCCTGAAGGCTGGCATCTGCAACGAATGTTGTGGACTAACGACCAGTTCAACCGGGTGTCTCACTCGACAGCACAGGTGGAGGAGTGGATACCTCAGCTCAGATCATCAGTCGGTTCACCGACTAAAGGAATCGTGCTATGCGGGCGGGGTCTCGCTAGCTACATTGCGATCATCGATCAACTCGTGCTCGTCACGGGTTCTTTCGCG
The DNA here is from genome assembly GCA_958510785.1 of Exephanes ischioxanthus. Taxonomy (NCBI): domain Eukaryota; kingdom Metazoa; phylum Arthropoda; class Insecta; order Hymenoptera; family Ichneumonidae; genus Exephanes; species Exephanes ischioxanthus. Next base: position 1,374,149 of record OY294021.1, on the reverse strand, counting down.
CTCATGGGCACGCTCATTACGTGGATCATCATACCAGGTTGGAATAGTCGGACATCTCAACTCCGTCTCGACGATTACGACTTGTGCACAGACACTTCTGCAGTGCTCTGGTCGCACAAGGTCGGCTGCGACAATACTTTGTCGTCTCAGGTCTCAACGTGATGGCTCACGCTCAGAGAAGTACGCACATATCTGGCCAGATTCTCGTTGCTTCAGTGGCAACGCACGGAGTGACTCAACGGTGGATCTACATGGCTTCTCTGGTGCATCTCAACACGCGATGTCGGCAGGCGTCCGCATCGTCGTCAGCTCACCGTCCACAACCGCTCATGCGGTCCTGGTGTGCACCAAAATCCAGGTAGCACAACTCAACTGGCTCATCATCCCGAATATTGGAACTCATCGCAGCGCTGCAAGGGCGAGATTCAAAAGAACTCGTCAACCACGTCTCAAGGCTACACTGCGCCTGGACGTGCGGACAACTCACTGTGGACGGACTTACATGTAACGGACGGACTCACGTTCAACGCACATGAATCGGATCTCCTTCTTCAAGGTGGAAGGACGTCGTCGAACACGACGTCGCTCAACTTCAGGAGCTCAGCGCAGACGTACAATGGCGGCACATCTCGGGAGTAATTAACCCGGCTGATTGTGCCCCCAGGGGCGTCACCATCGCGCAGCTCAGAGATCACTCATCATGGTGGACGGGATCACCATGGACAACTCAAGAAATCTATGGACGACTCATTGGCTCGCCTCACGGCAAACTCAGCCATTGGTATCCGGTGACCTTGACGTACGCAAGGCTCACCCGGATATTTTATTGTTCGTCGCCGCTCAGCGCGTCGACTCTCAAGGAATTCTCACTTGCGAGGTTTCACCTCTGACAGCCTGGTTCCGTTTCATTGATATTTTTGTTACAGAAATGTGTTCATCTTCAGAGGAAACTTCTGCTCGTCGGCTACTCTCATCGGTCATACTCATTGGTCACGCTCATCGGCGCTACTCAGAGGCGCTCAATTCAAACCTGGCTCACCCTGGTTAACATCCGCCAGGTCTTTGGCATTCTTGGAGGTAGAAACTTCAACTCTGCGACGTCCCGCATCTTCCGGGGTGTGGGGTGTACCTGGCATGGGGGGATCCGTGCTCAACTTCGATGGGCCAACTACCTCTGTTCCGGGTGGCACTCCCACCCTCGGATCGACTTCGGATACGGACTGCGCAGGACCGCTCACGCTCAACATCATCAGTAGCGCTTCATCTCTACAAGGAATCATCTCAACCGGATCAGCGATCATCTCATCATCGACGCCGTCGCTGATGGCGGGCGGAATGTTCGAGAATCAGCGCGGCTACGTGCGCTAGCTCGAGCGGCCGCTGCTCGGCAGCACCTCCCGGCCGAGTCCGGCGAGGCCGACGCGCGCCACCGACGCACGCGCACCGGCTGATCCGAGGCGGCACGGGTTATGTGCCGCGTGCAACAGGTTTCGCGCTCATCTACGCCTAATGGCTGACACGGGTCACCACGCGGTCGGGTAGATCGCCGATTTCTCTCGGTCTTTTCTCAGAGTTCAGCTCACGGGTCTGCTCAGTTTATCGGTACATCAACACGGGTTCGACGTATCTTCGGGTTCGGGATATCGTACAGCTCATCTGGAGCATAGCGCGGTTGTACGTTCTCAGTTGCGCAACACACGTCGGTACACTGGAACGACTCGCGTTCTCAACGGTCACCTTGCGGCGTTACAGTAAGCCGCAGGTTCTCTCTCGATCGACTCGGGCGATTAATATAAGTCAACGGGTTCATCGGGATGTGCTCAACACAAACGGCCCATTAATATCATCATTGTTATTCGTTACCGCTCACTTTCGGTCTACTCATTGTAACAGTGTTTTTCGCGCGCTTTTTTACATCTTCGCTGTTATTTAATAAAGAGTTTATTTTCACTGTTAACATCAGCAGTGTTCAATTTATTTACCCCCGTTCCGCTATATCTCATCCTGGCAATTCCCAGACAGTTAAGATTTGATTTTTTTTTTTGTATGTATTTGTGTTTTTTTTTCTCTCAATATACGTCTCTGAGAGACATTATAAACAAAAAAACCTGCGTGTGTTAGCGTTGACCCTTTTCTTCCCTTCCCTTTCTCGTAGTTTTTAATGCGAGCTCCTCGGAGGAGACTAAAAATAAAACAAAAATTCCATCTTATCGGTTCTCTGCGACCAGGGTTCTGTCCCTGTGAGATGTCTGCGTCGAGGGTTCTGATCCCCAACCTGCGTTTCTTTCAGTGCGGCCAGGGTTCTGTCCTTGTAGGTTTCGGACAGCTCGTTCGTGGAGAGTTCTGCCTCTCCTCGTCGTTGGGATTACATCGTCGTCGCAAGGTTCTGTCCTTGTTTGAGCGGGGGTTTTGACCCCAAAAGGAAATTGTTGCGGTCACCAGGGTACTGTCCCTCGATTGTACGGACTTCGCGGAGACTCGTTCATCGAGTCTCGTGTAACGGCCGCAGCCTAACAATTTCAATTCTTTTCACTTTGAATATTTATTCGAGCGTATCGATACGGAGTTTCCGTTCGATACGCTCTTCAAAGAAGCCCTTAAGGCTATCGTGCATCCGGACCGCCGTGAGCGTCCACTTATCTACGAGACTAAACACTCCGTGACTCTTTATTCCATTGTGAAGCGAGCGCGAAGCCCTCAGCTTCGCGCCCGCTTCACGGCAGTTCAGCTCCGACCGACGATCAGTGCGGTACACTCTCTCCGATTAATTGCTCCGACTAATAAAGACCATCATTTTATTACATTTATTCTCAACGTCATTTATTACGCGTGCCTGACCGAGCGACCATCCGTCACACTCGCCACGGAGGGCTTCAAAATCTACGCTCGGGGTGAGATGAGGAGAGGGAAAAACTTATTTATGCTCTCCGTTCGCCGAACTTTTGAGAAACTGCCAAGGAAATCACCCGTTCATCGGGTTGGATTTTAAACCCATTGTCAAAACCCGTTTTCTTGTTCCTACTCCGTGTTCTCCTTTTTCCTAATGTGGTTTCCTTTTTTTTATTACGATTTGTTATTTTCAGGGTTTTTTTCCTTTTTTTTGTGTTAATAATAAAATAGATGTATGAGTTTCCTTTTGTATTTATTGTATAGGTTTGGAACAAAATTTTTAATATACGTCCTTATGGGACAATTAAAATTAAACAATGTTTTGCGTTTTCTCTTTTTTTTTTTAATTAAGGTTTCCCTGCGTTTAGTTGTTAGTTTTTACTTTAAACGGTTTAGATGTTATTTCCTCTTTTTTTACTATCTTCTTATTATTATTTATTATTATCTTCTTTTGGTTTTATTTTATCATCTATTTATTATTTATTTATATATATATATACGTATATTTCTATAGGGATACCTATATATTGTAACAGGAGCAAATGCCTTTTACAATAATTTTTCCGTATTTGCGCACCTCCTTAAGAGGAACGGGCACTCAGACGGAAGGATTCGTGGACTCGAGCGTCTAGGAATTATGGGTTGGTGTGTCAGAGACGTTTTTTATGTGAAACGGTAAAAATTTTTATTTAGAAATTGACAAGCTCTCATATAATTACAAGTTTTTCTCTTTCTTGAATTGTCTCGTTTCTTTATTATCGTTCAAATTTTATAAGTCCGAATCGGCACAGATTTTATAAGTCCGAACCGGCACAATTTTTACAAGTCCGAATCGACACAAATTTTATAAGTCCGAACCGGCACGGCTTTTATAAGTCCGAAAGGGCACAATTTTTACAAGTCCGAATCGACACAAATTTTATAAGTCCGAACCGGCACGGCTTTTATAAGTCCGATACGGCACAAATTTTATAAGTCCGAACCGGCAGGGCTTTTGTAAGTCCGAAACGGCACAAATTTTTAGTAGGGCCAAAATTCGCACGAAATTTATAAGTCACTTGCCTCGAAAATTTATAAGTTCAATTCAGCACTATTTCACTTTTATTTCACTTGTACTCACTTTTTACTTTTCACTGTTAGTCCTTGAGGGTTGTCCGCTGGTAAGGTAGATCGTTGAAATGCTGATCGAAGAACTGATGATTGATGGTCGATGGGTGGCCTTTTTATATGCAAATCTTCACCTCCCTCCCTGTGAATTTTGCATATTTTTGGCGGACTTGCGCCTACGTGCGATCGGCCGATTATTAATTTTCTTATTGGTTACTCGCGGGGAGCTCCCCTCGCCCTCCAATGCCGGGTCGATATTCCCGTGACGCACTTCCGGTATTAGTCGCTGAACTAATAGTGTACCTGTTGGTGCCGTGCGATTTTTCACTGTCGTCACTCTTGGCCAATCGTCTGCGGCGGTTTTCCCACGCTTTCGCCTTTCTTCGACCTTGAGCGCATTTCTGTAGTGGCTCCGTTGAACGGCGCCGCTGTGCTTCCGCATCCTCGATGTCCTTGATTCCTGCGCGTGCGCGACGCTCGGCTATCGATCCAGCCGCCGGTCGATCTCGTCGGATTGCGCCACTTACACCTCGCGCTCTCTTACTCAGTGTTGTTAGCCGTGGGTTTGACTGGGCTTCGGGGGAGTTGCCGATAGTCAAACAGTTACATTGTCCCCCGATTTATCATGAGAGATTAACCTCTGTGATCTCGAATGATCAATCTCTTCTTAATAATGTTATTGTTTATTTCGCTATACTGTCCTTTTCATCATTATTATTATTATTATTTTTATCTTATTTTTATTTTTCTTGCACTTGCGTCCATAATCGTCACTTTTTTTCGTACAGAGTAATTTCCTGTACCGGACCACCATCTCCCTGGATTCTCCAGAAATTGGTAAGAACTTCTTGTTTATTTATTTATTTATTATTATTATTACTATTATATATTTTTTTTTTTTATTTTTTTTTATTTCTACTATCATTACCAGATATTGTATAAGAAATCTGGCACGAGACCGTCATTCTCTGCTCGACCCGTGAGGGTCTCTCGCCCATTAAGAGCAAACGCAACGAACATCCGATCTACTCTCTCTTTATGCGATGCAGTATGCCCCCCTAGAAACCACCTCTTGCAGAGGTCTTGACAATCAGACACCGTTCGAAGACTGATCGTCACCTCCCCTAGGGTCCAATAACTGACTAGTGGTACAAGCCACTGTTTTAAGTCTCACGAGTGGTTCGGTAGCCACCCGGGGTAGACCAAAGCGAGAGCCCTCCACTTCTCGACGGCCTCAACCTCCTGGTTCGTCCACCTATGGTCTCCTTTTACTGCATTTACCTACGACGGAGCCATAATCAATGCACCTGGGAATGAGCACCCAGAGCATCTCACGGGATGAACTTGCCAGAGGTCTCTTGACCGGGTCTGCTTTTTCGTCCTGACCAAGCAACGGGAAGACTACGCGGTATAGCATGAGAATTCGCGTGCCGGGTCGGTGGACTTTCGCAAGCGCCGCAGTAGCTCTTGCGAGCCACCGCGGGTAATCCCGGCCATCCCGCTTGGGCGAACAAGCGGTACGCGAGAGCTGCACGGGGGCAGTTTCCCGCCCCCGCATGAACGCACTCTCACGAGATGGCCATGGATCTTTGGCACCGGCCGAAACAGTGCTCGTTCGAACAGGTTGCTGGTTGACCAGGACCATTTGCAAAGCAAAGGCCCCGGACCCCCTTACGAGTCTCCTGCGTGACCCGAGCTCGGTTACCGCGGGCTCTGACGGATCATCCCACAGCTCCGTGCACCCCTCTACCACCCCTGCGGGGACTATCATTACCAGGATTATTATTATTATTTTCATCATTGTTACATTGGTTTTTCTTATTTTTATTTTTCAGAAGGACTTAATGATCGTCAACCCTCGCCGTCGCCCATCCGACGCGGTGAGGGCGATGCTTACAATCAGGGCATCCCGTACCCGCCAGCGTCGGACGATCAGCATTCTATGGGGGAACAACGGTGACGAGGATCTCGACCAGGACCACCCCGAAGATTTTCTGGGGATTCAGGCCCTGTTCCGCCCTCCCCGTTCGTGCTTCGTGGCCCCTCTACGTCGACCCCGTCACCCCCCCGCCGGCGTAGCAGCCAGAAGGCTGCTCCGTGGCCTGATCAGCCCCCGCCTTGAGGCCGAACTGCCCGTCCTGATTATTCAGGCAATGGTCAACAATCCCGAAGACCATCAGGCCTGGCCCTGCTTGGCCTGCAACCTGACAGCAGTCGGGTTTCTGCTAGCCACCTTCATCCCCTAAGAATATATATATACATATATTTTTTTTTCTTTTTTATTATTAAGTAATTAATTACTTTATATATTTCTTTCTCATTTTATTCTTAAACTTATTAATAAAACTTATGTTAATTTTTATATCGTCTACCATTTTCTTTCCTTCCCTCTTTATTTTATTTTATTTTATTCAATTTATTTACTTTTAATGTATTTATTTTTCTCTTTTTTTATTATATATTGTTACGTCCTGTGAATTTTCCCGGAATATTTTAGATATTTATGCTGAGCAAGTGGTTAATTAACCAAATATTAGGAATTTATTAAGTCGCTAGAAATAAACATTGGAGAAATTGCCATTGTTTAATTTGTTGAATTTAAAGTATCAATAAATAAATAAAATGCCAAATGGAGAAATTATCCAATTTGGTAAAAAATAATAAGCCTTCAGGTGCGACAGGTTGATGTACAGAGGTGACTGTACGAAGCAAGTCAGCCGTACGAGAGTCGGTAACCTGAGGCGCAAAAATGCAGATAAGGATATCGGCGGAGTGCTCCTCGCAGTTGTCGAACATAGGCCTGCTTGTACAGCGCGTGTCACGATGGGCACGATGCTGAGAGCGACCGTCGAGCGTAATGAGTGCAGCACCTCCTGGACAGTGAATATCGATGAATGCTAGATCATCGTTATAGTCCAAAAATATCATAGTTCAAATAATAAATAGAAGAATAAATAGAAAACAGGTTTAAGGGATGAATACACGGGATTGATAGCATTTTTGGAAATAATTGATAATAGATTCAGGAAATAAAATAGAGTCAAGAAATAAAGGAAGAAAATTAAGTCATATCGTCATGACAACATTCAACATAAAAGTTAATTAAAATATTAAGAAAGAGGAATAAATATAAAAACAATAAATAACCAATGAATAATCGAATAGCAAATAACGAGGGAAAATATAGAAAATTACGGAAACAAGGAAGAAATGTAAAACCATAAACGTCAAAATTCAGGAAAACAATTAGATAAATATTGAGATAACAATTTGTGTCAACAAATGTTAACTTCGCAATGAAAGGTCGTACAACTTTCATTCAAATTTGTGTGTTTATAAAATCCGCGATAAAATTTAAGTAATAACAAATTAAGACGTCAAAATCGTTGTGAACCTACGAAATAGGTAATATTTAATTAGAACAGCCAAAGAAAGAAATCAGGTGATGAGAGTGGGGAGACGAGGCGCAGGTGTGACAGCGGTGACGCGGGGGTGTCCGGCACCGAGGTTATTTATTCGCGCACCCACCGCCCATTCGGCACTTCTTCGCGACCGGGGCAACGACCTCAATCTTGTATTGTACTAAGACCCATTAACAAAGAACTTGTAAATCAGTTTGTAAAATCTTCGAGCCAGTATTCATTTTAACCAACTTCAATAAACAGTTCATATCTTTCCAATTCATTCTGTCGTAATTGAGTATATTCCTCCTGAAAATCATTTAATCATCGAAATCATCAATCCGTATCGTTGAAATCTGGGAAGGACGTTCATTTCTGGAGTCGATCATCATCATCACTCGATTCTGATTCGAGTATTCGGCATTTTGGAAGGACGTTATTTTCGGAAATCGATCGTCATCATTCGATTCTGATTCGAATATTCATCCAGATTGGGAAGGACGTTCAATTTCGATATCGTTATTCTTCATTCATCAATTGAATCATTCGACCATTCATTCTGAGGTAAAACCATTTAAATCACATCGTAAGTTCGAAAAATGTATCATCTATATCTCAAACATTCATTTTTTCTGAATATTTAATCGTCAATGTTTATTTATCAATGTTGTTCATACTCCTGAAAGGTTAGAATATTTCTCTGGACAATATATATTCGTGTTGGTCAATTTCATTTCAGCTAAATCAGTGCGCGTTAAAGTATTAGGATAGGTCGGGAGAAAACAGTGAGTGAGAGTGATAGCGCATCGTCGCGAGGCGTGTGTCGAGGGTGACGCGCGAGAGAGTGAGGTAGCCGTATATCGTGTTCCATCCTATGGAAAGAGTTAGCGTTCAGAAATTTCTTGTCCAATTTAAAATCGTCACTTAAAATCTAGTAAATCCCAAATTTTAACCGCGAATAAAATTTCCTCAATATCAGATATATACACTCTAGGCCCTATCCCGAATTATTTTCCGAAAGGTTAGGTTCAAAACAGGGCCAAAACCTCGATAAAGCGTCATCTCCGAATAACGTGTAAAGGGAGGGTGTAAATTCTCCTTGACCGAGATGGAGTGAAAATTGCTGATCGGGACGTAACAAAAATTGGGGGCTCGTCCGGGATATCAAAAAGAGTGTATATATAAATTTATTAATATATAAATAAATAAATAAATTTTTTTTTTTTGTGAAATGAGTAGTAAAGGGAAAATAAAATCATAAATGACTTCAACTCGCTCAAAATGTACTGTTCCGGATCAGATCTTACATGCCTATCCAGAAGACAGGAAAAAATCGGGAACAAGAAAAGTGAGAAAATTAATAGAATCGGAAGAAAAATCAGCGCAAGTGACAGATATTCCAGAATTTGAAGAGGAAAGCAGATTAGTTACTTCAACTCCATATCCCAAAGATTCTTTAGTAAATACAGGGAAAATATCGGAAAATTCGGGAAAAAAAACTGAATCGGACGCGACTAGGGCTCTTGGACAAGACATAAAGTTGCTTGCGAAGACAATTGATGAGTATTTACAAGAATTTCCAGACACAATTCATCCAAATTTCGCGAATCCAGTTGCAACCAATTCTAAATGTGAAACTCTTAATGCAAAGACAGTCGAAGTAGAAGCAGTAGAACCACAAATTAAAGACAAAACCGTAATTAATCAGCAAGACGATTCTGAAAGTTCTTTTACGTCAGCAACTGGACTAACCACACCCTGGTTGAGATTGAGTAGTAGTTCAGGTACACCGTTAAGATCGAGATCCTCAGAAATAGATACAACACCGAGAAGAAGACCTTTGGTAAAATCCTGTTCAAAATCTGTTTCACCCAGAAGGAAAAGTGCACCAGGTGGTAGTGAAAATTTCTTAGTAAAAGCAGCGAGAGTATTCGGGTTAATCGGCGATAAAAAAGATAGTTCAATCGTCAAAAACAAGTCAAGATCAGAGATAAATTTTTCAAAGGGATTTAATAGTTTTTCCAGATTGGCATCATTGTCAGAAAAAACATGTTCTAGAAAACCGGGATATACTGTTAATAGATTGCGATCAAGAAAAGATTCGAGTCAAAATTCTAAAGTGTCGCATAGAAAGAAAATATCGGGAAAAGTCGTACAAAATTTGTCTAAAAAAATGGCTCCAGTCATTTCATCTGCTCAGCGAATGAAAAAGAGTAGAGAGTATGAAACTGGGAATACAGGTAAAAATGGCAGAAATAGTGACAATATCAACTATGATCAAATCGACGATGCAGGTAGCAACGAAGGGCGTGGCGGTGACCACCGTGGCGGCGACGGCGGCGGCGGTGGTGACGGAGGTGGTGACGGCGGTGGCGACGGTGGTGGCGACGGCGGAAGGGGAGGAAGGGATCATGATAACCCGAACAAAAAACCGTTTCGTCGGACGGCACCGGATGTAACGCGACCGATATTAAATTTGAGCGCAGGCAGACACGGAAACTTGAGAGACGCTCTACAGGTGATACCGGAGTTCGACGGAAAACGAAGCTCGTTGGATCGGTATATCGTCGGATTGGAAGACGGTCTCGAAATAGTCGGAGTGGAAAATGAGCTACATTTGTTGAGATTGGCGAGGTCAAAGTTAGTGGGAGACGTATGGACTAGGGCGTCGAAAAACAAGTTCGAGAGCATTGAAGAATATATCGAATATTTGAAGACAACGTATGATCCTCCAAGAGATATTTATCAGTTGCAGGGAGAATTAGGAACCAGTGCACAACTGAATGCGGATACAGTAGACCAGTACGCGCATCGTATTCGGGAATTAGCTGGGAAAATCAACGAGGCGCATTACTACAAGAAAGGATATTTGGGACAGGAAGAAACGGATATGATCGATGAAATGGCATGCAGTTGCTTTAAAAGAGGATTGAAATTGGAAATACAAGATAGAATGGGAAAAGAAGAAACTACCCTCAGCGAAGCAATTCATGAGGCTAAAAGGATTGAACGAGAATTAGGAGATATGAAGAGATTGAGAGAAAATGCTGAAGCAAAGAAAAAACCGGAAAAAGAACCTGAGAAAACTTCGAAGAAAGCAAGCGTGAAAATCATCGAGGAAGCTAAGGAAGAATCAACTGTAGCCGTGGTAAACACCAATACTCCAGCGGTGAAGATTTGTCAGATCTGTGGGAAAAAGGGACATCTTGCTACAACTTGTTGGAGTGCTCCAGGCGCAACTCCACCTAATAAGTGTCAGAGTTGTGGAAAACTGGGTCATACAGCTGATAAATGCAGAGCATCGGGAAAAATCGAGCCACAGGCTGCATTAATTTGTCAATATTGTAAAAAATCAGGTCATTCTGCGGATAATTGTTTTAAAATGTCTGGTTCGAACGCACAAACAAATACGATCATGATTTGTCAGATTTGTGGAAAAAGGGGACACACGGCAGATAAGTGTTACAGTAATCCATGTAAAAATTGCGGTCGGAAAGGCCATTTGAGCGAATCCTGCCGTAGTATACAACAACCTATACAGAATCAAGCAAATAATTTCAATCAGATGACTCAGCAAAATCAACCGAAAATAGCTCAAGGTCAGACATCTCAAATTCAATGTCAAATCTGTAATGGCTGGGGGCATTCAGCTCTGGTATGCAACCAACAGAAACGAGGAAATATTGGAAATCCAAATGTCGCAGGAGCAATGAATTATTCGCAAGCATTGACACAACAAAATTCAATGAATCAACAACAAAATCAAGCTAATCAAGTAATTTGCAATTATTGTAAAAATCCAGGTCATTATTTAACAGATTGTCAGATCCGCATCAGCAACAACAACCGGAGGGCAGCGCAACAGGGAAACGCGGATGGCCGACCAGCACAGGGTGCCCAGGCACAGGCCAACGTGAATACTCAAGCGCACCCAACCCTTACGATCAAGGCTTGTACCGACTCGGATCGGAACCAGAAATAATCGACGTATATTTAGTAAATCCAGAAAAAGACGTAATAGCTCCTACCGTCTTGTTTCGAAGTAGTGAGCTCTCGGAAACAGTAATTATGATGTTGGACACAGGTGCTAGTAAAAATATTCTGAAAGAAAGATGTTTGCTAAACAATTTTGAACTTTATCAGGATAAAATCTTGAGATTGAGCGGGATTACAGACGAATTTGTATATACTTTGGGGTATGTCATAATTAATGCTTTGGGACGAGAAACGGTTTTTCACGTAGTACCAAACAGTTTTCCCACCAAACAGGGAGGACTACTGTCAACTGAGTATTTTCGTGATAATTTGGCAAAAATTGATTATGAAAACAGTACACTTGAAGTTCGAGACAAGAAAATAGAGTTCCATACTAGAGAAAGTATGATGTTCCCACCGAAAACGACGAAGCTATTCTATATCCGCTTGAGAAACGATAACCTTCTTGAGGGATATTTACCAAAGCTCGAAGTCGACGAGGGAATAGAAATTGAGCAAGGATTGGTAAAAAACGTTGGTGGAAAAGCCTACATCTACGTAACCAATCATCGCAACGAAAGGGTCCACATAGAGATCCCTGTCCTGGAATTGACAGCGACTCCACAAGGAGAAAACAAAGAAAAATGTGAAAAGAATGCGATGACTAATTCAGTGTGTATTACAGGTGATCCAGTCTTCAGAAAGGAAATAAAACAGGAAAATTTGGAGCAGTTTCGAAAGTCGGAAAATTCGGAGCAGTTTGGAAAGTCGGAAAATTCGGAGCAGTTCGGAAAGTCGGAGAATTCGGAGCAGTTCGGAGGGTCGGAAAATTCGGAGCAGTTCAGGAAGTCGGAAAAGTTGGAGCAGTTCGGAGAGTCGTCGGAAAATCAGGGTAAATTCGGAAAGTTGGAAAGAAATCAGGGTAAAGTTGGTGAGTCGGAGAAAAATCAGGGTAAAAACGATTCTGTGAAAAACACGGATGGTTCTGTATTCGGAAGGAAAGAAAGAAAGGTAACGGATTTAGATAAAATTTTCACTGAAGAAGAATGGAAAATCGAGATAAATAAGTCGGAAAGATCAATTCAGAGTAAAGTAGAGGAAGATAATGGAAAAACGGTGAATGATTTTACAGTGGCGGTAAACTCAAACACCGGAGTAAATTGTCAAACGTCTGTTGGAGATATACTGTTACACACGGGAGAGAGTTCGCAAAATATAGAGGAAAATCAAATTGTCAGAGAAACAGAGGAAAAATTGGAAACGTCAGTCAGAGAAAAAGACAAAAACATAGAATCAAAAGAAATAGAAGAACTAAAACCAAGATTTATGTCAAAACAGGAAAATAAAGTAAAAAGGGGAAATAATTCTTATCAGTTTGTCGATTGTTTGATCGGAGTAAAATTCATGACAGAAAAATGTTTTGCTATAAAAGAAAGAGAAAAAGATGAGGCACGGTTCTCTAAAGTTTTGGAATTGCTACGATTAAAGCATTTGGATGAAATAGAAAAAGAAGCTGTGCATAAAATCATCGAATATGGAGTAGATAGATTTCACATCAAAGGAGAAAAATTAGGCGCTACAGACGTGGTAATGCATAGGATCCCAACGACGGATGAATTTCCGGTGAATTCAAAGCAATATCGGTTTCCCGAGATTCACAAAGAGGAAATACGAAAACAGGTAGCTGAATTCTTAGAAGCAGGATTAATCAGGCAGTCGGAATCTCCGTATAACACACCAGTCTGGGTAGTACCAAAGAAATTAGATTCTCAGGGAAATAAAAAATGGAGAGTAGTTCTTGATTTTAGACAACTAAACGAAAAAACGATAGGAGATGCCAAATATCGTAGATATATTAGATCAGTTGGGTGGTGCTCGATATTTTTCGGTGTTCGATCTGGCTTCAGGGTTCTATCAGATAAAGATGCATCCAGAAGATTGTCATAAAACAGCTTTCACAACTCCATATGGACATTACGAGTACGTCAGAATGCCTATGGGATTGAAAAACGCTCCTCCCACGTTTCAGCGAGCAATGGACATGGTATTGATGGGACTACAAGGACAGGAATTATTCGTGTATCTCGACGACATCGTGATTTACGCAAAAACTTTGGAAGAACACGACGAGAAGTGTAAGAAACTAATCGACCGTCTGAGGACCGCTAATTTGAGCTTGCAACCGGACAAGTGTGAATTTTTGAAACGGGAAGTGGCATATTTAGGTCACGTGATCAGTGAAGAAGGACTAAAATTAGATCCGAAGAAAGTAGAAGCAGTTCGGGAATTTCCAAGACCAATTAACGTCAAGGGTATTCGGCAATTTTTGGGACTAACGGGATATTATCGTCGATTCATAGAGGGTTATGCAAAATTGGCTAAACCACTGACAAATCTTCTCAAAAGCGAAACTCCTTTCATATGGGGAGAAAGTCAAGAGGGAAGTTTTCAAGAATTAAAAGAAAAATTATGTACAGAACCAGTTTTGATTTTTCCGGATTTTTCAAAGCCGTTTGTTGTAACTACGGATGCGTCCGGCTACGCAATCGGGGGTATCCTTTCACAAGGACCCATTGGTGCAGATAGACCGGTGGCATACGCTTCACGAACATTAAATGACGCAGAATCACGATACGATACATACGAAAAAGAGGCGTTGGCGATTGTCTACAGTGTTTTACACTTCAGGCCGTATTTATATGGCAGAGTGTTTACACTCGTGACAGATCACAAGCCCTTAGTTTGGTTTAGAACTTGCAAAGACGGAAACGCACGAGTACTTCGATGGAGATTGAAATTGGCAGAATATGAGTATGATGTAGTATATAAAGCGGGAAAAACGAATGTAAATGCAGATGCATTATCCAGAAATCCAGTAGAATCAGACAAAAGTAGGAACGATATGGACCAAGAGATATTCGCAGTTCGACAGAGAAACAATGATGGGTTGACAAATGAAGAAATAATGACGCTCTTGGAAAATGAAGGGGATAATTTTGAATTTGAGGAAGATGAGGAATACAACGATGAAGAGGATCCTGAAGAACAGTGGCGAGAGTCCCTGACAAAGGAAGAACTGGCGGAAATAACTGAAGTAACAACAACAAAGAAAACACCGAAGGAAACTTTGTATAATTTGGATGCTGATAAGGAACCGATAGTAAACCAGGATGTCGGAAAAATAGAAGAAGAGAAGGAAAAAGATGAAACAGGACAATCAACGAGGAAAAAGACCAAAAACAAGGATCCACCAGAACGTCATGCTATGACTACTAGACGTCAGGTGAAAAATCAAAATAAACAAGAAAAACATGAGGAAACAAATACAAAAGAGGAAGCTAAACCACCAAAGGAATCTCGAAAGCCAAGGAAGAAGAAAAAGAAAAAGAAAATTTCCGAAACGACAGAAGAAAGCAGTACAGACGAGGAATCAGTAGTAAAAACGAGAAAAAGAAAGAAAATTCCTCAAGTATCAGAATCAGACGAAGAAAAATCCTGCAGTGAATCTGAAGAAGATGATAAGGAAGAAGATGACAATAACATGGACCACAATTCAGACAATGAGAAGCTAGAAGATGAAGAAAGACAATCAGAAGAGGAAATCGAGAAAATCCCACCGGGGAATATCATACAGAGTCGTGATCTTTTCTTTACTCGCAAGGATGCACTTAGTTATTTTTTGAACACTAAGGGAGAATCTCTTGATTCAGGATCGCGGAAGTTGGCGGATCGAAACGAATTACCGTATTTTCCGGGTCTACAGTTAGGAGAGGCTTGTGCAGTAAAGAAGGGAAATAGATATCATATAGCATTGCCGGTTAGCGATAACTCAGGAGAGGGACCTTCACTGATTTTAGGCCACATCAAAAGAGTAATGAGCAGTTTGGAAAAATTAACAGAGGAATTGGAAATTCAGAGTGTAAGCTTAGCAAAAACAGATTCGGTAGAAAATGTTCCGTGGGATAGAATTGCGACGGAATTACGCTTAGGATTCTTAGGAAGTCCAACCAAAGTAATAGTTTGTCATGGGATTGTCAGATATCCTAGTAAACAGGAGCGTGAAGGAATTATACAGGAAATGCATGGATCGGCTGTAGGAGGTCATCGAGGGGTTACGAAAACCTTTAATCGAATCAGACAACATTATTTTTGGGAAAAGATGAAAGTAGATATTCAAAATTATATACAGAGATGTTTACCATGTCAACTAAAGAAATGCGTGAGAAACAAAACGAAGCAACCAATGGTGTTAACCGATACACCGGGGACAGCTTTCGACAAGGTAGCTATGGACATAGTCGGACCAATACCAAAGACGAAAGACGGTAACGAGTATATCTTGACAATACAGGACCAATTGACGAAATTCTGCCTTGCTATTCCTTTACCAAACGCAACGTCGGCAACCATCGCGGACGCGATGGTCAAAAACTTTATCAGTATTTTCGGACCACCAAAGTCAGTATTAACCGATCAAGGTCGAAATTTTCTCAGTGGATTAATCAGACGAGTAGCTAAAAGATTTAAAATAAAAAGAATTCGGACAACAGCTTTTCATCCGCAGTCGAACGGTTCATTGGAACGTTCGCATCATGCATTAGGAGAATATTTGAAACAATACGCTGATAAGGAGTTTGACTGGGACGAATGGGTGCAATTGGCAATTTTCAATTACAATACCAGTGTGCATGAGGGTACAAAGCATACTCCGTACGAATTGGTGTTTGGAAAATTGGCAAGAGTACCATCTAGTGAACCGTTGGGAGTAGACGATGAACTTCCGACGTACAGTGGTTATTTGATTAAATTGATAACACAATTACATGAAATTCGGAGAATGGCTAGAGAAAATCTAATAGAAGCCAAAATCAGATCCAAAGAACGACACGACAAAAGACTAAATGTAAAATCTTTCAAAATAGGTGATTATGTATTCTTGCAAAATGGACCGAAACCGAAAAAACTAGCAGATCAATATACTGGACCGCACGAGGTGGTCGAAATAATGGGAAATCAAAATATAAAGATAAAAACCAAGAAAAATGTTCAGATAGTACATGCAAACCGACTGAGACTTTCACATATTGTACCAGAATAAATATACCATGTTTAACGCAATCATGACAATTACAGACCACTCAGACTACAAACAATGTCAACCCGAGGAAATTCGGACAGACGTAGACCAACTGAAGGCAAAGTGACATTGAGACGGAACAGAGTCATGGGAAAGGAACGAACGTTGCAGTATGAGGAATTACCGAGATTGCCGCATCAGAAGGCGCCCTATCGAGTTGAGGCAACTTTTGCGGGACTTCGCGCTGAAGGATGGGGGCGGACTAGACAAATTGCCAGGCAGATAGCTGCTAGTGGGTTGTGTAATAGAGTATTGAATCAGACGGAACACAAAGTTCAAATTGAGCATTGGGAACAGAAAGTAGTGCGTTTGATTAGTTTGATGGTAAAATCTATCTTGGATAGAATCGATGGAGAGGAAGAGCATGTCACCTTCAGTGACGCGGCAGAATACCTAGAAACTGTGACAAGGGCTTTAAAAGAAATTAACGCGAAATACGAGATCTTGAAGTACCAAGGGGAAAAAGAACACGTAGTAGTAATGACTTTGATTTGGGAAATAGAGGAACCGGATGTAGTGGTTCAGTTCGGAGTGGACGAATTGACTATCGAAATGAAAGCTCTGAAGTTCATGTTGCGAAGAATATTGTCTAAATTAATGAACATGGAAGAAACACCTGAAGTGGAAATAGAGAGAGAGGAAGTAGATGGGGAAAGTCTTTAACTAAGATTATGACGAAACAGGAGAATAGTAGTATTTACGTAGAATTTTGGGGAAAATTATTTTAAGTTTAGGGGAAAAATCGGCAGCATAAAATTAAGGAAAAATGAGTATATATATATACATCGGTAATAAATTAACAAACATGTAACTTAACCAGCACAATAATATCATTGTATTATCACCAAATTTTACTAATAAACAATCTATATGTATAACTAAACAAAAGGGGCTGAAATAATAAAATAAACAATTATTATAACTCCGTCATTTTCTTTCTTGTATAGATCAAAATGAGAGAGAAAATACCCTTGTTCGTGATAGGGGTTATTCTGCTATCGAGGCAATGTAAGGGGATGATCGGGTACGATTGTGGAACAGCTAAGTCCAACATCACAACTGTATCGCTTCTGGAGGTGGAGGAATGCGATATTCCGTCGCCGGCGTTGAACGTTACGGCAGTGCGAATTCAACTGCTTCAGATAAACGATTATGCATCTGTACATGTGCGACAGTGCAAAGTTGAGATTAATAGAGATGTTCGAAAGTGTGGAATGTTCTCGCATACCAGTGACGTAACGAATGGAAAGGCATCGTACGTGTACGAAGTATCGCGAGACGCGTGTGATCGAATGTACGAACACGGATCCTTTCAAGTAGAAAAGACTCTGATAATGGGAATAACGGGTAATCACAGCGTAACTCATCCTGTAACAATGGCAGGAAAAGTAGGGCAAGATGGTGCTTGTAAGGGAACGGCGTATTCGGATCCTTTTGGTAATTGGGAAGAGGTAGTAGTATTGGCTGAAGTAAAAATCACTTTGAGAGACTATCGTGCTACAATCGCTCTAAAAACCAATAAAATCTTCTTGAAATCGGGAATACGTTGTGAACTAAACGAAGGACAATGTGTAGATATGGAAGGAGGACATACTTTTTGGGAATCTGTTCCTGTCGGAAATTGCGGTAGTGGACAGTATGGAGTGTTGTACGAAGGCATAGCTGAAAAAGGTGTAGACCAGGACTCAAAAGTGTTGTATACCGTTACTACATCGGACATAATCTTCGCGCTTGTAGTACGCGGATTAACAAATGTATGTGGACAAACGTTGGTGCGTACGGAACACCCTAAATTATTCATATATGAGATCGAAGATGGACAAACGTTTTTACAAGGACAATCAATGGAAGTGATAAATATGGACATGTACACTTACGTAAATTCAAAGTTCGTTTATATTGAGCGACATATTCAGACACAAACTCAACAGGTATATCATGATCTTCTGACTCATAAATGTGAACTGGAAAGAGAAATGCTGAAAAATCGTTTGGCAATAGCTACGCAGATACCGGATGAATTCGCATATCATTTGATGAAAGGACCGGGTTACATGGCCGTAATATCTGGAGAGGTAGTACACATAATAAAGTGTATCCCAAAGGAAGTTCGAGTACAACCGCGAGAGGAATGTTATACGCATTTGCCAGTAACTGAGGGAAACAACAGCTATTTCTTGACACCAAAGACTCACATCTTAATGAAAACCGGAATGCAAATCACATGCAACAAAATGGTTGCACCTACATATTATATTGACGAGGATTGGTATGCAATGATGCCTGGACCAATACCCATATATCCACCTGAGAAGATGAGACCGAACACCAGGCCTACGTGGACCTATAAAAGTACCAAGTCATTGGCAACCAGTGGGATCTATACGACGTCGGAACTGGAGCAGCTTCGAGAGCACATCATGTTTTCGGCTGAGAGACCTGCGGTGCTGAACACGGTGGCTAGGGGTTTGTTAGGCAAACCAACTGCGGCACAAGGTGGTTCATTCGCAAAACTATTGGACGGACCGGAACTACAGAAGCTAATGGAGAATGCGTGGAGAAGGATGTTGGAAGGTATAGTTGCATTCGGCAACATAAGTGCAGGTCTGATAGGAGTAATTATGGTTATAAAAGCAGTAAAGTTGATTATAGACACACTCATACATGGTTATGCGTTGCACACCGTGTATGGATGGTCATTATTTTTGATCGGAGCAGTATGGGATTCAGTTACAAATCTTTTGCTGCATCTGAATAAGGGAGTAAAAGGGAATGAGAAAAAGAAAGAGGATAAAACAGAGAGTATAGAAAAGGGTAAAGTAGAATCAGAGGGAGAATATGAATCGGAGGAAGAAGGAGAATATGAAAGACAGACAGGTGAAGATCAGAATAAGGGAGTTCAATCAGTAAACGGTAAGCAGGGGAATGTATACCCACGACTTCCGTAAATTAAAAAAAAAAAATAAATAAAAAAATTTAAAAAAAAAAAAAAATAATAAAAAAAAAGATAAGTAAATAAATAAATAAATAAACAAATATATAAGAATAAATATTAAAGATAATAACAATAATAAATAAATAAATAATCAAAATTAAATAATCAAGTAGAATAAAAATTGTAGAGTAAAAAGGAATTAAAAGGAGAAATTACCGGAAAGAATAGTAAGATAGCCGTCTGAAGACGTAGTTGCATGCGAGTGTGAAAGAAAGATAGAGAGGAATATAGGAAGAGAGAAGGATAGAGTACGGCGAACAGCCGCACAAAAGGGAACAGCCGAGAGCGGCTGGTGACGTAGCGTGGTAGCCCGCTTCAAGCAGGCATCGGAGGGAAAAAGAAAAAGAAGAGAGAACTTAATTATCGACCGCGATCCTATAGTCGAGCGTGAAATTATCGACGCACGAGAATCGACCGTGATCCTATAGTTGAGCATGAAATTATCGACGCATGAGAAGAAAGAAAAAGAAGGAAAAGAAAGAGAAAGGAATAGAGTAAGAGAGAGAAGGGTAGAGCACGGCGAATAGCCGCACAAAAGGGAGAAGCCGAGAGCGGCTGGCGACGTGACGTCACGCCATACCCCGCTCACGGCTAGCCACGGGCGTATATTAAAAAAGGGTGACTGTACTAGGAGCGTACAGTCGCACCCGTATATGAAAATATATTTAAAAAAAAAAAAAAAAAAAAAAAAAAAAAAAAAAAAAAAAAAAAAAAATAAATAAATAAATAAATAAATAAATACACTAAAACTAAGTAAATTGAATAAAAATAAAATAAAATAAAGAGGGAAGGAAAGAGAATGCTACACAATATAAGGGTTAAAATATAAATTTTATTGATAAAGTTAAGAATAAATGAAAAAAAAAAAATATATATATATATATATTGATTAATTATTTAAGAAAAAAAAAAGAGAGATTATATATATCCTTAGGGGATGAGGGTGGCCAGGAGAAACCCGACCGCCATTAGGTTGCAGGCCAGGCAGGGCCAGGCCTGATGGTTTTCGGGATCATCAAACATTCCCTGAGCAATCAGAACAGGCAGTTCGGCCTCGAATCGGGGGCTGATAAGGCCGCGTAACAGCCCTCTGGCTGCTAAGCCGGCGGGGGGGTGGCGCGGTCGACGAAGCGAGGCCACGCGAAGCGTTCGGGGCAGGGTGAAGAGGGCCCGAATACCGAGGAAGTCCTCGGGATGACCCAGATCGAGGTCTTCGTCACCGGTGTCCCCCCATAAAATGTCAGTCGTCCGACGCTGGCGGATGCGGGATGTCCTGACGGTGATCATGGCCCTCACTGCGTTGGATGGGCGACGGCGAGCGTTGACGATCATTAAGTCCTTCTGAAAAATAAAAATAAGAAAACCAATGTAACAAGGATGGTAATAATGGTAATGATAGTAGTAATAAAAAAAAAGAAGAAAAAAAAAAAAAAGAATAGTAATAATAATAATAAATAATAAATAAATAAATAAACAAGAAGTACTTACCAATTTCTGGAGAATCCGGGTAGATGGTGGTCCGGTACAGGAAATCACTCCATACGGACCATCAAATGTGATGAGCGCATCCATTATAATTCTGAAAAAAAAAAAAAAAAAAAAAGAAGGACAAAATAAACAAATAAGTAAAAATAAATAATTAAAAAAAAAAAAAAAAAAAAAAAAAAAAAAAAAAAAAAAAGGAGAAAAAGGAAAAGAAGAAATAAGAGGAGAAGAAATATGTGCGGTATATAAAACAATTAATACTTACTTAATTTTTTTTTTTTTTTTTGGAATAGAGGTGGCGAGAATTACGATGTTCGTTGTCGGAACGTTGAACGAAGAATGAGGAACAAGGGCTAGAGGCGTGAGTCGCGCACCAAGAGTTTGGAAGATGTTTAGAATAAGGTTCGGCGATAACACTTGAGTGTCGGTCCATCGAGAGACAAAGCGAGACCTTTCGTTAGGAAGAGGAATGGTACAGTCCATGCAAAAATGCATGAGAAGTATTAGGAAATTTGAAAAGAGGATGGTAAAACGGAGTAGATTAAATAAATAAATAAATGAAATATTATAACAGAGACAAATAGTCAAATAGAAGGGAAACATAAAATAGTTGGTTTAATAAAAAACCAGTAGGGGAAATCATGAATAAGTAACGAATTAAGCAAATAATTAATCAAATAAACAATATTATAGTCCTGACGAGTTGACTTGATAATCAATTTTAAAATTTTAATCAGCCTCTACCGAGGTCGAGCGATGTTCTTCGAAGCAACGCTCGTTTAAGGGGGGAGGTGTTACGTCCTGTGAATTTTCCCGGAATATTTTAGATATTTATGCTGAGCAAGTGGTTAATTAACCAAATATTAGGAATTTATTAAGTCGCTAGAAATAAACATTGGAGAAATTGCCATTGTTTAATTTGTTGAATTTAAAGTATCAATAAATAAATAAAATGCCAAATGGAGAAATTATCCAATTTGGTAAAAAATAATAAGCCTTCAGGTGCGACAGGTTGATGTACAGAGGTGACTGTACGAAGCAAGTCAGCCGTACGAGAGTCGGTAACCTGAGGCGCAAAAATGCAGATAAGGATATCGGCGGAGTGCTCCTCGCAGTTGTCGAACATAGGCCTGCTTGTACAGCGCGTGTCACGATGGGCACGATGCTGAGAGCGACCGTCGAGCGTAATGAGTGCAGCACCTCCTGGACAGTGAATATCGATGAATGCTAGATCATCGTTATAGTCCAAAAATATCATAGTTCAAATAATAAATAGAAGAATAAATAGAAAACAGGTTTAAGGGATGAATACACGGGATTGATAGCATTTTTGGAAATAATTGATAATAGATTCAGGAAATAAAATAGAGTCAAGAAATAAAGGAAGAAAATTAAGTCATATCGTCATGACAACATTCAACATAAAAGTTAATTAAAATATTAAGAAAGAGGAATAAATATAAAAACAATAAATAACCAATGAATAATCGAATAGCAAATAACGAGGGAAAATATAGAAAATTACGGAAACAAGGAAGAAATGTAAAACCATAAACGTCAAAATTCAGGAAAACAATTAGATAAATATTGAGATAACAATTTGTGTCAACAAATGTTAACTTCGCAATGAAAGGTCGTACAACTTTCATTCAAATTTGTGTGTTTATAAAATCCGCGATAAAATTTAAGTAATAACAAATTAAGACGTCAAAATCGTTGTGAACCTACGAAATAGGTAATATTTAATTAGAACAGCCAAAGAAAGAAATCAGGTGATGAGAGTGGGGAGACGAGGCGCAGGTGTGACAGCGGTGACGCGGGGGTGTCCGGCACCGAGGTTATTTATTCGCGCACCCACCGCCCATTCGGCACTTCTTCGCGACCGGGGCAACGACCTCAATCTTGTATTGTACTAAGACCCATTAACAAAGAACTTGTAAATCAGTTTGTAAAATCTTCGAGCCAGTATTCATTTTAACCAACTTCAATAAACAGTTCATATCTTTCCAATTCATTCTGTCGTAATTGAGTATATTCCTCCTGAAAATCATTTAATCATCGAAATCATCAATCCGTATCGTTGAAATCTGGGAAGGACGTTCATTTCTGGAGTCGATCATCATCATCACTCGATTCTGATTCGAGTATTCGGCATTTTGGAAGGACGTTATTTTCGGAAATCGATCGTCATCATTCGATTCTGATTCGAATATTCATCCAGATTGGGAAGGACGTTCAATTTCGATATCGTTATTCTTCATTCATCAATTGAATCATTCGACCATTCATTCTGAGGTAAAACCATTTAAATCACATCGTAAGTTCGAAAAATGTATCATCTATATCTCAAACATTCATTTTTTCTGAATATTTAATCGTCAATGTTTATTTATCAATGTTGTTCATACTCCTGAAAGGTTAGAATATTTCTCTGGACAATATATATTCGTGTTGGTCAATTTCATTTCAGCTAAATCAGTGCGCGTTAAAGTATTAGGATAGGTCGGGAGAAAACAGTGAGTGAGAGTGATAGCGCATCGTCGCGAGGCGTGTGTCGAGGGTGACGCGCGAGAGAGTGAGATAGCCGTATATCGTGTTCCATCCTATGGAAAGAGTTAGCGTTCAGAAATTTCTTGTCCAATTTAAAATCGTCACTTAAAATCTAGTAAATCCCAAATTTTAACCGCGAATAAAATTTCCTCAATATCAGATATATACACTCTAGGCCCTATCCCGAATTATTTTCCGAAAGGTTAGGTTCAAAACAGGGCCAAAACCTCGATAAAGCGTCATCTCCGAATAACGTGTAAAGGGAGGGTGTAAATTCTCCTTGACCGAGATGGAGTGAAAATTGCTGATCGGGACGTAACAATATATATACGGGTGCGACTGTACACTCGTAGTACAGTCGCCCTTTTTAATATATCCTCGCGACTAGCCGTGAGCGGGGTACGGCGTGACGTCGCGTCCCCAGCCGCTCTCGGCTTCTCCCTTTTGTGCGGCTATTCGCCGTGCGCTACCCTTCTCTCTCTCACTCTATACCCTTCTCTTTCCTTCTTTCATGAGCTGCATATGGGAGTACGCATGTGGCTGCGTCTCCAGACGGCTACCTTACTATCCTGCCCGGTAATTTTTCCCTTCGATTTCTCCTGCTGCCCTAATGCTTCTCTTCGCTCATTGGACCATCTCATTCGTGGATGGCCAATGGCATTTCCCCATTTATTATTCCCAAATTAAATTCTATTGACTACCCTATTTCCCTTAGATTATTTCCTTTAGATATATAACTTCTATTTATTATTATTATTTAATAATTCTATTTATTTATTTATTATATATTTTTTTTTATTTTTTTTATTATTATTATTGTTTTTTTTTTATTTTACGGAAGCCGTGGGTATACATTCCCCTGCTTACCGTTTACTGATTGAACTCCCTTATTCTGATCTTCACCTGTCTGTCTTTCATATTCTCCTTCTTCCTCCGATTCATATTCTCCCTCTGATTCTACTTTACCCTTTTCTATGCTCTCTGTTTTATCCTCTTTCTTTTTCTCATTCCCTTTTACTCCTTTATTCAAATGCAGCAAAAGATTTGTAACTGAATCCCATACTGCTCCGATAAAAAATAATGACCATCCATATACGGTGTGCAACGCATATCCATGTATGAGTGTGTCTATAATCAACTTCACTGCTTTTATGACCATAATTACTCCTATCAGACCTGCACTTATGTTGCCGAATGCAACTAGTCCTTCCAACATCCTTCTCCACGCATTCTCCATTAGCTTCTGCAGTTCCGGTCCGTCCAATAGTTTTGCGAATGAACCACCTTGTGCCACAGTTGGTTTGCCTAAGAAACCCCTAGCCACCGTGTTCAGCATCGCAGGTCTCTCAGCCGAAAACATGATGTGCTCTCGAAGCTGCTCCAGTTCCGACGTCGTATAGATCCCGCTGGTTGCCAATGACTTGGTACTTTTGTAGGTTCACGTTGGCTTGGTGTTCGGTTTCATCTTCTCAGGTGGATATATGAGTATTGGTCCAGGCATCATTGCATACCAATCCTCGTCAATATAATATGTAGGTGCAACCATCTTGTTGCATGTGATTTGCATTCCAGTTTTCATTAAAATATGAGTCTTTGGTGTCAGGAAATAGCTGTTGTTTCCCTCGGTTACTGGCAAATGCGTATAACATTCTTCTCGCTGCTGTACTCGAACTTCCTTTGGGATACACTTTATTATGTGTACCACCTCCCCAGATATTACAGCCATGTAACCCGGTCCTTTCATCAGATGATATGCGAATTCATCCGGTATCTGCGTAGCTATTGCCAAACGATTTTTCAGCATTTCTCTTTCCAGTTCGCACTTATGACTCAGAAGATCATGATATACCTGTTGAGTTTGTGTCTGAATATGTCGCTCAATATAAACGAACTTTGAATTTACGTAAGTGTACATGTCCATATTTATCACTTCCATTGATTGTCCTTGTAAAAACGTTTGTCCATCTTCGATCTCATATATGAATAATTTAGGGTGTTCCGTTCGCACCAACGTTTGTCCACTACACTTTTGAGTCCTGGTCTACACCTTTTTCAGCTATGCCTTCGTACAACACTCCATATTGTCCACTACCGCAATTTCCGACAGGAACAGATTCCCAAAAAGTATGTCCTCCTTCCATATCTACACATTGTCCTTCGTTTAGTTCACAACGTATTCCCGATTTCAAGAAGATTTTATTGGTTTTTAGAGCGATCGTAGCACGATAGTCTCTCAAAGTGATCTTTACTTCAGCCAATACTACTACCTCATCCCAAGGATCCGAATACGCCGTTCCCTTACAAACACCATCTTGCCCTACTTTTCCTGCCATTGTTACAGGATGAGTTACGCTGTGATTACCCGTTATTCCCATTATCAGAGTCTTTTCTACTTGAAAGGATCCGTGCTCGTACATTCGATCACACGCGTCTCGCGATACTTCGTACACGTACGATGCCTTTCCATTCGTTACGTCACTGGTATGCGAGAACATCCCATACTTTCGAACATCTCTATTAATCTCAACTTTGCACTGTCGCACATGTACAGATGCATAATCGTTTATCTGAAGCAGTTGAATTCGCACGGCCGTAACGTTCAATGCTGGCGACGGAATATCGCATTCCTCCACCTCCAGAAGCGATACAGTTGTGATGTTGGACTTAGCTGTTCCACAATCGTACCCGATCATCCCCTTACATTGCCTTGATAGCAGAATAACCCCTATCACGAACAAGGGTATTTTCTCTCTCATTTTGATCTAAACAAGAAAGAAAATGACGGAGTTATAATAATTGTTTATTTTATTATTTTAGCCCTTTTGTTTAGTTATACATATAGGTTGTTTATTAGTAAAATTTGGTGATAATACAATGGTATTGTTGTGCTAGTTAAGTTACATGTTTGTTAATTTATTACCGATGTATATATATTCATTTTTCCTTAATTTTATGCTACCGATTTTTCCCCTAAACTAAAATAATTTTCCCCAAAATTTTACGTAAATACTACTATTCTCTTGTTTTGTCATAATTTTAATTAATGACTTTCCCCATCTACTTCCTCTCTCTCTATTTCCACTTCAGGTGTTTCTTCCATGTTCATTACTTTAGACAATATTCTTCGCAACATGAACTTCAGCGCTTTCATTTCGATAGTCAATTCGTCCACTCCGAACTGAACCACTACATCCGGTTCCTCTATTTCCCAAATCAAAGTCATTACTACTACGTGTTCTTTTTCCCCTTGGTACTTCAAGATCTCATATTTCGCGTTAATTTCTTTTAAAGCCCTTGTCACAGTTTCAAGGTATTCCGCCGCGTCACTGAAGGTGACATGCTCTTCCTCTCCATCGATTCTATCCAAAATAGATTTCACCACCAAACTAACTAAACGCACTACTTTCTGTTCCCAATGCTCAATTTGAACTTTCTGTTCCATCTGATTCGATACTCTATTACACAATCCATTAGCAGCTATCTGCCTGGCAATTTGTCTAGTTCGCCCCCATCCTTCAGCGCGAAGTCCCGCAAAAGTTGCCTCAATTCGATAGGGCGCCTTCTGATACGGCAATCTCGGTAATTCCTCATACTGCAACGTTCGTTCTTTTCCCATGACTCTGTTCCGTCTCAATGTCACTTTGCCTTCAGTTGGTCTGCGTCCGTCCGACTTTCCTTGGGTTGACATTGTTTGTAGTCTGAGTGGTCTGTAATTGTCATGATTGCGTTAAACATGGTATATTTATTTCGGTACAATATGTGAAAGTCTCAGTCGGTTTGCATGTACTATCTGAATATTTTTCTTGGTTTTTATCTTTATATTTTGATTTCCCATAATTGCGACCACCTCGTGTGGTCCGGTATATTGATCTGCTAGTTTTTTCGGTTTCGGTCCATTTTGCAAGAATACATAATCACCTATTTTGAAAGATTTTACATTTAGTCTTTTGTCGTGTCGTTCTTTGGATCTGATTTTTGCTTCTATTAGATTTTCTCTAGCCATTCTCCGAATTTCATGTAATTGTGTTACCAATTTAATCAAATAACCACTGTACGTCGGAAGTTCATCCTCTATTCCCAACGGTTCACTAGATGGTACCCTTGCCAATTTTCCAAACACCAATTCGTACGGAGTATGCTTTGTACCCTCATGCACACTGGTATTGTAATTGAAAATTGCCAATTGCACCCATTCGTCCCAGTCAAACTCCTTATCAGCGTATTGTTTCAAATATTCTCCTAATGCATGATGCGAACGTTCCAATGAACCGTTCGACTGCGGATGAAAAGCTGTTGTCCAAATTCTTTTTATTTTAAATCTTTTAGCTACTCGTCTGATTAATCCACTGAGAAAATTTCGGCTTTGATCGGTTAATACTGACTTTGGTGGTCCGAAAATACTGATAAAGTTTTTGACCATCGCGTCCGCGATGGTTGCTGACGTTGCGTTTGGTAAAGGAATAGCAAGGCAGAATTTCGTTAATTGGTCCTGTATTGTCAAGATATACTCGTTACCGTCTTTCGTCTTGGGTATTGGTCCGACTATGTCCATAGCTACCTTGTCGAAAGCTGACCCTGGCGTATCGGTTAACACTATTGGTTGCTTCGTTTTGTTTCTCACGCATTTCTTTAGTTGACATGGTAAACATCTCTGTATGTAATTTTGAATATCTACTTTCATCTTTTCCCAAAAATAATGTTGTCTGATTCGATTAAAGGTTTTCGTAACCCCTCTATGACCTCCTACAGCCGATCCATGCATTTCCTGTATAATTCCTTCACGCTCTTGTCTACTAGGATATCTGACAATCCTATGACAAACTATTACTTTGGTTGGACTTCCCAAAAATCCTAAGCGTAATTCCGTCGCAATTCTATCCCACGGAACATTTTCTACCGAATCTGTCTTTGCTAAGCTTACACTCTGAATTTCCAATTCCTCTGTTAATTTTTTCAAACTGCTCATTACTCTTTTGATGTGACCTAAAATCAGTGAAGGTCCCTCTCCTGAGTTATCGCTAACCGGCAATGCTATATGATACCTATTTCCCTTTTTTACTGCACTAGCCTCTCCTAACTGTAGACCCAGAAAATACGGTACTTCGTTTCGATCTGCCAACTTCCGCGATCCTGAATCAAGAGATTCTCCCTTTGTGTTCAAAAAATAACTAAGTGCATCCTTGCGAGTAAAGAAAAGATCACGACTCTGTATGATATTTCCCGGTGGAATTTTCTCGATTTCCTCTTCTGATTGTCTTTCTTCATCTTCTAGCTTCTCATTGTCTGAATTGTGGTCCATGTTATTGTCATCTTCTCCCTTATCATCTTCTTCAGATTCACTGCAGGACTTTTCTTCGTCTGATTCCGATACTTGTGGAATCTTCTTTCTTTTTCTCGTTTTTACTACTGATTCCTCGTCTGTACTGCTTTCTTCTGTCGTTTCCGAAATTTTCTTTTTCTTTTTCTTCTTCCTTGGCTTTCGAGTTTCCTTTGGTGGTTTAGCTTTCTCTTTTGTATTTGTTTCTTCATGTTTTTCTTGTTTATTTTGATTTTTCACCTGACGTCTAGTAGTCAGCATGACGTTCCGGTGGATCCTTGTTTTTGGTCTTTTTCCTAGTTGATTGTCCTGTTTCCTCTTTTTCCTTCTCTTCTATTTTTTCGTCATCCTGGTTTACTATTGGTTCTTTATCAGCATCCAAATTATACAAAGTTTCCTTCGGTGTTTTCTTTGGTGTTGTTACTTCAATTACTTCCGCCTGTTGTTCCTTTGTCAGGGACTCTCGACACTGTTCCTCAGGATCCTCTTCATCGCTGTATTCCTCATCTTCCTCAAATTCAAAATCATCCTCTTCATTTTTAAAGAGCGCCATTATTTCTTCATTTGTCAACCCATCATTGTTTCCCTGTCGTACTGCGAATATCTCTTGGTCCATATCGTTCCTACTTTTGTCTGATTCTACTGGGTTTCTGGATAATGCGTCTGCATTTAAATTCGTTTTTCCCGCTTTGTATACTACCTCATACTCATATTCTGCCAATTTCAATCTCCATCGAAGTACTCGTGCGTTTCCGTCTTTGCAAGTTCTAAACCAAACTAAGGGCTTGTGATCTGTCACGAGTGTAAACACTCTGCCATATAAATACGGCCTGAAGTGTAAAACACTGTAGACAATCGCCAAAGCCTCTTTTTCGTATGTATCATATCGTGATTCTGCGTCATTTAATGTTCGTGAAGCGTATGCCACCGGTCTATCTGCACCAATGGGTCCTTGTGAAAGGATACCCCCGATTGCATAGCCGGACGCATCCGTAGTTACAACAAACGGCTATGAAAAATCCGGAAAAATCAAAACTGGTTCTGTACATAATTTTTCTTTTAATTCTTGAAAACTCCCCTCTTGACTTTCTCCCCATATGAAAGGAGTTTCGCTTTTGAGAAGACTTGTCAGTGGTTTAGCCAATTTTGCATAACCCTCTATGAATCGACGATAATATCCCGTTAGTCCCAAAAATTGCCGAATACCCTTGATGTTAACTGGTCTTGGAAATTCCCGAACTGCTTTTACTTTCTTCGGATCTAATTTTAGTCCTTCTTCACTGATCACGTGACCTAAATATGCCACTTCCCGTTTCAAAAATTCACACTTGTCCGGTTGCAAACTCAAATTGGCGGTCCTCAGACGATCGATTAGTTTCTTGCACTTCTCGTCGTGTTCTTCCAGAGTTTTCGCGTGAATCACAATGTCGTCGAGATACACGAATAATTCCTGTCCTTGTAGTCCCATCAATACCATGTCCATTGCTCGCTGAAACGTGGGAGGAGCGTTTTTCAATCCCATAGGCATTCTGACGTACTCGTAATGTCCATATGGAGTTGTGAAAAATTATTCTGGGCGAGTTCGCCGTTGCCGGGGCTTACGGGGAGGTACATTTGGGGTTTCTCGGCCAGCAAAAAAAATAATACTAAAAAAAAAAATAACGGGACTTCTTCCTTGATGTAGCCGACGATGAGCGCTTGAGCGGGAGGTGGACCCCAAAAAAACGACCAGAGGAAAGGAGGGAAAAAAATGCTCGCGGACGGGGCTCGATTACCACTCGTCCTCTCTCGGGTGGCGGCTCTGCGGCGGATAACCCTCGCCGCGGCGATGCGTGTGCCCGTCGTGGTCCTCACCACGCTGGCGGCGTTGTGGTGGATACTCCTCCGGGTGGTGCTGAGGGGGCCAATCGTCGTCCTCGTGGGGGCGATGGCGCGGTTCGTCGTCCCGGTGCCAACTAGGGTACGATGGGCCTCCGTTGTCACTCGTAGGCTCTCGGGGAAGTCGTGGCCGCGGGCGCTCCAAAAGCTCGTCCCGGGGAACGTTCCGCCCCTGTTGAGGCACCCAAGGTCCACGCGCCCGCCATTCCTGTCCGTGCAACGGACGTTCCCGCACCGATACCCCCGGATGACCGCAGCGATTACAGTGCCGGGTTTTCGGTTGGACGCACTGTCTTTTGTTGTGCGACGGGCTGCCGCAATTAAAACATCGCCCGTAGCGTGGTCCGGGGCCAGCCTCCGTGTCCATGGGAGTTGCCGAGGGCTCCGGGTTACCCGTCGCTTGGTCTGCTAGGGGTTGTGGAGGCGCCGGAGGATCGGTTTGTACTTTCACGTCCCTACTCGCCGGTGTTTCCGGGGTTGGCAGGTCGTCGGCCTCCGTTATCGACTGGGCCACGACCGGTTCCGGCCGAACCAACGGGGCATCCTGAAGGGCGAAGACCCTCAATGGCGGGGCGTTGGGTGCGCCGCAAGCGGAGGCTGGGCAGGACCGAGTGTTCGAGGGTGTCTCGGCGGCAGGATCCGCCATGGGGTGATCGTCGAGGTCTTCGACGCCGGTGGCCAACTGGGTCCAAGGAGCCATTCCTTGGGCGAGCGGACAACGCTCGGAATCTCGGTGGGCGAGGGTGTTCACTTGCCGGGCCAGGTCGACCGCTATGGCCGGCTTGAGGGCGAACAACGCTGCAAATTCTCGGGCGTGTGGGCGGAGAGGGTCCCAAAGGGGGTTCTTGTCGATGACGAACGCCCCACTCGCGTCGCGCAAGTCTGAGGGGGGGGGGGGGGGGGTGACCTCCTCCTCTGTCGAGACATCCTCGAAGCCACTCACGAGGACGAACGAGGACTCGTGGTGCAACCCGTTCGACGCGGCGGGTAGGTCACTCGGGGAAACCTCGTCGCCCGGCTCATAATCGAGTATCTCGATTGACGAAGAAGATGCCGGCGAGTCGCGGCCTTGGTGGTGTTACGTCCGAGGTAGAGCAAGCTCGTTCTCGGATGCAACAAACCAATATTTTATTATTATCGTGGGCTGCTCTGCTCTGTCCTATACAGGCCCGGTCCTCGAGTACCTAGGAAGGGGGAGAAAACAAAGGGGTTCTCCCGAAGAAATAAAAGATGAGATACGGTTAACACTCAAGATGGCTATATTACTAGAACTAAATACATGGAGAAACTAAACTATATTCGCCTTTCATCCGTCCATACACATACTCACTCTTTGCAGAACGGCGGCTGCTTCCCCGGAAGGGGGGGGGAGGTTCTTAGATTTTGCACTAGCCTAATTTTTCCCGAACACGGGTCGTAGAACTAACACTTACTGTCTCTATTAATTGTCTGTAGGTTATTCGCCCCGAATAATCGTCGGGGTTTTATTATAAAAATAGTCCAATATTTTAAGTAACACGAATCGATAGGTATCACTACGGAACGCACTGAAAAGCTACTACCGCGACCTCTTTGCACTCTATCTTGGAGGCTAAGTCGCGTGTACTTCTCCTCAGATTTAACGACCTACGTGAGCACGTTTCGCGGAGATCCTCCAAGCCGATCCAACTCTGATCGATGCTGCTCAGAGACTGATTTCCCTGTTTCGTTGGAGGATCCTCCAACGCCCGCAGCGAAGCTCAGTGTTTCCGCAATTCAGCAATTGCAGGGCACGAGTACCGCGGCACGTACGTCGATTCGCAAATCCCCGCACGTGTCGCGGACCTCGGACCCCGCCGGTTGGTATCTTTCGAGCTCGGCAGTGACACCGATATGTCAACTTAATAAAATATCGGGTGATGCTGAGGATGCGCCGCATGAGCACACCCGGGGTGTGAAATCACACCGCGGATGAGCTCAGCGGCGCAACCCAACACTCGGCGCATCCCGTCACGACTCCCGAGAAATTCAAAACGACCCGAGAGCCGGGACGTAACACCCCTCCCCCGTTAAAATTGTCGATGCCCCCATCGACTGTTAATCAATATCAATATTCTAGTTACTCTCTACTCACTTTTTTTTTTTTTTATTCACTAGCACGGTACGCCGGTCGGGCCGGTCGTCCTCGGCCAGCCCCGCGACGGATGTGCCGAAGATATGGTGAGGCGCCGTATGGTGCTGCGCTGTTGTCTTCTGCAGAGCTCGCATCCCCCCGCACGCAGGTATCCTCGGATGGACCTCCGTCGCTGGTGGACTCGTTCGTGCAGGACTCAGAGATCGACGAGAACTCCGAGTCGTCGCACTCGCTGGTGACGTCCTCTTCCTCCTCCGCTGAGCTGAGCCCAGCACCAGCGTCGGCAAGATCACCGACGGTGGCCCGCAACTCGACTCCAGCGGTGTTGACGTCGTTTCCTACCGCATCCTTTTGTTTTCCGCTGGATCCCGCACCCGTGTCGGGAGCATTGCCGACGGTGGCCTGCCTCTCAAATTCCTCGATCTCCCTTAAGAGATCTCTGTAGGGCGATGCGTCGCTATCCTTGGCACCGCCATCGTCCGACGCATCCGCGCAGGATGAATCGGGGGACGATGATGATGTTGAGCCCGAATCCGTTCCCTTGCTTAAGCCGGGCGCAGCATCAGCGTCAGCAATGCTGCCGACGGTGGCCCGCGCTTCGGCCTTGTCGCCGGTGACGTCGTTCTCTGTGGCTTCCTCTTCTCCGGCGGCTCCATCGGCGAATTCTTTTTCCTTTTCCGCCGAGTCGGGTCCCGCGACAGCGTCGGCAAGATCGCCGTCGGTGACTCGTGACTCGACTTCAGTGGATTCAGCGTTGTCCCTTTCGCTGTTGTCCTTCTCGGGTGCGTCCTGTCCCCCCTCTGCTGCGCCGAGTCCAGCCCCAGCGTCGGAAATGCCGCCGACGGCGGCCCGGTCGTCGACTTTCATGGTTTCCCCACGTCTCGGCTCGGGATGCAAGGGGTCGAGTTGAGCCCACAATTCGCTCTCCCCGTCTGGCTTTCCGTTCGCCGGCATCTGCGACGTCGATGCCCCGGCGTCGACGTCAAGGATCATCAGATCCGTGCTCAATCTCGGGAGCGCAATTAGGGGCTCCGTCGGCGGGCCATCGTCGAGCGTCCACTCGTCCATCAGGTTTCCGACGGTTTGTGGGTCCTCCCATTTTACAAAATTGACCCTGGCTCCCGGGACAAGGCACAGCCTTTTTGTTTGTGTGCTGGAGTTGGACGTCGTCCTGAACGTCTGGGTCCCCACCGAGGTCAGGGACGGCATGGTGAACTGTCCGTGACCTCCGGTGTTGGCTATTTTCCGTTTCCTTACCCCGGCCATCGCGTGGGCCACCGGCGCGGAATCCCCCCGCGCGCCCCCGCAGCGCGCCACCTCGACTGTCGGTGCAGTAGCCTGCGCGGATCTCGCGACGACAGCCGTCACCGCCGGAACATCGCCGGCCGCCGCGCCCGCCTCGCCCGACGTGGAGGCTCGCGCCGCGACGAGCCTTGCCGCCGCGCCCGAAAAACCGTCCGCGCCAGAAGGCCGCATGGGCACCCGGCCCGTCACAATGCTCCCGAAAAGTCTCTGATACTCTACCAGGCACGCGCCGACGTGACCGGAGTAGTTCCCCCCGAGCAACTCCACCATGCACAGTTTGCATCGAATCAATTCGTATTTCCGCGCTGAAGGCGGGATTGAACGCTGCACGCACGCACCAATGTCCGGGCAACGCTGACTTTCCCGCTTGCATACGACGCATCGTCCCCTGCGCGTAAATTCCATGATCCCGGCGTAGAGTCCGTCCATGTCCGACATGTCTTGCACTGTTGCAGCCACGACGGCTGCACACAGAACACGAATTTCACACCCCTTTTTTTTTATATGACGACGACTCGGCTGCGCGTGATGGCCGAAATCCGCACGTTATTTCTTTTTTTTTATTTTTATTATTATTTTTTTATTTATTTATATATATATATTTATCAGGCCGTCCTGATATTGGTCGTCGCTTGAAAATTCTTTCGCGCGAAGTGACTCCTGTCAGACCTTGAGAACTAATGAAGTCCCCAGTCGTCTTGATGCATGCCTCAAGAGTGTCGACGCCTAATCGCTTATGGCACCCTGAGGGGGAAGGGAGCGGTTCACAGTGTTTAGACTGCGAGTCCCGCGTCCGTGCGGCAACGGTAACTCTACCCTTGCCACCGGGCTGCTGACTCCTTCGGTCCTTATCTCTCGCTCGCTCGCCGCCGTCGGCTGCAGGGCTCGATGTCCCGTTATTCTCCTACCCAGTCCCAGAGCTCCAAAGAACATTTTCCTTCGGCCACAGTATAACACTGTGCCGATTATGACTAACGCTTGAGTCATAAATCCATAAAGGAAAAGAGTACTTTGTTGGCGTCTCTCTCTTCGATGCTTCCCTATGGCTTGAATTTTTTCTTCAATGTCGTAAAGCGATTCTCCGTCCTCGAGGGTTTTCTAGCGTCGTAAAATGCCCGGTTTTGTTTCGTTTTCTTTGGCGAACAATGAATCTATTACGGTCTCGGAAATTTCCTCGAGTACAGGGGCCACTATTGTTACATTTAGTACCACCCCGGGCCGGTAGTAATATTCTTCTCGACCCTTGTACGTGCGTATTCCCGTTAAGGTGGTGCTGCGCGTTCTTCCAATGCAATTCGGGTTAATGTATAAAATTCTCGCGCCACTGAGATGCACGTGGATTTCAGGTTGGTCGGGGCACAATATATGGATTGTTTCCGCTTCCATAAATGAAAATAGCCAACCGCCTTGTACTGACAAATGGGCCCAAAATGGCGTGTGTTCAGGGCGGAGACGCACATTGCATCGTCGCAAAGCCTCCGCCGTGGGAGCTGTCAACATTTTTATTTCGCACTGGACCGAAGTTGCAACCTCACTTACGGGGATTTCCATCAGGCATATGTATTTATTTTCCACCTTTTTGCATGCGCTAAGGTATAGCGCGTCTGCGAGAAAATAGGCACGGTGGTCCGCGGAGACGGCGACGTATGGTGTCGCGGGCGTCACATGCGCCGAGCCCGTTTGATTGTTAATCCTCTGCGCGACGGGCCATGAATGCATTCGGTATAAATGATACATGGTCCGGTCCAGCAGTGGAATGTGTACCACAATCATCACCCGTCCTTGGTGATATACCAAATCCGTCCGGACGATCTCAGCTAGCGTTTCTGCCCGAAGTTGTCTGGTTGGGATAGGGAACTCGGAGCTCGTCGCTTCCCGCTGTACTTCCTGCGCGATAGACATCAGCTGTTCGGTGGTGAGTACCGATGGGTTGAGACGCTCGCTGCGGGCTGCTGTTATTGTCCGTATATACTGTTCGCACGTTGAAATATATCGCTCGACTTTTCTTTCCACTTGATATGAGTAATCCATTAACGATTGCTTATATTTTTCTTGGGCCGCGTCTTTGTTAACACGGCCTATTTCTTCCTTTATTTTTGTTATCGCTTCCTTGAGAGTAGACACCCTTCTTGTCTCCGTGAGATGTTCTTGATGCAGAGTTTGTAGCCTTGAGCGTGTTATGTGCATCTGCCGGCCCATCAGATGCGTGATGTTCGCTTGATCTGCAAATAATCGGTCTATTTGGTCGTTGATGTAGCTGGCATCGTCCCCATCCATTGTGCCGAACAGGGATTTGCTTAGAGTGCCGATTATTCCGAACGGCGCCGCACGTTTTGTCATTGTTCGCGGCAGGTTCTCGGTTGGTTCGCGTTCCAGTTGAGAATCTTCCGAGATTCTTTTGAGATCCGCCGCCATTTCTCGTGCACGAGAGAACAGCCCCCGGAGGATGTCGATCCGCAGGAGTTCAATACACGACGGCGGCGGATGTGTGCCCTGGCACATCTCGAAGGTCCTGGATATGTGGCTCTCGTCGGCCGGGAAGTCCTGAAGGAATTTCTCGGTGTCGATGAAGACGGTAACCCGCCAGTCCGCGTGTTGTAGACGAAGCGACGATGTTCGTTCATAATATAATCCTGATGTGCCGTTCATCGGTGTCACATTAAACGATGGGCCGGTTGAGGGTGCCCCCCAGACGCACTGTAGTATCAGAGGTAGCAACCGGTACAGTCGCATATTGCCCATGGTTATTTTACCTGTAATTTATGAGTTGGTCACTTCACTTTGGCACCGACGTACATTCATTCCCACACGCATTCTTGTACAATTTCATTTGTAATATATTTAATCTACAGCCATCTTGAGTTTGTCCGTATGTTTACGAATCAATTTCCCGGATTCAGTTTCCAAGACGGCATTTTTCCGATCCGATAGCTCAAGTATGGGCAAAGGTCCCTCCCAGCGGCTATCAAATTTATTCGTTCGGACGTCCTTTTCTACGTACGCCCGATCTCCTATTTTTCCCCCGAAAGGTTGTATCGTCCGGTCGTAATAGGCTTTCGAGCGTTCCTTGGCTTTGTTTAAATTTTCTCCCGCGATCTGTCGTATTTCCGAAAGTCGTTTAATTAATTCGGATAGGAATGAATTATAGGTCAGGAGCTTTTCATCCGTAGGGAATTGACTTGGTAATCGGGCTAATTTTCCGTAAACAATTTCGAAAGGCGTGAAATTCGTTCCTTCGTGAACGCTCGTGTTGTATGAGAATTCCGCGAAGGGCAATAACCGGTCCCAATCGTTGTATTTATCGGCGTAGTGTTTGACGTATTCCGTCAGCACTATATGGCTTCTCTCGAGGGCGCCGTTTG
Source organism: Exephanes ischioxanthus (assembly GCA_958510785.1). NCBI lineage: Eukaryota > Metazoa > Arthropoda > Insecta > Hymenoptera > Ichneumonidae > Exephanes > Exephanes ischioxanthus. The sequence goes on along the minus strand of OY294021.1, from coordinate 1,336,635 downwards.
TTTGCGGGCGATAGCCGGAAGTCGTTTCCTGTTTGACTTTAAACATGTTCGATAGCTCACGTAGCAGATTACTCGTGAATGCCGCGCCTCGATCCGTTAATATCGCTCGAGGGGCGCCGAACTGATTGAATAATCGTCTCGCTATGGCTTCGGCTATCGTGGTCGCTTTCAGGTCGGGTATAGGTTCGGCCAGGCAATATTTTGACAGGTTATCCTGCATAGTTAAAATGTGCCGATTGCCGTGCGGGGAGGTTGGAAGGGGCCCTACTGTATCCAATGATACTTTGTCGAACGTGTCGACCGGCGTATCGGTAATAAGCATCGGCTCACGTGTTTTCGTACGAACAAGTTTTTGCTCCTGGCAAGACTTGCAACGTCGAATAAAATTCGGAACCTCGTTTTTCAGGTGGGGCCAATAACAACGTTCCCGAATTTTTCGGTACGTTTTTGTGACCCCTTTATGGCCTCCTCCGAGGCTTTCATGGTATTCGGCGATAATTTCATTCCTGTTCTCCGGTACCGGTACTATGATTTTTCCATAGCAGAGGACGATGGTTATATTTTCTTCGGAAAATAATTTTTGTAATCGGAGTGACCATTCATCTTTTTGCATTATATCCGTTAGGTCCCCGGCGCGTGAAATTCGAAGTGTTTTAATCTCGGTTCGCCGCAGTACGTCCTTCAGATTAATTAATCCTAGGTCAATGTTTTCTATACACGTGTCGTGGAAGTATTTTTCTTTCACGACCACGCTGTATATATTAAATTTCCCGTGTGGGGTAACCGCGATCTGACCGATGCATAATTTTTTTTCCTTTATCGACGAAGAATCAACCATTCCGAGATCGGATAGTAATTTTCCGATTACAGTGGTTAACTCTCCGTCCGCTGAAATAAAGTGGACATAATTATCCCGCACGTAGGTCAGGTTTTCCCGGGTCCCAGTTATGGTGAACGTTTTTTTCCCTTTGTTTACATCCGGGGCGGCCGAAGTCATTTTTTCTCTCTCGCGCGCCCTTGTTCTCGCTGCTGGGTAGTCGCACGTGGCCGTGTCATCCACCGCGTCGATGACGCAACGTTGTTCCCGGGCCGCTCTCGAGATCTCTTGCTCTCGAGGCGCTGAGGGGGCACGAGGGGGCACGGATGGAGGTTCGACGCGCGCTGCTGGCGGCCATGCTGCCTGCGGCAAGGGCGCGTTATCTTCCTCCGGAATGTGGGGGAGAGACGCCCGATGATGACTCGGTGTTGAGCGTGCCATAGGCCTTGAGCCCGGCGCTGGTGTGGAGAATGAATAGCGAGGCTTGGAGACGATCGTCTCAAGTGCGTCGGGTGCCTCTCGCTCTTTCTTTTTCTCCTGGGGCTCCTCGCTCTCATCGTCAGCATCATGTTCTTTTTCGGCGGCGCTAGCCTCGATGCTGGGCAACTTCCCTTTTTCAAATCGGAGCTGCCTTTCCGTCGCTTTTTCGACCCGCTCGGCCAGCTCCTGTATTCGTCGCGATAATTCCAAATCTTGGGTGTCATCGTCGTACGGGTCGAGTTCGTCGAGCACTTCTCTAGTTTGCTCGTCGATTTCCTCGCCGTCGGATATGGAAGCAGGCAATATTATTTCGGGTGTTCGATTTGAGGTTTCCAAATCACTTTGGAATTTTTCCTCGAGCTTGGCTATTGACTCATTGAATTTTGTGAAGGAATCCTGCAGGGATTTTGGCAATGTTGCAGGCAAAGCAGGCGCTTCATTTTCAGATTTATCGTCTTCGGAGTCGCTAATTCCCGGACTTGTAATCACAGCGATGCCATCGGCTCGCGGCGCGCCCCCGTCCTCCGGGGGGGGGGGGGGGGGGTAGGGGCCTCCGCGGCAGACTCCGTTATCACCGGAGGGGTTTTCCTTCTCGGAACTGGCCCCTTTGGCCCCCGCAGGGGTGGTAGAGGGGTGTACGGAGCTGTGGGATGATCCGTCAGTCATATGCTTGTCGCCGCTCGAACCACCGGGGACTGGCGACCCCGCGGTAACCTTTGGTAACCTTTGGCGACCCCGCGGTAACCAGGGCCTTTGCTTTGCAAATGGTCCTGGTCAACCAGCAACCTGTTCGAACGAGCACTGTTTCGGCCGGTGCCAAAGATCCATGGCCATCTCGTGAGAGTGCGTTCATGCGGGGGCGGGAAACTGCCCCCGTGCAGCTCTCGCGTACCGCTTGTTCGCCCAAGCGGGATGGCCGGGATTACCCGCGGTGGCTCGCAAGAGCTACTGCGGCGCTTGCGAAAGTCCACCGACCGGGCACGCGAATTCTCATGCTATACCGCGTAGTCTTCCCGTTGCTTGGTCAGGACGAAAAAGCAGACCCGGTCAAGAGACCTCTGGCAAGTTCATCCCGTGAGATGCTCTGGGTGCTCATTCCCAGGTGCATTGATTATGGCTCCGTCGTAGGTAAATGCAGTAAAAGGAGACCATAGGTGGACGAACCAGGAGGTTGAGGCCGTCGAGAAGTGGAGGGCTCCCGCTTTGGTCTACCCCGGGTGGCTACCGAACCACTCGTGAGACTTAAAACAGTGGCTTGTACCACTAGTCAGTTATTGGACCCTAGGGGAGGTGACGATCAGTCTTCGAACGGTGTCTGATTGTCAAGACCTCTGCAAGAGGCGGTTTCTAGGGGGGCATACTGCATCGCATAAAGAGAAAGTAGATCGGATGTTCGTTGCGTTTGCTCTTAATGGGCGAGAGACCCTCACGGGTCGAGCAGAGAATGACGGTCTCGTGCCAGATTTCTTATACAATATCTGGCCCCTTTGGCGGAAGTGAGTGAGTCGGTAGCATGCTATGACCCAGTCTCTGTATAGGCGCAGCTGTCACCTCGCCGGAGCTCGTGCCCGGAGTTTCCTCGCCGCCTGTGGCGGCTGGTGACGTCACCGCCCTGGCCCGAGTACGAGTCGCAATCGCGCTCTTATCCAGCGGCGACGGTTTCCTTGTCCCACCCGTAGAGCCTCGCGCCAGTGTTGACGGGACATATGATGCGTCCAGCGGTGGAGCTGAGGCCAGCCTCGGCCTTCCTGCACCCCGATGCGATGTTTTTGCACCCCGTTTTGTTCCAATATTTACTGGGAGAACCCTGGGAGTCGAGGCAGACGAGTCCGAGTCGCTGGAGTTGGAGCTCCCCGAGTTGATCGGATTACGCGATAGCGCATCTGCGTTCGCGTTTAGACGCCCGGGTTTGTAGACGAATTCATAGTCGTAATTACGGAGTCTCATTCGCCATCGTACGAGTCTCTTCCCTGGATCGTTCGTAGACCCGATCCATTTTAGGGGCTCGTGGTCGGAAACTAGTTTGAATTTTCGACCGTATAGATACGGTTGAAATTGTTCTATGGCATTGATGACAGCCAGGCATTCTTTCTCGGTCGTACTATAATTTGTTTCTGCCCTATTTAGTACGCGTGAATAATATGCGATTGGCAGGTCGTGGCCGTCGTGTTCTTGACTCAGCACGGCTCCGATTGCTATATCGGAGGCGTCTGTTGTCAAAACGAAGGGGTTAGAAAAATTGGGATATTGCAGAATTGGTTCTCTACAGAGAGCCCTGCGTAGATCCCGGAAGCTTCGATTTTCGATCCGCCCCCACTCAAAACGAGTTCCCTTCTTGAGAAGGTCGGACAGAGGTTTCGCCCGTGCGGAAAAATTAGCGATAAATCGTCTATAATACCCGGCAAGTCCCAGGAATTGTCGGACATTCTTCTGATTCTTCGGAGTGGGAAATTTCTTTACGGCCTCGAGCTTCCGAGGATCAGGTCGGACTCCGTCTCGCCCGATAACATGCCCCAGGTATGCGACTTCTTTCCGCAAAAATTCGCACTTGTCGGGTTCTAGGACGAGATTGGCTGCCTCGAGGCGCGCCATGAGACGTCGCACCTTCGTTCGGTGCTCCTCGAGCGTCTTTGCAAACACAACGATGTCGTCCAGGTATATGAACATTTCTGTTCCCTGGAGACCCCGCAGAACGTTGTCCATTAAACGTTGGAACGTTGCGGGAGCGTTTTTTAATCCCTAGGGCATACGTACGTACTCGTAGTGCCCGTTGGGAGTAGAAAACGCTGTTTTCGCGCTATCTTTGGGATCCATCGGAATTAGTTGGAAACCGCTCGCCAAATCGAAGGTGGAGAAATATTGCGCACGGCCTAGCTGGTCCAATATATCGACTATATTGGGCAGAGGGTAAGCGTCTGAGATGGTTTTTTCGTTGAGCTTGCGGAAATCAATTACCATGCGCATCCGCGGCCTACCCTGCGAATCGGGTTTTTTTGGCACAATCCACACGGGGGAATTATACGGGGACTGCGATGGTGCGATTACGCGATTTTCTATTTTTTTCTGAACTTGATTCTCGACCTCGTCGCGATGCACGACGGGAAATCGGTACTGCCGCGTATGAATCGGGAGTTCGTCCACCGTGGGGATGGTATGCGCGACTCTATCGGTACATGGCAATTTATCTCCCGGTAATTTGAAACGTGCGGGAAATTCTTCTACAAGCCGGATAACCTCGCGTCGCTCGAATTCATTCAAGTCCGCGAGCCTCAATGCTTCCAAAATTGCGGATACGCGATCCGTAGGGGGTTTTACGTCCTCGTCCGTCGTGTCCCCCTCCTCTAAGCCCGCGTCGAAGTCTAGCTCGCGGATCTCGAACGGAATCAATTCTTGAGGAGCGACCTCGATATCTACGTCCTTGTCCAAGGTGTTTAATGCAAGGACGTGACAAAGCCCGTCAGATTGAGAAACCAGGGCCTCTCCTATGTATAAGCCCGCGATTGTATCGATCCTAGGGAGATAACCTTCTTTGATTTCGGAATTTGTTACTCGAATGGGGATCTGCTCCCGCGTACGCGCTCTTATCCGAAATATGTTTGGTTCGGCGGGAACACTCGCGGTTAGCACGCGGTTCTCATTGATAATCGCGCCCTCCACGAATGGTTTTGGTCTAATAGGATCGTTCGCGGTTACCAATGTGTTATGGTAGAAGGAGATCTCGGCCTGCTCCTGTCGCATGTATGGTTTCCCGAGCACACCATTGCTCTCGGTAGGGAACTCGTAAACGACATGGAATATTGACGGAACATCACGGAAGTGAATATTTATAGTACCGAGGGTCATCGATCGCTCTTCAGTAGTTCCGCGGTATTGGACTGCTTTCGTGGTATCGACGATAAGATCCTCGTCGAGGGCATCTATTTTTATTAAATTTAAGTCGGAGCCAGTGTCACAGAAGAAACTGTCGGTCCCGTGAATTAGTTCCGGAGCGGACAGCCTTATCACGGGAGACTCTTCCTCGACCTTGCCTTCCGGATCTAACGTTAGAATTACCTGAGGGATTTGAGGATACGAATTGATGGTTGTCGCGGGGTCACGCTCATTACGTCGGCTCGGCTCGTCGAGGTTTCGGGACGACGAGCCTGCGGGGAGTTTAAATGCCTCACGGGAGATCGCGATTCACGCCTGTCGGGGTCGGCTCGCGGCGGATTCCCATGGGAATCGGGAGCCTGACGCGGTGACCAGTCATCACGCAGGTAACAGACCGATTTCTTCCCGCATGCGTAGCAATAATGTGTGGCGGACCCATCATTGCGAGCATAACAGCGAGCCTCGGTGCCGCAGGCGCAACAATACCCCGGTTTGCCCTCCCGCGCTCCATTCGGGCTTGCAACCCTCGAAGGCACCGGGCTGCTGGGTTTCAGAATCCCCGGCCTGCTCGGTCCGGGCGGCCCAGGGGATGCCAATCGAGGCTTTGGTCTCGCGGGCTGATAATAAGAGGGTGACGGAGATCGCGACCGCGAGTCATAAAAATCGACGCGCGTGTGACCGACGAAGGTGTCATCACCTCTCAATCGCCCGGACTCGCGAAGGTCGCCCGAGCTCTCCAGGACATACTTTTCCGCGACGTCGAAAGCCTCGTCGAGATCGGCGGCTCCTTTTATATATACTACCTCTTTTACGCGCGTCGGCAGGGCGTTGATAAATCCCTGGCGGGCAAGACCGGCCAACGGATCGTCTCCTTCCGCTGGCGGGTCCCTACCCTTTTCTGCCTTTCAGGCACTCCGGCTGCCGTAGTACAAAATGCGCACCCGGTCGTAGAATTGCCCAACGGACTCCTCCTGCCGCATGCGCATGTTCGCGAGTTGCGTGGTGTAATAGTTGCAGTCTTTCCCGCGCGTCAATCTTTTGCGCAAGATCTCTATGAGGTCCTCGATTGTTCTGATTGATCGTCCGACGATACATCTACGCGCGTCGCCACTGAGTTTGGCAATTACTGCGGCGACAAAATCTGCCTCCCTTCCCGCGGGTATGAGAGCCGCCGCGTTTCGAACGTCCTGAACAAAATCGTTTAGCGGGATATTCCGCCCGTCAAATTGTGGGACAGTGTCCCGCTGGTCTCGAAGCGAGAGTCCCTCGACCATGTGGGACAGAGACACGGACACATCCACCACCTCGGGGGCGTCGTCGCCGGCCATTTTATACGTTTAATTTGGTCGATTTGTCAATGAATATTATTTAATTTGGGGTTGAAGCACGTACTCGAAAATTAATACGGTCAAAGATCTAGACACAAAGCGGGTCAATTATCCCGTCGTATTCGACAGGTAAATCCGCCACGATGTGAAAAAGGCCGACGATTTGCGTTCCAGGTAGTGTGATCAAGACAGTGCCAGGAATCGGTACCGCCGATCCTGAAGCCAATCCTATTCCCGTGGTGCTGGCTGGTTGAATCGCCACCCCCGTTACAAGCGCGCTTGCTTTGAGCAAATTTACGCCGGCTCCCGGGCTTAATTTAAACTCCGCCGAGCCACCAATAAAGTGAGGGCCGCACAAGGTACATCTATTAAAACTGCCGCCCAACGTCTCACGCTGAACCATGGGGATTCCGCAACGCGGGGGTAGTTTTTTTTTGTTTAAAAACCTCCGATAACACCGTCTTGTAGGATCGGGAATTGCTCGACTACGTGGAAGGGGTCAGAGGTGTGCCAAAGAGTGATAGACCCAAGGGATTGAATGAATATCCCCGGGGAAGCCTCGATAGAAACGATGTTACTGGTATTAATAATTACTCCTTCCGCGACCGCGTGCAGCTTCACGATATTTAATTCGTAGGACAAATCTACTTGGAAATTGGCTATTCCCCCCTCTAGCTCCGGAGCCTGCAATATCCAGCAGCCGTCCCAAACCGGGGAGGAATTTATCGGCCCCGATTGGACCATCGGAACGGAAAAATAAGAATGTCAAGTCTGTATATATATATATATATGAGAAAGAAAAAGGGGGGGGGAGGCAAATTTGTGTGAATTTATTATTATTGGATACTCGGGAAACGCAAAGCGGTATCCCACCGCTGCCACCAATTTATTTGTTACGTCCGAGGTAGAGCAAGCTCGTTCTCGGATGCAACAAACCAATATTTTATTATTATCGTGGGCTGCTCTGCTCTGTCCTATACAGGCCCGGTCCTCGAGTACCTAGGAAGGGGGAGAAAACAAAGGGGTTCTCCCGAAGAAATAAAAGATGAGATACGGTTAACACTCAAGATGGCTATATTACTAGAACTAAATACATGGAGAAACTAAACTATATTCGCCTTTCATCCGTCCATACACATACTCACTCTTTGCAGAACGGCGGCTGCTTCCCCGGAAGGGGGGGGGAGGTTCTTAGATTTTGCACTAGCCTAATTTTTCCCGAACACGGGTCGTAGAACTAACACTTACTGTCTCTATTAATTGTCTGTAGGTTATTCGCCCCGAATAATCGTCGGGGTTTTATTATAAAAATAGTCCAATATTTTAAGTAACACGAATCGATAGGTATCACTACGGAACGCACTGAAAAGCTACTACCGCGACCTCTTTGCACTCTATCTTGGAGGCTAAGTCGCGTGTACTTCTCCTCAGATTTAACGACCTACGTGAGCACGTTTCGCGGAGATCCTCCAAGCCGATCCAACTCTGATCGATGCTGCTCAGAGACTGATTTCCCTGTTTCGTTGGAGGATCCTCCAACGCCCGCAGCGAAGCTCAGTGTTTCCGCAATTCAGCAATTGCAGGGCACGAGTACCGCGGCACGTACGTCGATTCGCAAATCCCCGCACGTGTCGCGGACCTCGGACCCCGCCGGTTGGTATCTTTCGAGCTCGGCAGTGACACCGATATGTCAACTTAATAAAATATCGGGTGATGCTGAGGATGCGCCGCATGAGCACACCCGGGGTGTGAAATCACACCGCGGATGAGCTCAGCGGCGCAACCCAACACTCGGCGCATCCCGTCACGACTCCCGAGAAATTCAAAACGACCCGAGAGCCGGGACGTAACAGTGGTGGTTCGTGGTGCTGTCCGGTGTCTCCGACATCTCGCTCGTCGTGTCCGGTGGCGGTTGTCGCGTCGGTTCTTCTCGAGGAATAGAGCTGAGTCAGGGTGTATGTAGCCAAAAAAACAATGCGAAAGCAAAAAAAAGTGATGCTGTAAACCGTGCGAATGCGTTAGTAAGTTAGTCGGAGATACCACAGCGAGACATAGAGCCTATAGAGTTAGGAATGGAGATAGCCGATAGAAGCGAAGAGGATGAAGCCCAGGGAGCAAGTAGGGAACACGAGAACCAAAAAAAAAAAAGATAAAGAACTTTGCACACCGAAATCACGAGTGATATGCCTTGAGGTCTTGTACGTGGACCTTTCCCTCCCAGGTGCCATTCGGACTAGCTAGCGACACTACTACCGGGGATAATTTATGGGTGATAACGAATGGTCCGTGAAACTTCGTGGCTACCTTGGCCGCGATATTGTGGGCTGCCGACGATAATACGCGTTGCCTCTTCAGGACTAAGTCGCCGACCTTGTATTCCTTTTCTCGCCGTCGAGAATTATAATAGGACGCTTGTCGCTGATAAGCGTCGTCCAGCGAGTGTTACACAGTATCGCGCAAGGACGCGAGTTTAGTCATACGTTCTGCCCAGTGTTTCGGGGTGTTCGGGACGATTTCTTGGTGTTGAAACTGGTACACTAAAGCCGTGGGTCGCGGTTCGCGCCCAAAATTGAGGAAAGCCGGGCTTGATTGTATTGAGGTATGATGCGCTGTGTTGTACGCGAAGCGAAATTCGGGGAGGTGGGAATCCCATTCGCGGTGGTCGTCGCCCAGATAGGCGGTAATCATGGTTTTTACGACCCGATTCACGCGTTCCACCGGGTTGGACTGAGGGTGATATGGCGGGGTCGTATGGTGGGAGATACCGATGCGCTCGACCCAAGTCCGGAGATCGCGATTAATAAACTCCGTCCCGTTGTCGGTCAACAATACCCTCGGCGCGCCCCAACGAGATACCAAATCCTCGAGAATTTCCACGATTCGTTTACCCGTGGCTTGGCGCAACGCGAAACACTCTATCCACTTTCTGAAGAGGTCCTGGACTACTAATATGTAGGTGAAACCGGCCTTACTTCGCGGGAGAGGTCCCATGATGTCCGCGGCGATGACATCCCAGGGTTGCGTTAGCGTCCTTTTCCCCATTAAGCCTACGGGTGCGGCCTGTTCGACCTTACTACACTGACAGACGTGACAGTGACGCACGTATCGTACTACGTCTCGGAACATATTGGGCCAGTAGTAATAGATAGAGAGCCTACGGACGGTTTTATCGATGCCAAGGTGGCCGGCCTGTGGAACGTCGTGCGATTCGCGGAGGGCCTCGCGACGGTTCTCGAACGGGAGTACTAACTTCCAGGTCTCCTACTTCGAAAGCCGGGAGTTGAGGTAGCCGATGGTAATATAGCCTATTGTCCTCCACTTTCCAATCGGGAAATCTTTGTGGTTTTCGCCTAACGTCACGTAGCCGATTCTTATACCAACGATCCGCAGTCGCGACGGCCGGTTGTAAGACGGTACAGACAACCTCAGGTATCCGAGATAACGCGTCAGGAACATGGTGGAGGACCCCCTTACGGTGAATGATCTCGTAATCGTATTCCTGCATTTCCAAGGCCCATCGGCCTAATCGCCCCGTGGGATTCTTTAAATTATGTAGCCAACGTAAACTCGAGTGGTCTGTGATGACCGTAAAATGGTAACCCTCCAGGTAGCAACGGAATTTTTTAATAGCCCAGATCACCGCGAGGCTCTCCTGCTCGGTTGTGGTGTAGTTTTTCTCCGCGTCTTTCAAGGCTCGGCTGGCGTAAGCAATGACGTGTTCTACTTCGTCGGTGGTTTGGGTCAGAACAGCCCCCAATCCGACGCTACAAGCGTCTGTTTATAGCACGAACGGCTTACCGAAATCGGGGCACGCCAAAGTCGGTGGGGCGGTCAAGCGCTGACGAATTTCGTGAAACGCCTTTCGTTGGGCGTCGCCCCATACCCAGGGCTGGTTCTTTCGGAGCAGTAGCGTCAGCGAACTGGTGGTTTTAGCGAAGTCCGGAATAAACCGACGGTACCAAGAAGACATACCCAAAAATCGGCGCAGTTGTTTGATGTTACGTGGCGCGGGGTATTCCAAGACGGGCATTACCTTGTCGGGGTCCACTTGCAAACCATGCCGATTTACCAGAAAGCCTAGGTAGCGAACCTCGGAGCAGCAAAACTCACTTTTCTCCGAGTTAATCGTGAGTCCGGCCTGCCGAATCTTCCGGAGTACGAGACGTAGCCAATGCAGATGTTCCTCAAATGTGGGCGTTACGATAATAATATCGTCTAGATAAACGCAAACGTAGGGTTGCATCTCGGGACCAAGGAGACGATCGAGTAAGCGCTGGAACGTGGCGGGCGCGTTAGTCAAGCCGAAGGGCATCCTCCGGAATTGGAAGAAACCCATCCCCGGGACGGTAAACGCAGTGATTTCCCGACTTCGTTCTTCGAGCAGTACTTGAAAGTACGCTTGACTCAGATCCAATGTAGTGATGTAGTTAGCACTTCGCAATCAGTCCAGAATGCTGTTCATTAATGGGATCGGGTACGCGTCTTTTTTGGTGACACTGTTAACTCTGCGGAAGTCCAGGCAGAAACGCAGTTTCCCGTTCGGCTTTTTGACCATCACTATCGGGCTTGACCAATCGCTAGAGGAGGGCTCTATTATTCCGTCGCTCAGCATTTCCCGAACAGATTCGTAGATCGCCTTCTCGATCGCCGGGGATACCGCGTAGTAACGCTGCTTAATAGCCGGATGGCCTACTACATCAATCGTGTGTTTCGTCAGGTTGGTCGCACCAGGCTTATCCGGGACCGGGGGAATTTCCTCTCTGACCAGTCGCTCGATTTGTTGGGCTTGATCGGGCGTTATTTCTCGCAGCCCGCAACAGAGAGCCTGGGCGGCACTCCGTCCCGTTTGTACCTCAAACCCGAACGAGTGAGCGGGATTCGACTTGCTGTACCAGCGGGCTGCCTCGAAATCTACCACAAAACGGGCAGCTTGGAGGAAGTCTAAACCGAGTATGCAGGGCAGAATCAAGGCCGGAAGGAGGTACGCCGTGAAGGGGAACGACTGTCCGTTTAATGTGATTTTGGGGCTAACGGTTTCGTATGCGATTTCCTTTTGACCACCGGCCATTTCCACCCCTCGGGGTTCCGCAACTTGACGGGGAACTTGAAGGTCGTCCATCCAGCGGATCGCGGTGGGACCGAAAAAGGTTCGACTGGACCCCGAATCGATTAAAGCCCTTATAGGCCATCCGCTCACGGTGAAGGTAACGAAAAACGCGGTGGCACTCTCCTCCGTCTGTAAGTTACTACACCAGAAGGAGGTGAGCGGGGTTCCCGCGGAGTCGGTGACGGTCTCGGTCGCGGTTAATATCGGGGCAGGCACTACGGTCGACCGATCCGCTCCTGCCGCTAGTGGTTTCCCGAGCACGGGCAGGTCGTGGTCTTATACCCGGGCTTGCCGCAACGGTAGAAAAATAGCGTGCGCGGTTCGAAGCATGCGTTGAACCGGTGTTCCGTGCTTTGGCAGTTCCAGTACTGCAACGTTCGGCGGGGGTTCGAGGGGTTCGTGGGTCCCCCACGGTCGAATGCGCGGGGTTCGGTTTGGCTGCCGGGTTCGGTTGGGACGCGGGGTTCCTAAAGGGGTTCAGGTCGCCCACTGCGGCACTCAAACCGGACACATCGAGCGGCATCGCGGCGGTCGCCGCCGGTTTGTTCGTGTTCGACCAACGCCGGGTACCGGGTTGGTTCCGAATCGCGTTCAGGTTGTCCAGGGACTCGGGAAACTGCGCCCCTGGAAACTCCCCGAGTCCCTCTACCCAGAATGGGTTGAGGGGTTGCTGAGTGGTAGCGTCCACGGTTTGCGCCTCCACGGCGGCGTGTGCGCCAGCAGAGGCGGCTGCGCGCGGTACTCGGGGATTACGATACGCCAACTCTGGACAGAGCGACTGCTCGGGAGCTGGCGGGGCTCGATACAACCGGGTGGCTTGGTAGCTCTTTTCGACCCTTACTGCGATGTGCTCGAACGAATCGAAATCGAACACGTCGTCGCGATGGATTGAAATCTGCAGACGCGGGAGTAAGTTGCGATGCGCGCACTGAATCTGCGCCGCCTCGCCCCAGGGGGGATTGAGGCGGGCAAATAAACCCCGAAGGTTCGTCAGAAAATCCGCCACTGACTCCTCCAAACCCTGCGTACGACGCATGATTTCTTCACGCAGGGCATACTGATAGTCCGGGTCCCCAAAACGCAGGCGGCACGCCGCCGTGAATTCCCGCCACGTGGTCCAACGACCGTGGTCGTTTCAGAACCACTGTAGGGCGACCCCCGTTAAGAAAAATGGGAGGCAGCGAATCAGGTCTTCATCGCTTACGGGGAATCGAGCACGGCCCTCGCTCACGCGGGCGAGGAACGTGTCTACGTCCTGACCCTTACGCCCTGAAAACGAGATGTTCCACTTACGCATGGTATTCAACACGGTCGCCGCGGACGACGAGCCGTGATCACTTCCATGGGCGGGTCCCATCTGCCTTTCGCCGTCCGGGCCAGGCAGTTGCGGATTACTGGCTGATGGTCGCCACCCACTACCACCGGGCCCCCGGGTGCGGGGAATCGCACCCTGGCTCAGGGTTGGATCGGACATACCGGCGCGGCTAATCGAGCCGACGGCCGGGGTGGTAATCGGTGACCCGTATCCGGGAAAACGTCCCGAATATCTCGGCTGCGTCCCGAACGTTACTCCCGGGGGTGGTTGTAAGAAGCTACTCGCGTGAGGCGGAGGATCCGGTCCCCACGGCGGTACCATCCACTGATTCCCAACCGAGGTCCCAAACCCCGAGTCTCGGGGATTGACTTCCGGGGGTAGGGCGCAGGCGCCCAAATTATCGTTCGGGAAATGCTGCTCGGCCGTTCGACCCCCTTGATCGCCCGGGCGCGGTAGGTCCGTCGTCGTCTGGGTGGTAGCGGGTACCGCTCTGGGGGGGTCGTCGTGGTCCGACATTCCGGTGGGCGCTACGAATGCGATCGGTAACTTACGCGGCGTAGGTAGCCGAACTAAGGATCTCGGGGTAGCGTTCCCCCGGGACGCGCGAATATGTAGCCGATGTTAAGGGAGTCCCTGACGGAGTACGTAGTTATGTCGCCGATACGGTAGGGGTGCAAACTGGGTTCGCAATGCAGCCTATTCGGGTTCCTAGTTAGAGTTCGTTTTTCCTAGAAATCCTAAAAGGCCCCTATGACCCCGTCTTGCAGAATCGGGAACTGCTCTACTACGTGGAACGGGGTGGGAGTGTGCCACAGGGTGATGGTCCCCAGGGTCTGGATGAATACCCCAGAAGAAGCCTCGATCGAGAAGGTATTGCTCGTGTCGATCACCACTCCCTCCGCAACTGCGTGTAGTTTTCGGATGTTTACTCCGTAGGCTAAATCTACTTCGAAATTGGCGAGACCTCCGTCCAGCTCCGGAGCCTGTAGTACCCAAGTGTCGTCCCAAACCGGGGAGGAATTTATCGGCCCCAATCGAACCATTCGCCCGGAAGTCGCAGGTCTACTATGTAGCCGGTGAAAAGGTGCCGAAACGATACGCGCGGATTTACGCAGGTAAGTAGCCCAGCCGACTCGCGGACAGTCCCTGGAGAGTCGCGGATATTCAACCGCGGGTATTTAGCCGATGCTGCACGCGGATATCTAGCCGATGTTGACCGCGGGTATTTAGCCGACGCCGCACGCGGATATCTAGCCGATGTGGACCGCGGGTATTTAGCCGATGCTGCACGAAGATATCTAGCCGATGTTAACCGCGGGTATTTAGCCGATGCTGCACGCGGATAATCCCTGAGAAAGGGAGCCGAATCGGCGGCGAATTGTCGCTAGGAATAGAGCCGATACTAAGCGCGGATAGTTGCTGACGAAGCACACAGATCCCGTGCCCACAATATCACTGCCGATACTTGGTGACTTAACTGTTCTTGTAACACTCGCGTAGGGTAGATTAAGCTTGAGCCAGAGAGGTCTGATCGGTATCGCTGCGCACCACTAACTGATGGCCCGACTCGTGGTTCGCCGGGGCTGTATCCCATTGCTCGAAGCATACTCGCTAGGAGGGGAACGGAGAAGGGAAGAAAAAAAAATTATTATCGCCGAACTTGGCTCAGGGGGGTGTTAATCCGCCTTGTTCGTGGCCAGATTTCGTCACCTTTGAAATCGCGACAACAACGGCTGACGCCCGGTACGCTCGGCGATGGTCTCGCTACCAGCCCGTGTTTATTTACTAATAGGTCGTCCGTCGAAGCGGCACACGCTGCGAGGTACGGGACGCCGAGCGAGCGAAGAAAAGGCAAGGAGACAGAACCAAGCTCTCGTCAGTTTACTCGAGCTTCAGCGGAATTTATCTGCTAGGCTACACAGGGAGCGAAAAACAAAATCCCAGAAAGAGAAAAGAAGAAAAAAAAATGTATGGCCACCGATATTCGGCGCTCCTACCAAGCAGCCAAAGAAAGTGTTTTCCTCGCGCGCTATTCAGCGGAGAGGATTAGTGTGGTAAGGTGCCCACCAACAGGCTATTATAACTAACAACACGCACTATTTACACCTCGCGCTATACAGCAGCGAGGGATAACAATGCGACGAACAAAGCAAAGAATAAGAACGCTAAGCCTGAGATTCCTCGAATCCAAAAACCAATAATAGTAACCGAGGATTATCTCAATCGAAGGGGAGGTCGCACACGAATAAACAGTCCTTCGCTTTGTTTGCCGATTAGGCTTAACGACAGTCCGATAAATACGAAGAATTGGCTACCAAAAAAAACGATACCACACTAACTTTCGATTCTGAAGTTGTCAACAACACAAATTTCTGGCAATCGCAACAAGACTCTAATATTTATCACTCGCGAGCCCCACGTTGGGCGCCATTTTGTAACGTGATTTTTACACCACGCACATCCTGGCTCCAACTCCCAATGTCCGAACTCCCTTGCCCGGGCTCGGTACCGAATCTCGGGGCTCGAACCCACGACAAGATTACGTATTTTGGTCGATGCCGACCGAACGAAGCTGTCCCGGCGTGGCAAAGCGGAAGCCACTTCCCCGCACGCGGTTGGGCGCCAGGTACCTTGGTACCGCCGCTCGGTAAGCGGCATATTTATTTAATTCGCTGCGGGGTACGGGGACGAGCAAGGGAAACGGGTAAGGCGAGGCTGGAGAGACTCCGGCTAACTCAGCCCACCTGGGAGAAAACGGTAGAGGGGGTGGACGGGCGAGTGAACAACAAATCGACAAGAATTTCAATATTTATTTCACTGAATAACAACGGGATGATCGATACAGAAGCGCAGGGAATTCGACGTCGGTACTTAACTTAGCGGTAAAATAACCCCGGTGAGAGAAACAAAAGAAATGTAGCCAGAGAGAATGCCGGAATATTAAATGTAGCCAGGTAAAATAACTTATTGCCGGAAGGGTAAATGTAGCCATGTAAAATAACTCATTGCCGGAAGGTTAAAGGTAGCCAGAGAAAATAAGCTATTACCGAAAAATGGGATGTAGCCAGGTAAAATAACTTATTACCGGAAGGTTAAATGTAGCCCGAGAGAATAATCTATTGCCGAAAAATGGGATGTAGCCAAGTAAAATAACTTATTACCGGAAGGTTAAATGTAGCCCGAGAAAATAATCTATTGCCGAAAAATGGGATGTAGCCAGGTAAAATAATTTATTACCGGAAGATTAAAGGTAGCCAGCGAAACTAAACTATTGCCGGAACGGAATGTAGCCGAGAATCAAATTGCCGAAATCCAAGGTAGCCGACACGCGAAATACAACATTCGACAAGACGAATGACTAACCGGAAACAACCTACGAAATGTACGCGAAGAAGAAAAGAAAGGGGTAAGAAATTAACGAGTTGCGATTGCCAGAACATTAAATCTCTAAAGATAGCCGATTCACCGGTGCGCTCGACGCGGGATAGAAAAAAGGGGACAATAAGCGCTAGAAAATAATACCCGAACGCCAGATAGCCGAGATAGCCGGGCCAATTCCCAGTACGAGCCGCGGGGTGTAAACACCGCTTGACCGTGACCTTTTGCGTGCTCTATAGCCAACGCTCTATCGACCGGCCTGACGAACGCGATCCAACGCGCACGCTGTCCCTTTGTCTCGCGAGGTGTTATGTAGCCGATGGGACCGGAGAATCCGCCGAACGAAACCCTAATCAATATGCCCGCGGAATATAGCCGATAGAACACTATTAGGATGGCGATAGCCATACCCGCGGACAAACTCAACAACGACAATAAAAACGCAAAGGAAAGTATCGAGCAAGACAGCCGAAATAGAGAAATAGCGAGTTATAAGAAAACAGATTTGCCGGATAATCGATTTTCTACCGATTTTTCTGTGCTCGAGATGCGTTCTGGGGAATGCCCTTGAGGTGCAGTGATTATGTTGGAGTTCTCGAGGCATCGTGAGATGCAGTTATCGTTTCGGTAATTATTTGATCGCGTATCGATCCGCTCTCGTTACGCTCGCTCCGACCCCCCGGTCAGCTGAGCGCTCCCGATGCACGAGTGTGCGATCCCGTGGCTTAGCAGCCAATAAATAATTGTTCCCGTTATTTAAAGTTGAGATTCCGGTTTCGATTTCGTGTTACTTTGTTGGCCAAGGATCGCGACCCTTCTACCATAACCCCCATCCTGAGCAACCGTGCATTTCCGCAACCGTTCGCTTTCGCGAATGCATCGGCGTTAGTTCTCGTACCGTTCAGTTCTCGTTTGTGTGATCTCGTTATTTTTTGTTCTGTTTTCGTGTATTTCCGTTGCGGAGGTCGACCGTTCCATCGACCTGCAGATTAGTCCGGCTTGGCGATTCCGGCGAAACAAAAATCGACCCTGCGGACGTCGACCGTTCCATCGGCCTCCAGATTAGTCCGGCTTGGCAATTCCGGCGAAACAAAAATCCACCCTGCGGAGGTCGACCGTTCCATCGACCTCCACATTAGTCCGGCTTGGCGATTCCGGCGAAACAAAGATCGGCCCTTCGGAGGTCGGCCGTTCCACCGACCTCCAGTTTAGCCCGGTTGTTAATACCGGCGACACAAAAATTAACTGGCGCCCACCGGGACGTCGATGCATCCGTGGAGGCGGGCGGCCGAAGGTGACGTTTTCTCGATTTCGCGCTCCGCTCCCGTTCGGTTTGAGCTTCGGTTTTCGCGTTTCGGTTTCATTTTTTTCGTGTTTCTTTTTTCGAGTTGAAATCCAGGAAAATACGTCACACCACATATAAATTTGTTTAACAATCCTATTTTCAATTTTTGCTTTTGTTACTTCCTCTTTTTCTAAATTAGCCATCATTTTATATGCATTCGCAAAAGGATTTATGTCTCTAATCAATTGATCGAGATCCGCCAGTAAACTTTCATCCAATTTTAAATTACATTACTGTTTTAATCGTTTACAATTAGCTTGTTTTGAATCGATAACATATAACTGACCATATTTTCTTTCTCGACCCTCATCTGGATGCATTGCGAATGTATTATGATAAATTTGTCCGTGAACTCGAAAAACTAATGGCCCTTTCTGTTCCGTCGCATCGGACGGTTTGAATAAAGAAATAAACTTTCGGACGAGAGGATTAACGAATTCGCGAGAAAATTCGGTGTCTTAGACCTTTGCGAGCGGAGCAATAAAACATCTGCGATACAGCTGAGTTCTTTC
The DNA here is from genome assembly GCA_958510785.1 of Exephanes ischioxanthus. Taxonomy (NCBI): domain Eukaryota; kingdom Metazoa; phylum Arthropoda; class Insecta; order Hymenoptera; family Ichneumonidae; genus Exephanes; species Exephanes ischioxanthus. The sequence continues at coordinate 1,318,483 of OY294021.1, read as the reverse complement.
GAATAAAGACAGAAAAAATCCTTTAAAGTTGACAAAAATCACGAAAAGGTAATTCGCGAGACCATGGGTCTTTTATGAGCCCGCATATTGCCAGTACGGTGCGTCACCGCGCAAGGGTCAGCGTCAAGCGCTGAGCCTCTTTACCTGCCTAAAGCACAGGGTTTCGGCAGGCGTCTCGCCCCCACGTAGAACTGCATTTTCATTCGTCAACTCGCGTAAAATCCGTTCTTGTTTTTTCTATCAGCCAATTGCTCGATTCTTCAAATATCGCTCCTAATGTCTGAGACACTCCCACCTTTTTTACCTTTTGCCAAAACATATTTTCTAAAAACAGTCTAAGAACTTCAGCGGTAACGGACGGTCGCATCTTGGAGAGTAGTACCAAACGACACGTCACCGCGGACTCAACTAAAGTGTAGCCACTTCTTCAAAGTTAAAGTTTACCATTATTAATAGTTAAAGTGAAATAGTGTAATAAATTGTTCTGTTTGTTTCTATAAATAAATATTTTACTGATTTTTATACAAGTTTTACATCTCCAATCCGTCACAAATAAATAAAGATCGTCGGTGATTAATTTCCCTGACGGCATATCTGTACCAGCGAGACTTCGTCACCGCCAGCGTGAATTCGGACCTTACAACTCCGAGCGGTCGTACCAGCACCGCGAGGTTCCAGCGTACAGAACACTTTCCCAGTTGGTGTGTCCAATTTTGCTCCCATGCTCGCAAAAGCAAGAGCATTGTTATAAGAACGTATATTTTCTTTGAAATGTTTGCTATGTTTACATTTACCGGTTAACAAATCTTTTAAAAACTGAGGATAATTTTCCAATTCAGGTAATTTTACTTTGCCTTTATGACAACATTTACTAAATTTTTTATCCGATGGTCTTTCTTCATCAAAATTTAAAGATTTACAACACTCGCAGACAACATCCATTTTTCCTATATAATGTTCAATTATAAAATTTTCATTTATGGAATCAATATCGTTGACACCATCCATACATTCTTTTCTCAATTTTCGACCTTTCCGTTCTCTCTGCGAATGTTCAATACGAAAGTCATCCGAAAAACTGGAAGAGTTACTGTCTAGACTATCATCGTTTGATTCGTCTTCAATATCCAAATTTTTACTCGTGATTTTATTTTCATTTACTTTTATGACTACAATTTTGTTTGATTTTTTGTTACGTTGTACTTTTTGCGTTTTTGAGTTCGTTGTTTCGGAAGAATTCAAATAATGATCTTGCACCACCATTTTTGTTTTTTTACGATTGTCTGCAGAAGATGATACATCATGATCTGAACTCGTGCATTGAATTTCATAATTGTCATATTTTCTATTTCGTCTTCGTTTTTGAGGGTTTGATTTTCGATTTTCTATAGAAACGTTACTGACATGAGTCACCTGAATGGGTACTTCACTACAACCATTGCGATTTTCTTTCGGCATATCACTAACAGTGTTTCCATCTATTATAATGCTGTCGGTTTAATTTTTATCTCGATTTTTGTTCGATTTTTTACGTAGGTTTGTTTTTTCTATTTTTTCATTCCGTGTCTGGAAAGAAATCGTATGAATTTCTGACAGCGGACATGTTAATGTTTTAGAATTCTTTTGGGAAGTTGACACACTTTGATCATTACATGATTTTCTAATTCGCTTTGTGTTACGCAGTTTTGATTGTTCATTATCCAAAGAAGTGTTATCGACCTCGATCGTCTGAGATAAAGTACCAACTTTGTGACGCTTTTCACACTTTCTTTCTTTATTTTTAGACCAATCTAATTTTGTCTCTTTGTTTTTTTGTTTTAATCGAAGTTCAATCTGATTTATATTTTTCATGCGTTGCCTTCGATGTGGACGATTGTCCTCTGTGGTCTCTCTATTCATACTTGCGCTTGTGTATGGAAAGTGTTCATACACGTCATTCACTAACATTTCGTATAAATGAGATCTAAATCTCGATTTATCATACAACATAGTTGATGGATCTGTACCCAAACTTAAAGATACCGCAAAAGCGACAGCAAATATTCCACAATCGATATTATTTTTTTGGCTTTGAACATTGTGAAATACTATTTGCGGATTAAATGGGAATAATTTCTTTAAATAGATACTTGCAGTTTTCCAATGATTTTCTATTTATGCTGTCATAGATGTGAATGATATTGTTTTCATAATAAGAACATATCCAATGTCCTTCTTGGGTTTTTGTATGATCTGTCTTGGAGAATTGGTTAATTTTCGTATAACTATATAATATCTGAATGTGTTTTTCGTTTGCTTGTATCGCAGTAATTAATTCTGGTACTTGATACAACAGTGTTGTGTGACGGATGGTCGATGGTCAGGCACTGCGTAATGAGTGAAGTCAAATGAGGTATAAAGAATGATGGTTTATTAGTCGGAGATTCGGGGAGTGTAATACTTTGGAGAGAGTGTACCGTTCGCGGTGTCGGTCGAAGCTGAGCTAATGAAGCGGGCGTGAAGCTGAGGGCTTCGCGCTCGCTGTTACAGAGGAATAATGAATCGCAGAGTGTTTAGTCTAACTGATGAGTGGCCGCTCGTGGCGGTCCAGATGCGCGATAGCCTTAAGGGCTTCTTTGAAGAGCGTATCGAACGGAAACTCCGTACCGATACGCTCGAATAAATATTCGAAGCCGAAAGAATAATATTGTTAGGCTGCGGCCGTTACACTCCCCCTCTGGGAGGAAACGATACCCCCGCATCGGATATTATAATTTTCATATTTGACATAATCTGTTAAGTGTAACTCGATATAATTGAAAAAGAAAGTTATTTTGGTTTTTGTTGATTTTCTAAAATATTTTCATTTTTGTGTAGGTTGTGTAATGTTTTCCGAATATGTGTTTTGGTTGTTATTTGTTCATGATTGTTGATTGTTGATTATTGAAGCAGTAAAGCTCCTGGTTGTTGTTTGGATTGATTTGGAGGATTATCCTTTGGTTCTGAAGTTAATTTGCGGTACACTCCTGTGGTTTTTTAAATAGTTGGTGGTTGTTGATATCTGTAACTGAGTAAACTTTTAGTTGTTCGTGTTAGTGGGAATGGTTTAGTTAAATTGGATGGGTTTAAATTTGGTGTTAAAAATGGTTAAGAAAAAATAAAATGTTGTCCTGTTTCGTTCGGTTGGTGAAGTTCCATATTTGTTTTTCCAAAAATTTTTATCCCGTTTCGGTAAATTTGTCCATATTTGATGGATTTCGGTTTCTCCTTGGTTGTATTTCGTTTTTCTATTTCCTGGTATTTCTGTTATAAATTTCGAATTTTGATGGTATTGTGCCTGTAACATTCAAAGTTCTGATTTGTGGTGGTTAGTGGGTTACGTATGTTATTTGGAAGTGGTTTGTTGGTGAAAGATGGAAGTTGTTTCTGGAAATGGGTAAAATGATTAACACGAATATTTATGGTATATAAAAATAAACATAGCAAATATATATTGGCCAAAAGGGTAGACAATGATTTCGTTGCGAAAAAAGAAAAAAAATGAAATAAATCAAATTGATATTGATATTGACTGATATTGGGATATGATTGTTCCCATACGATTTTTTTTTGTTATAAATATCGTAACCCCCCCCCCCCCATAAGCAAGCTCCCGGGCGGCCACGGTGACGACACACCCCAAGAGCCCGGGAGACACTGACGGCGGAACGAGATCGCCGGACGAGCCTGCCGAGAGACCAGTGGCGCCATCCGACTGGATCGCGTGACGACATGATCAATCAACGACGTCGCGCACGCGCCGAAACCAAGGACATCGAGGATTCGGAAGTACAAAAGCGCCATTCCGCGGAACAAGGGCGAAGACGAGCTCAAGGCCAACAGAGAGGAAAGACGAGGGAAAATCGGCACACCGGATTGGCCAAAAGTGACGACACGGCTAAAATCGCACGACACCAACAGAGACACCATTAGCTCAGCGGGTAATGCCGGAAATGCGTCAGGGAAATATCGACCAGGCATTGGAGGGCGAGGGGAGCTCCTCGCAGAGAACCAATCATAAAAATTAATATGCACGGCTCGCACGCAGACGCGAATCCGCCAAAGTCCCCCAAAATCAACGAAGGGGAAGGGCAAAATAGGGGTATAAAAAGGCCATGTTCAGTTCTTCGATCATCAGTCAACGATCTACCTTACCAGCGGACAACTTTCAAGGACTACCAGTGAAAAGTACACAGTGAATAAAATTGAAATAAAAGTGAATTGTGCAAAAGTGGACTTATAAAATCTGTGCGATTTGGACTTGCAAAAATTGTGCCGTTTCGGACTTATAAAATTTGTGCCGATTTGAACTTGTAAAAATTGTGCCGTTTCGGACTTATAAAATTTGTGCCGATTTGAACTTGTAAAAATTGTGCCGTTTCGGACTTATAAAATTTGTGCCGATTTGAACTTGTAAAAATTGTGCTGGTTTGGACTTACAAAATCTGTGCCGATTTAAACTTATAAATCGGTGCGATTTGGACTTATAAAACTCGTGCCGTTTCGAACTTATAAAATTGTGAAAATTGGACATATAATATTTCGCACTAAGTGGGCTTCGAATAAATGTGCCAGTTCGGACTTAGAACAATTGTGCCGAAGTCGGATTGATAACATTATCGACGAACAAGTCTGGCTAATCATCTCGAATAACTGAGCCGCTAAAAGTGACATTCAGCGTGAACCGGTCAAGTGACTAGAAGTGACCGTCAGAAAAGCATCGAGTGTCAGGGAATGGTTTGACGACTCCCAGGACATAAAAAGGCATACCCAGGGACACGTTCACATTCCCTGAAGACGGATATACCATCATCGTAAGGTAAAAACGTCCCTTTCGTAAATAAACACCAATTGCAATTCGCGAGGTGAGCGAGCTGTCACCGTCAATCGCCGAGTCGTGACGTCAGAGCAAGCACAGCCGAGCGCGACGACCAGCCGGATTCAGCGACGATCGAGAAGCCGCCCGCGCATGCGCAGTGCGGTATACGCGCGAATAAAAATCTGCCACTTAATATTCTAACTTCAAGCACGTAAATCACTCAAGATAAAGAGGAATAAGATTCGAGTATTGGAATAATCGATTTCCACACATCTTGTTACCAACGAAAATAAATCGCTTGAACGATAATAAAGGAACGAAATCATTCAAGAAAGAGAAAAACTTGTAATTATATGAGAACTTGTCAATTTACAAATAAAATTTATTACTTTTGCATATAAAAACGTCTCTGACACACCAACCCATAATTCCTAGACGCTCGAGTCCACGAATCCTTCCGTTTGAGTGCCCGTTCCTCTTAAGGAGGTGCGCAAATACGGAGAATTATTGTAAAAGGCATTTGCTCCTGTTACTTTTGGCGCCCAACGTGGGGCTCGAGCAAAAAGGAATTGGCTGGGTCAGAGCAGCAATTTAAAATAAATTCAGACAAATCAATTTAAACGATGTTGGTAAAATCGGTCGGGCAAGAAATCCGCGAGCTCCAACTGATGGAATTAGAGGAAGATGTGCATCGAGCTCGCCGGGAATCGCGCGACAAGGAGAGAAGGCGCCGCAACTCCGCAGGAGCGGCCGTGGTCGGCAGAAATAACACTCGCACGTCGGCGGTCGAGGATTCCGACTCAGAAAGAAGTATTGTCGACGCCAACGTTCCCAATTTGACCATGAATTGGGAATCGACTACCGCCGACCACATGCTCGGGCACATCGGAATCAGGAACCAGGAGGGACTGAACCGACTGTCCCTAATCCCCCACCAAAACGGCGATACACCGCCAAATCAAAACAATCGGGTGGACAACCCGGCGGAAGAGACAAGAAGGACGGAGAAAGATACGCCACCCGTGGTATTTAACGTGCCGTCTCCGCCTCACGGCATACGACACGGCACCCATGTGCGAGGGGCCGGGATCACGCCCGGCCAACGCACCGCCCCGACTCCCGGCACGCACGCGAGCGCTGCCGCGAGCCAGGGGCGGCTACCAATCCCTACCCGGAGGCTTAGCCCGGGTAGGCCCCTTGGTGAGGGGGGGAGCACTTTCCAAACTCCCTACGGCCTATGCAGGACCGCACCCGAGTTGAGATGTCGCGCAACTCACACGCACCACTGCCCCCGCGAGTCCAACCCAATGGCCGGGCGGTGACGGCCTAGACCGTCACCGGGCTTCCCGGCCCCCGCGGTACCAGTATTCGCCACTGGTCGGACGTTCGTGGGTCAATTTGACCCACTACCGGTTAAGGCTCTAGCCAGCCTTGGCACCGGTCGGCCAGCTCGGGTACGCGGGTCCGCCAGACCCGAAAGGGCCGGGGCCTTCGGCCTCCTGCACCCTCCCCTGCGTAAACGGGCGACTACTCGTCGACCTCGACCTGGGCCCTCGTCTCGAAGGCCCAGGCCGCAAAGCGCCTGAGGGCCTGGAAATTCCCGGGGGAGTTGACCACCCCGGTCATGTCCCAGGCCCCGTCATCCCCGCGCACTATACCCATCGCCGCTAACTCCCTCCGCCCGGCATATAGACGGCACTCCACTAAGACATGAGGGGAAGTCTCCTCAGCCTCACCGCACCGGCACAACGGGGTCTCAGAAAGAGTCCTCCGGTGGAGGTACTCATTCAGAGACCCGTGACCCGTGAGGATAAAGCCGGTGGGGAGGCCGAAGCAACTCCCCCTCAACAGTTCCGCGGGACCCGCCGGATCGGGGACGTACTGGCGGGTAGTCCCGCCATTGTCGCACGCCCGCCAACGGTCCCGCCACTCCCCCCACAAAACACCCCGCACCCGGGCCCGCACCGCGGCCTCCCCCTCGCCTTCTACATGAGGAAGCCCCCACGGGACTGGCTCTCCCTGCCGGAGAAAGTACGCCGCCTCGGCGTACTTAGCCTCCAAGTCCCACGGGAGCTCCCCCATGAGCACCGTCATCGCCTCCGTCGAAACCGTCCGGCAGACGGACAGCGCAGCGAGGAGGACCGGGCGCTGTGCCCTGTTGAGCCGGACGCGCGCCGTCACCCTCGCCCTCACGAAGCCCCCCCAGACCGAAGCGCCGTACATCGCGCACGGGACAAAGAGTCCCCGGTACCAGGACCCGATAGTCCTACGCCGGAGACCCCAGTCCCGCCGCATCACCCGCCGCAGCTGGCACACGAGGGAGGCGGTCTTCTCCCGGATCCCCTGCAGGTGGGGCCCAAAATTGAGCCGCTCACCCACAAGGATGCCCAGGTATCGGACCTCCTCCCTGTACGGCACGGCAACCCGGTCCAGGAGGACCCTGGGGCGCCTGGTGCTCGCAAACCTGCCACGAAGCACCATGCAGACGGTCTTGTCCCGAGAGACTTCGACCGCCGCACTGACGCCCCACTCCCTGACCGCCTCCAGGGACTCAGTGGCCCGAGTCTCGATCTCAAGACGCGAGTCCCCCGAGGCGATCAGGAGCGTGTCATCGGCATAGGCGACGACCTCCACCGCAGCATCCCGGAGCCGCCGCAACAGGGGGTCCAAGGCCAGATTCCAAAGAATCGGCCCGGACATAGACCCCTGTGGGCAGCCCCGCTGCACATCCAGCTCAACCCGATCGTACCGAGAAGCCATAAACGCGCGACGTTGGCTGAAAAAGCTCCGCCAGACGCCCAATTCAGGGCATCCGGCGGCACCTAGGATCCCGAGGACGGTGTCCCAGCTCAGGTGATCGAAGGCCCCCTTGAAGTCCACAAACGTACCGAGTACGTATTTGTGGGGGGACTCCTCGACCACCTTCATCGCCAGATGCCACGCATCCTCGGTGCCCCTGCCGGTCCTGAAACCAAACTGCCGGTCAGAAAGGGAGTGAACCTCCCTCGCTTCTAATCTTCGCACCAAAACCTTCTCCAGCAGTTTGCCCAAGACCGACAAGAGGCTGATCGGTCGGTACGATCCAGCCTCGTCGCGCGGCTTCTCGGGGCCCTTTAGAATGGCCACGACGCGGGCGCTCTTCCACTGGGGCGGAAAAACCCCAGCTTCCAAGCAGCCGTTGTACATGGCCAGGGCCAGATCCGGCACAAACGAGACCAGTGCCCGCAACATGCGGACACCGATCCCGTCAGGCCCGGGTGCACTACACACCCTCATTCTCCTGAGGGCACCCCTGAGCTCTGCCAGCGTGATGAGGGCCGGGGGATCGGGCGCCGGGCGGTTCTCCTCCTCTCGTGGCTCCCTCTCCGGAAGCCGAGGGAAAAACCGTTCCAACAGCGCCCTGGCACTCGCCTCCCAAGAGGTGGCAAGCGCCCCCCCGACCCTAACCCCACCAATGTCGACGGGGCCCCGCCGACCCCGGAGGATGCGATAAACGTCCCCCCAGGGGTCCGCGTTGCCCACGTCGCCCACAAAGCCCCGCCAGTCGTCCTCCTTCCTTTGGAGGACCAGGCGGTGGTAGCTCCGGGCGAGCTCACGATACTCGACCCGCAGCACCGCCCGGACCTCCTCAGGTTCGTCGTGCCTTCTGGCACGCTGGAGGGCCACCCTGGCCCGCCTCGCCAGCCGCCTCGCCGAGGTAAGCTCCCGGCTCCACCAGCGGGATCTCCTTCGCGGCACCGTGCCCGCCCTCCCCAGCCGAGAGTCGTTCACGCCCTGGAGTAGAGTCGTGACCGCCCCGGCCAGGGCGACGGGCCCGGCCTCCACCAACGCGTCGCCATCCAGGCCGTCCGCAGCCTGCACCAGGGCGGCACCATAAGCCGCCCAATCCACGCCGACGGTCCGCCACCTGAGAACAGGCAGCGGAAGATCGGACGCCCCATCCCTCCGGAGAAGGGTCACACAGACGGAGTTGTGGTCCGAGTGCACCAGCTCGGGCAGGATCTCCCACCCGACCCGGTACACCCGCTCAACACCCCTCCCCAGAGTCACGTCGATATCCGATCTACCCGTAGGTCCGTCAAACGTGAAATACCGGGATGGCTCATTCAAAACCTCCAAGTCACACGCGACTATGAAGGTCTCAAACTCACCACCCCTGACGGCATTCTGGTGCCCCCTGAAGGGACGGAGAAAGATGGCGGAAGCGGGGGCAGCGCAGTGAAGCTCGAGGATATCGTTCAACTCCTCATGAACATGGCCTCCGACAACAAAAAAGAGTTCGCGGAATTGAAAGGGATTCAGAAAAGTCAAGAAAGAGCGTGCGTCGCTCGGGTACCGTCGGGGTACCGAGATAAAAGCAGAAACGCTCGACGCGTTGACAAAAGTGGCCCAGGACGTCGAACAGTATACCGATCAGAAAGTCGAAAATATGCACAACGTCATCAGGGACGAACAAGGGCCAACGAACGATCTCGTTCGGGACAGACTCGCGGCACAAGATATTGCCATCGTAGACATGATCGGGAAGATAGAACATGTGATGGATCAATCTACGCAAGCGCTGAGAAAGGCCGAGGAAAACGCCCGAAGAATCCGGGAATATGCGGAAAGGTCGCAGGCAGGTTTGTCCCAAACCATGCTCGGGAACACAACGTTCTGCGGCCTGAACGCTAGTAAGGCATACGTTACGTCGAAAAAGCTCCCGACGTTTAAGGGCGATGGCGTCGAACGCCCGATGCATTTTAGTGCCATCGAGCCAGAAGGCCCTGAGTTCCGGTGCATGATAGGAGAGGCTATGATCGAGACGGCAAGGGATTGGTGGCACTTGGTCGCGCCCGATGTCACGAATATAGCACAGTTTGACGCGGCTTTCCGTGCACGATACTGGGGACGCGAGTTACAAGACAAAGTGAAGCGTCACCTCGAGTATGGGACTTATTTTGTCGAAGGACAACGCCTCACGAAGGCAAAGTACGCGACTCGGGTCATCGGAAACGTTCGCGATCTGAGCGAACCAATATGCGACCAAGAGACGATACGACGGCTCGCGAAGCACTTTGACGAGAACATAAGGACGGCGATTCTCGTCCGAAATGTCAGTAACGTGAGTGAGCTAATCGAGTTGCTCGAAAGCAACGATCTCGGCGGCACGATTAACGCAAGTCGCAGCAATGATCGACCGAACGGGGCGGATATGGGCCACAACGCGGAAATGGTCGAGGAAATGGTGGTGGACAACGCCCTTGGCAGCAGCGAGAGGGAGTACAAGGCCAGTGGTCAAATGCCCCGTATGGCCAAACCCAAGGGCAACAACCACAAAATAATCAGTGGCAAGGTCCGCCGATAGCTTCACAATGGCCAAATTTCGCGATCCCGCCACCATTTTACCCCGTATCGCCGACACCGACACCGGCACACGCGATGCAACAAGGACAAGGGGTAAATACAAACTCCACGGCCACGAACCAGGGAAACGCGTAAACGTTGCGTCCGTAAGGCACGCGGAGAAACCACGAGACGCAACGGCGGCAAAAACAGAAGGAGAAAAGAAACGAAAAGAAGGAAAGAAAGCGGAAAATAAAGAAGAAGAGAAGAGAAGAAGAAAGAAGAAGAAGAAAGGAGAGAAGAAGAGAAGAAAAAAATGGAAGAAAGAGACAGGAGAGCGGAAGAAAGAAAAAGGAGGAAGGACGAGTGTTGGCGCGTAAGACAAGAGCAAAGAGAGAGAGAAAGAGAGGCAGCGAGAAATTCGAGGGAAGAAGCAACGAACTCCGAGACGATGACAGCCTGTAATGTCGAACCATTGGAAGAACGAGAAGGGCTACCGAAGAATGGGGAAGAGACCAATCCCATAAAGGGGGAGGAGAAGGTCGGACTAGATTAAGAAGAGATCGGTGCCGTGGAGGAAAGGAGGAGGGATGGTCTACCCCAAGTCGGGCCCGCATCGGTTTCGGTGCCAATGACGACGAAAGACAAAAGAGTCATCGCTATCGGACAAGGTGCAATTCCCAAGAGGACCGAAAAAAGGGTCCAAACGATTTTCGAAAGCCCTCAGGACTATCTCCTCGATATGCCACAGCCAGGAGAGGGCGTGGTCTATGACGAAACACGACCAATGTGCCCCGAGGTGCCGATCGGTCTCGAAGGAGCGTTGGCCAGTGCGTTAGTCGATAGTGGAAGCGAAGTTTCTTGTATCTCCGAAGAATTCTACGCACAGAATTTGGAAGCCTTTCAAAATTGTCCAACATTACCGGTGTAATCGATAAATGTGGTGGGAGCGTTCGGAGGAGGTTCAGGCCGAATCAAGCAGCAAGTAATGGCCACAGCAAAAGTGTACGATTCAGAGGGAGACGTGACGCTGTTGGTAGTACCGAAACTGCAGAGATCCGTGCTCCTCGGTATCGACGGAATGGATAAACTCGGAGTTTATGTCGATACGCACGAAAAGGTCATAAAGGTGCGAGATAAAATTGTCGGACGTCTCGTAGGAGGATACTGGCAGATGAAGGAGAGCCAGTACGACATAACCGAAGGGGACAAGAAAATGGGGGAGAGTAGAGCGATGCTCGCTCGAGCCGAAGGTACCGGGGAAGAAAAAGAACCGGAAGACACCGTCACGAGACACGTTATGAGTGGAGAAATACAAGATCCCGCCTCAGAGTGTCTCCGTGAAGCGGAAGTCGATGGGAAACTTCGGGAGTGCGCCGACGTCGACATCGAGGTTCAGCGAGACTTCAAGGAATTGGTCTATGAATATCGAGACGTGTTTCGGAAACGCCCTGGACGGATGCAAGCGTATGAGCATCGGCTGGTCCTGAAGGATGAAAAACCCTTCGTATCCCGCTCGTATCCCGTTCCAATGGCGTACAGAGGAAAGGTAACGGATGAAATAAATAAGATGCTCGCTCAAGGGGTTATTCAAAGGTCAACGAGTACCTACATTAACCCTTTGGTGACCGTTATCAAGACCAACGGAGACGTCAGGCTGTGTCTCGATGCACGGCTACTGAATGAGCACCTCGAAGGAGATTATGACTCAGCGCTACCAACCGAAGAGATTTTCCAGAAATGCGGAGGCGCCAAGGTCATGTCGACGTTGGATCTAACCAGCAGTTTCTGGCAGATTCCATTACACCCGGATTCACGGAAATACACGGCATTCCGACACGAAAATAAATGTTATGAGTTGTGATGATACCTTTTCGCGTAGTCTCCCAAAAACTGGATCGATCTGTGGAGTAAGGGGGGTGAAGGGAAGGGGGAAATAACGTTCCGAAGTTTTGTGTAGGAAACTAAAATATTATATTCTTCAACAGTTCAACGTATCAAAAATAACAGGTAATAACAAAAGAAAAGAAAAAAGAAACGAGGTCGGGGTCTTACAACAAAAAAGGGGGGTACGTTAATGATAATCGGGGAGATAAATAAGAAAAGAGCTTAATAGCGGTAATCGAATGTAACAAACGAAGAAAATAAAGAAAAAAGGGGAAACGGAAAAATCAAATAATAATCGCAATAATCAAAAGAACTGAACTTAAAAGAGCTTATACAAAAAAAAAAACGATGGTTATCATAAGTATCGGGACGGCAGGGGGTTAGGGTCGGTCGCACGGAAAAAGGGGGGCTGGCCGGTGAAACACTCTACACAAAAACCTCGATTGGGCTAAATCGAAAAGATAATGAACTCGAAAAATAATTAAACTCAAAATAAATTTGTCAGTTGTTGTTTTTGGGCGCCAGCTACTTTCTCGGCGTAGCACCGTAACTCACAGAAAAAAAAAGAAAGACAATCGGCAAATTTGCGCGGCACGCGGCTAGCAAGGAACGGGGGCGGGGAGGGGGATGAGACTTCTCAGGTCGGGGACACTGTTCCAGGGCTTCTTGACAAATTACCTCGGCACACACAAAAACTGGTCAAAATTACAATAATGACGATCGGTAAATACTCGCAAAAATGCGTCTCGGGGAACAGGGAAGAATAATAATAACTTGTAGGAACGCACGCGGAAAAATCCCGCGAATACCACCACTCACGCGCACGTGTTCGGATAACTCGAAAATGTCGGCGCACGTGGCGGCCGGTACTCGACGGTCGAAAAGTTTCACAATAATAAACGCTTACAATTACCAAAAAAGAGGGCACGGGTAAATGTTCAGGGGTCGGGAAGATGGGAAAAATCGAGAAAGGGGCAGGCGGGGGAAAACTTATGCGCTACTCACGCAACCTGGTCACTCTCAATCTATATCGGTTACAAATCTTCCGATATTCCTCTCGTTAATATGTCTCGATTTCCGGGTCGTCAATATTCCGTTCTGGTCCAAATCGTATCCTGGGGAATGGCTTATCGTTGATACTCTCCGGGAAGGAGTCTTACTCTCGACGGGGACAGCCGAGTCGTCTTAAAATGTCCTTATAATCTCTTAAAACTGTCGCTCTGATCACACACACACTCGTCTTTCACACGCCTGGGCTCGAAGTGAAGACAGCCTCGCCGCTTCCGGCTTCTTCTCCGACCTTAGGGTCGGTCTTGCAAGTGAGCGGTCTGTTGTCGGATTCCCATTGGTGGATTTCGGGACTGGCTGTTGGTGGGCGTCGGGATTGGCCGCGCGGCCGTGCGAATATTTCGTCGCGACGGAAGACTCGTCGCGACGTTCGGCGCGCGCACCCTCGGGATCGATTGGCTCATCGATCGCCGAGCAATTCTCGGTGCCGGGAGGTGGCGATCCCCGCGGCGCGTAGGCGAACCGTCAGGCTTGATAGTTCGGGTGCCGATTTTAGTGTTTACCCAGGCGACACACCTCGTCGGTTTATACTCGGCGATTCGAGCCGAGAGGGTGTCGCCGGGTTTCTCAGTGTTGGCAGACGAGTCGGGAAGGATGCTCCGACTCGTCGGAATTTTTCCCGGGGCTGGCGACGTTGGACTGGCATTTTGGAACGGTTGTCGATTTGCAGGTTAGTGCTAGAGAGGTCTGCCGGTGTCTAAATTTTTGGGCAGTCTAGGTTGTTGGGGTCGATCAGGCTTCGCAGGGGGTCAATTTCCCTCCAGGTTGGTCTTCGATGGTCTGCGGTGGCTGCGATGGGTCTTCGGTGGCTGCGATGGGTCTGCGGTGGGTCTTCGGTGGGTGCTTCGGAGGGCTGACGGGGCCTTCGATGGGTGAGTATGAGGACTGACGGGGTGGTAGTGGATAAGGGTCAGTCGAGGGAAGGGGTTAACAATATTAACAGTCGTTGCTTAAATTGTAGTCCTAATTCTGGTATTATTCCCTAGGTGAGTGGTGGGCCTTCGAGCCAGGCAGCGGGAAGAACTTGTGACGTGCCACGTCACAGAGTTTACGGTGACGCCATTCGGGCTAAAAACAAGCACCGCGGCGCTGGTTCGAGGACTAGACATCGTCCTTAGCAACACCGGAGATTCCATAGTAAATTTCGTGGACGATCTGCTGGTAGTGTCGGCAGATGCCCGACACCACCTACAACATCTCCGAAAATTATTCGCGAGAATACGGGAACATGGTATGACTCTCAAGATGGAAAAATCGCATTTCTTCCGAAAGGAGGTAAATTTTCTCGGACACGTCGTGACGACCAAAGGGATACTGCCACAGCCCGACAAGGTTAAATCGATCAAAGAATTTCCCCGTCCCCGAAACGTAAAACAGCTGCGGGGTTTTCTCGGGCTGGTAAATTTTTATACGAAGTTTACAAGCAAACACGCCGAAGAAACTGTCCCGCTGTTGGAACTATTGAGAAAGGGGACGAGGTGGAAATGGACCGATAACCACGAAGCGGCGTTCGGAAGAATAAAACAACTGTTTTGCGAGTCCGTGATCCTCGACCATCCCGACGTAATGAAGCCGTATACCTTGACGACGGACGCAAGTGACTACGCGCTTGGCGCAACGTTGTCGCAAACCGACGAAGAGGGCGAAGTCGGAGTGATCTCATTTGCCAGTTGGACACTCAAGGGGGCAGAAGTCGGGTACACCACGTCGGAAAAGGAACTACTCGCCATCGTGTGGGCACTTCAAAAATTCCAAAGTTATCTTAAAGGAGCAAAGATAACAATAATAACCGACCATAAGGCGTTGATATTTCTGAAAACGTGCAGATTTACGAGCGACCGATTGTTGAGATGGGCATTGCTGTTACAAGGATATGATTTAACGGTAGAACACCGACCGGGAAAATCGAACCAATTAGCAGACACGCTAAGCCGACTCCGCGATCACACGTACGAGCCCGATGGAACACTGCCGGGAAAAATCGTTATCGCAGCCCTCGCGCAAAAACCGTCGAAGTTGCTGTCGCAAATGATGCGACAAATTGGCACGATACAGCGGAGTCAGGAAGATCTCAACGCCATTATAAATCTACTCGAGGAGGAAAAGGAGACGGTTAACCATCCGAAAAATTATCGACTCCAGGAAGGAGTATTACAAAAGGCCGCGAAAACCGGCCAATGGAAAATAACCTTGCCTGAAGAGATAAAAGAAATACTGGTCGAGGAATGCCACGAGATGTATGGACATATCGGAGCGAACAAGGTTTTTCAGATGCTCAATGAAGACTTCGCGTATCCCCGATTTGCGAAAAGCATCAGGCACCAGCTCGCCACATGCGACTCCTGTCAGCGAACGAAATGCGCGGCCCAAACTAGTTACGCGAATATGCAGACGATCGTGCCCGACGGACCAGGAGATCTAATATCTATCGATTTCTTTGGCCCCCTCCCGACATCCACAGGGAGGGTTCGGCATATTTTAGTAACTCTGGACGCTTTCACGAAATTTGTCGTCCGATACCAGAGAAAAGAAGAAGGATAAGATAAGAATAAGGATTAATTCAATGGAAAGAGTAGTAGTAAATAAAAAAAAATAAATAAATAAACATAAAATATAAGAAATTAAGTAGGAAATAAGTAAAATAAACATAACCATACAATTAAAAATTGAGGATAGAATAAGATGATAATTAAGAAAGAAACCGAATTCGAAAAAAAAAATATATATATATATATTGTGATGATACCTTTCGTGTTGTCTCCCAATGCTGGGTCGATCTGGGGAGTAAGCGGGGGTGAAGGGAAGGGGGAAATAACGGTCCGAAGTTTTGTGTAGAAAACTAAAATATTATATTCTTCAATAGGTCGACGTGGCAAAAATAACAGGTGATAATAAAAGAGAAACAAAAAAAAAAAAAAAAGGAAACGAGGTCGGGGTTTTATAACAAAAAAAAGGGGGGGGGGGGGTACTTCAATGATAATCGGGGAGGGAAATGAGAAAAGAGCTTAACAGCGTTAATCAAATTTAACAATCGAATAAAACAAAATAATAGGGGGAATGGAATAGTCAAATAATAATCGCAATAACTGACTGGAAAAGCTTATACAAAAAAACTAGGTTTATCATAAATATCGGGACTGCAGGGGGTTGGGGTCGGTCGCACGGAAAAAGGAGGGGGGGGCTGGCCGGTGGAAACTCTCCACAAAAAACCTCGATCGACTAAGATCGAAACTCAAGCAAAAAGAAAATATAATAATCTCAAAAAAAAATAATGAAACTCGAAATATGATTAACTCAAAATTAATTGTCGCTTGTTGATTTTGGGCGCCAGCTACTTTCTCGGCGTAGCACCGTGACTCATAAAAAAAAAGAAAGACAATCCGCAAATTTACGCGGCACGCGGCTAGCAAGGAACGGGGGGGGGGGAAGGGGGATGAGACTTCTCAGGCCGTGGACACTGTTCCAGGGCTTCTCAACAAATTACCTCGGCACATACAAAAAAAAACGATGTTTAAATTACAATAATGAAAAAGTGAAATAATTGGGGCTAAACGTCCCACTAAATGTGTCTCGGGTCGGGGAAAAATTATTATTAACGCACGCTGGGAATGTTCGATTTTTACCACCACTCACGCGCACGTGTTCGAAATGGGAAAATGTCGGCGCACGTGGCGGCCGGTATTCGACAATCAATGAAATGTTACAATGCAAAGAAAAAGAGAAAAACGGCTTAATACTATTAAACAGGGCTGGGGTAGATTTTTCGGGGGATGTCTGGGGGATGGGGGAAATATTGTGCAGGGTAGGCGGGCGGGGAAACTTATTCAGTACTCACTCAACCTCTCACTTATATCGGTTACAATTTTTCCGATATATTCCTCGATATTTTCCTCGGTCTTTCCTGGTCGGTATAAATTTCCTTGTACAATTCCAAATTCGTATCCTGCGGTATCACTTATGGTCGTTTTAGCTCCTTGTACAATCCAAATCGTTTCCGGGGTTGTCGCTTAAGGTCTGTATCTCTCCGGGAAGGAGTCCGTTCGATATTGGGGAATAGCCGAGTCGTCGTAAAGTCCTGATAATTCACACACTCTCTCGCTACTCTCGCACTCTCGTCTTTTCACATCTACTCTAACGCACGCCTTGGCTCGAAGTGATGTCGGCCGTACTACTTCCGGCTTCTTCTCCGACCTTAGGGTCGGTCTCGCAAGTTAGCGTTGGGATGTCGGTCTCTGATTGGCGGGTTTCGGGACTGGCTGCTGGTGGGCGTCGGGATTGGCCGCGCGGCCGTGCTAATATTTCGTCGCGACGGAAGACTCGTCGCGACGTTCGGCGCGCGCATCCTCGTCATCGATTTGCCCATCGATCGACGAGCAGTTCCTTGCGTCGGGAGGTGGCGGTTCCAGGCGGCGAGTTGGCGAAGTGTCTCCTGTGACAGATCGCGGCCGAATAGTGTGTTTACCTCGACGACACACCTCGTCGGTTTAAACTCGGCAATCCGAGCCGAGAGGGTGTCGCCGGGTTCTTTGGTGTTGGTGGACGAGTCGGGAAGGAGGCTCCGACTCGTCAGGATTTTCCCCGGGGCTGGCGAGGTCGGACTGATATTTTGGACGGTCTTCAGGTTTTCAGGTTAGTGCTTGATAGGTCTGGCTGCATCTCAAATTGTTGGCTGTTTAGGTTGTTGGGGTCGATCAGTGGTGCGCAGGGGTTCAATTTCCCTCCTGGATGGTCTGCGATGGCTGCGATGGGTCTGCGGTGTCTTCGATGGGTCTGCGGTGGCTTCGATGGGTCTGCGGTGGCTGCGCTGGGTCTTCGGTGGGTCTTCGGTGGTTGCGTCGGAGGGCTGACGGGGCCTCCGTTGAGTGAGTATAGGGTCTGACGGGGTGGTAGGGGATGAAGGTCAGTCAGGGAAGGGGGTTAACAATTGTAAAATTCGCTGCTTAATTATTGTCCTAATTCCTGTTTATTCCCTAGGTGAGTGGTGGGACTCCGAGCCAGGCAGCGGGAGGAAATTGTGACGTGCCACGTCACAACTCCCCCCCACTTGCCGAAAGTTCGTCTCTCGACAACTTGAGCAACATTCATACTGGGGGCGTACTGGGGTGGAACTCGGGAAAAGGGGAAAGGGCTGGCGGGTAATAAATGGTAAAAGCAGTCTTGTTATAGTGGTAATACCGTTTTTTCCCAGTCTTATTCTCTCCTTTGTACAATACTTACAACTTAACCCTCTTTGTCTTGCGAGGGTTTGCAAAAGAAAACAAAAGGCGACTTAAGGAGAACTGAAAACATATCGTACTATGGTCATCGTGGACTCAAAATAATAACAAAAAAAAAAGAAAAAGGTGGAACTAAAAATAACATCTTTGGCCTCTTGGTGGCAAGTACTGGGGATTGGGGGAGTCAGAAGGAGAAGAACGGAAATGAGAGTTATTTTATAATCTGGGGGAGTAAAGATTGAAAGGGGTGAAAGGCGAATATACATTATAAGGGACTATCAAAACGAAGGGGGGGGGGGGGGGGGGGTTTAGCGGGGCGGTCTGGGGCGGTTCTCTATGCGAGCTGGGCATTTGGGCGATCGGTGGCCTGATTCGCCACAATTCCAACATCTTGGCGAATGGGTCACGTGGGACGGTTCGGGTTCAGGGTCGGCGGGGGGGGTCAGTCGAAGGGACATCAGGGCGGGGACTGCGGGCTTGGTTTTTATGGACTTCGGGGTTCGGGGGGGGGGGGGGGGGGTGGGGTTGGGGGGTCTGGGTCGGGGGGTGTAGGGACATCAGGGCGGGTACTTTGGGTTTGGGCTTTACGGACGTCGGGGTTCGGGGGGGGGGGTGTGGGGTTGGGGGGTCGGGGTTGCGGGGTGTAGGGACATCAGGGAGGGAATTTGGCGGTGCCTGGGGGTTTTGCACGGGGGGGGGGTTGGGGTTTTGGGGTAGGGGAGGGTCTATCGGGGACGGTCTGTCGGGGTATCGACACGGTTTTTCGGATGACTGGCGCGGGTTGTTGGGGTTTCGGGGGACGGGGTATAGTGGGGGCATGGGACAGGGGGCCTGGGGGTATGGTGAGGGTGAATTTGGGGATTGCGCCCGTGTGAGCGAGGGGATGGGGACTGGCTGGGGTGTTCTTTTGCGGGGCTCCCTTAGGGCTGTCGAGAACGCAGTGGATAGCTGCGTTCCGGGGGAGCTGGAGGTCGCTTAAGGCTCCCACGTGGTCGACCTCGGGGGCGACGCGGGTTTGCCGTGGCTTCGGCTGGGTCTGGCTCTGGGGTTGGTGGCTGGCTGTCGGCCAGGTCATCCTCGCTGGGTTGTCCTCCATGTCTGGCAGGTGATAGCCGATGCTGTCCCTCTTGGCCTCGGTCGTCCGTAGGCCGCCTCGTCCGGGTCTGCCGGTCCTCCACGGGAGTCGTTCCATTCTGAAATGATGGGGATTGGGGCGTCATGGCGTGTTCATAAGCGGGGGCGGTTACGGGGGGGGCTGCGGGTCGGGGTGGAGTTAGCGGGGGAATATCGGCGATATTTGGGGGAGGGTAATAGGGCTTCAGATCTTTAATGTGTACTTTTGGGCGCGTGTTCTTCGAGGGGATATTCAGTTCGTAGACCACGGGGGACACTTTATTCGTGATCTCATATGGCCCGCGATATTTGGCGGCGAGCTTGGCGGCGAAATTCTGCGCGCCGGACGAAAGAACTCGGTTCTTTCGGAGTACTAAATCTCCGATGTTGTATTCCCGGTCAGATCGACCTCGATTATAGTATCGGGCCTGTCGTCGTGCGGCTAGGGATAGGTTTCGGTGGACCCAGTCATGGATTAGGGGCAGTCGGGTCATTCGGTTTTTCCACACAGCTGGGTCTGTCCGGTCTTCAATGATCGGGGGGGGTACTTCGTTGCGGATGCTTTTGGCCGGGCGGGGGTTTCGGCCGAAGTTTAGGAAGGCGGGGGTCATCTGGGTGGAGGCTTGGACAGCTGTGTTGAGGGCGAAACACAATTCGGGGAGATGGGCATCCCATGTTTGGTGGTCGTCGCCTATGTACGAAATAATCATGGTCTTTAGGGTGCGGTTAACTCGTTCGACTGGGTTGGCTTGGGCATGGTAGGGAGGGATTGTGGTCTGTCGTATGCCGTATTGGGAGAGTTGGGCCGTCATGTATCGGTTGACAAATTCCGTACCGTTGTCTGTCAGGAGGTAGCGGGGGCAGCCCCAACGGTTTAAGATCAGTTTTTCTAGGGCTGTCATTATGGTGGGTCCCGTCGCGGTTTTCAGGGGTTGGGCTTCGATGTATTTCGTGAATAAGTCCTGAAATACTACGACGTATCGGTTTCTGTTTTTACTGGGGGGGAAGGGTCCCATGACGTCGGCAGCTACGACGGTCCAGGGGCCCTCGGTCGTCCTTTCTCGCATCAGCCCAACAGGTGCCGTTTGCTGCACCTTGTTGAGTTGACAGACCGGGCACCGTCGCACGAACTGAGCGACGTCCTGGAAAATTTCGGGCCAGGCGAAGTCTTGGGTCAGGCGGTGGTAGGTCTTGTCGATGCCTAAGTGGCCGGATTGGGGGTTGTCGTGGGCGTCTTGTATGGCTTTGTGTCGGGCATCACAGGGCAGCTTCCAGGAATTGTCGTGGGCGTCTTGTATGGCTTTGTGTCGGGCATCACAGGCTTCCAGGACTAGCTTCCAGGAATCCAGGTCTACCAGGGTAGGGTCTATCACTGGGTGGGGTCGGTGGTGGTATAGTCGGCCATCCTCGAGCTTCCAATCGGGGTATTTGGAGGGGAATTGGCTAACATTTTTCATTTGCTCGAGGTACCAAGGGTCTATCGTTTCGCCGATGGTGGCAAGGGCTTCCGGGGTTCCTTCGAACATTCGGGACAGGGCATCGGGGACTATATTTAGGGCTCCCTTGCGGTGGACAATATCCATGTTGAGATCTTGCATGGTTAATGCCCATCTCGCAAGTCTTCCGGAAGGGTCTCGAATATTCCGCAGCCAGCGCAAGCTGCTGTGATCCGTTATCACCCGAAAAGAGGTGCCTTCCAGGTACGGCCGCAACTTCTTTGCGGCCCACAAAACGGCAAGACACTCCTTTTCGGTCACACTGTATTTTCGCTCGGCTTGGGATAGGACTCGACTGCAAAATACTATGGGGTGTTCTTCGCCCTGGGACTCTTGGGTCAGGACGGCTCCGATGGCTTGGTCGCTGGCATCGGTGTGGACGGTGAAGGGCTGGGTAAAATCGGGACGGGCTAATACGGGGGCTTGGGTCAGGGCTGTCCAGAGGGCTTCGAATGCGGTTGATTGTTCCTCTCCCCACTTCCACTGTGCGTCCTTCTCCAGGAGTCGCACGAGGGGAATCTTGTGGGTGGAGATATCGCCGAGGAATCGGGCATACCAACCGATCATTCCGAGGAAACGGCGTAGTTGTTTGAGGGTTTTAGGGGCAGGGTACTTCAGGATCGGGGCTATCTTGTCGGGGTCTGTCTTCAGTCCGTCTTTAGTGATTACATACCCCAAATATTTCATTTCGGGGCAGAAGAAGGAGCTCTTCTCTCGGTTTATCTCGAGTCCGGCGTTCTTAAGGGCTGTCAGTACAAGGGTCAGGTATTTAAAGTGTTCATCGACCGTTTCTGTGGCGATGATGACGTCGTCCAGGTATGCAAAAACGTGTGGCTCCCATTCGGGTCTTATCAATCTGTCCATCAGTCGTTGGAAGGTGGCGGGGGCGTTCGTCAGTCCAAAGGGCATTCGGGTAAATTGGAAAAGTCCTCGTCCAGGGACGGCAAAGGCGGTTATGGGGCGGCTTTTGGGGTCTAGCGGGACTTGGAAATAGGCCTGGCTCAGGTCTAACTTGGAGATATGGTGGGCACGGCGGAGTCCGTCCAATATCCGGTCAAGGTTGGGTAGGGGGTAGGCATCTTTGCGAGTGACTTTATTCACGTCACGATAGTCGATGCAGAAACGGTGTTTTCCGTTGGGCTTTGGGACTATCACGGGGTTACTGAGCCATCCGCTATCTGAGGGTTCGATTACCTGTTCGCCGATCATCTTATCGACCTCGGCTTGGGCGATTCGTAAGAGGAATGGGGATATTGTTCGTGGGCGTTGGCGGATCGGGGGGTGGTCATTGACATCTATGGCATGGTGGACAATGGTCGTGCAGCTTAGGGCTCCAGGGATGGGGGTTTTCACTAGGCGGTCTAACAGTGACTTTAATTGGTCCTCCGTCTTCTTAGTGACTTCCACCAAGCCTGCAAATTCGGGGTGGGCTGCCACAACCATGGGGATATGGCCGGGTCTGGCAAATTTTCGGGGATTTCCTGTGGGAGTACGCCACGTGTCGTTCAGGTGATCTATTTGTAAGCCCAATAACTTACAAAAGTCTCTCCCTAGAATCGCGTCGTATCCCAAGGGTGCGACGCGCAAATCAAGGGGCCAAATTTTTCCGTCGACTTCAAAGTATAGTCTGATATCTCCCACCACGGGAACGATTGCGTTGTTGGCAACGCATACTCCTCCGGTGGCGGGTCTTATTGTTACTCCCAGGGAGTTGGCAAGGGTTACTCCCAGGAACGAGCGCGTGGCTCCTGAATCAATTAATGCTTCTACTGGGGTTCCAGAAATGTTCAGGACGAGGAAGTGGCGGTCATCTGGGCTGGGGGTGTCGGGTCGGTCGGGGGTTGCGGATAGTAGGGACGGTCGGGGTCTAACGCGGTCTACCTGGTCTAGGATTTCCCGGGTCTTGGGGTTTTTGATCCTGGGGGAGGCATCTACTGTCCTCCCCCCGAGGGGTTTCCCTCGCGGGTCTGGCGGCACCTCGTACAGGTGTTGGTGTCGTAACCGGGGAGGCCGCAGTTTCGGCAAAATGTGCCGCGTGGCTGGAGGCATTGGCGGTGGACGTGTCCCTGTTGTCTACAATTATAGCAACGTACCGTTGCTGACTGGTATCTGGGGACTGGCTGGTTGGGTTGGGGTGTCGGGTTTGGGGCTGGGTTCTCGACTTGGATGGACATCAGGGGCGGCGGGTTGGCTTGGAGAGCTTGGAGGAGGGGTGCGGGGTTAGGGGCTGTCGGGCGAGGTTGTGGCTTCGGTTGGGCTGGGGTTGGGGCGATGGGGGTTACGGGGAGAGGGCTGGGGTCTTGGTTGGACTCTATGGCTGCTGCCTTGCCAAGATATTGTCTGCCTTGGGGGTTGAAGGCGGCTGAGGGAAGGACTGACTGGGCGGGGGTTGGCGGGTGTCTGTATGTCCGCTTCCTTTCCAGCATGGACTCTACGCGGCGGCACCGTAACTGGAAGTCCAGAAAGGTAGCAATGGTGGAACGATCTAGGTGGACTGCCAGGTCGGGGTGTAGGTTTTCGTAGCAGAGGTCTAGCTGGGCTTCTTGGGAGAGGGACGGGCTAAGGAAGTTGAAGTAGGTCCTCATCTTTGTGAGGTATTCCCCACTGGGCTCTCCTGGACCTTGGGTTCGAAGCTCGACTTCGCGACGCAGCTTCTCCTGTAGGTCGCTGTGTCCGAATCGCGCCCGGAAATGGAACACGAACTCCTCGTAGGTTGTCCATTCCTCGTGCACTACGCGATACCACATGAGGGCCTCGTGGGTGAATGACTCCGGGAGCATCCGGAGTAATTCCTCCTCCGTGTATGAGCGACTGGAACAGTACTCGTACAAACGGAGGAGGTACTCCTCTCCATCGTCGATGCGGCGTCCCGCGAATTTGGGCCCGAAACGACGAAAATGGTCGATGCCTGCGGTGTCCCGGGTCACGAAGCTGGGGGCTGCGGGTTGGAAAGAATGGGGGCGTTGGGGAAGGGCGTGGGGCGGTCGTAGGTGGGTGCTGCTATGTTGGGGGTTCGTACGAGGGGGAATATTGAAGGTGCCATGGGCGCGGGGTGGGGCTTGGGGTTGGGGTGCAGGGATGGAGAGTAATGGGGCTCGCGCGGGGATTCGGGTTGGTGTCGGTCGGGGTAGTGCTTGGGGAGCCATGAATCGGGGTGCGAAGGTCACTGTGGGGGCGTGGGTGGGGAGTAATGGGGGGGTCTGGGGGATAGGATCGTCACGGTGGGATATTAAATCGTCCCCTTGTTCGAGGGTAATAGGGTCTCGGTATTGCCCCATGGTTTGACCCGTGGGTAGGGGCTGTCGGGATGGGTCGGTCTCGGCAGGGGGTAAGGTGACTGATAGGGCCTGCGAGACGTCCATGTCCTGTAGGCCGAGCGAAGAACGCAGCGTCTCGAACGATTCGGAGGCTCGCAACGCGGATGCCAACGTGACGGGGAATCCCATCCCGCGCTCGTCCTCAGCAGGATCCCAGTCAACCGAAACTCCCCGAAATCGGCGGCGTACTTCATAACGCCAATACCGGTTTATCAGGTCCTCCATGGTCCCGGCCGTACTTAGCGCGGCGTGATCACAGAGCCTTATAAGGTCCATTACGTTGGGGAGGCGACGTAACTGCGCTTGAATTTTTTGGACTTCCCTTTGTATATCGGGATCTACGCTGGAAACAGGGGGGGCTATCATGTTGGGCGGGGGGGTGGACGTTCGGCTTTGGCCGGCGGACGGGGCCCCGGCCGTGGTGACACTTGTGGTAGTGGCCGTGGCCACTCCGGCGGTTGTCACGTCGTCCATTTATAAACGGGGGGGTCTAGCGGGAAAGAGAGAAGAGGGGAAGAAAAAAAAAGAAATGGAAAAGAAAAACAAAAAAAATTCAATCTGGGGCGCGATAGCAGGGCTGAAGAGGGAGGGGGGGGGGGGGGGTACACAAGAAAAAGGGTTACAAAAATAAATGTGGGTCAGGGGGTTAGGCGGAGGGACGGTACTTACTTGCCAACAATATATTTCGCAAGTGGTGGTAATTAGCGAACAGCGGCAACACAAAAAAAAAACAATAATTCAATTTAGGGGGTCAAAAAGGGGGGGGGGTTTTGTTCTGTGCCGAGGTGAGCACTCTTTATAAGCGTCAGAAAAATCCCCACTCGAGGAGCGAAAGGGTCGCTGCCCTCGAGGGTCCTAAATTTTAAAAAAAAATTTAATATTTCTGATAATACAGGGCCCCACGTTGGGCGCCAAAATTTGTGATGATACCTTTCGTGTTGTCTCCCAATGCTGGGTCGATCTGGGGAGTAAGCGGGGGTGAAGGGAAGGGGGAAATAACGATCCGAAGTTTTGTGTAGAAAACTAAAATATTATATTCTTCAATAGGTCGACGTGGCAAAAATAACAGGTGATAATAAAAGAGAAACAAAAAAAAAAAAAAAAAAGGAAACGAGGTCGGGGTCTTATAACAAAAAAAAAGGGGGGGGGGTACTTCAATGATAATCGGGGAGGGAAATGAGAAAAGAGCTTAACAGCGTTAATCAAATTTAACAATCGAATAAAACAAAATAATAGGGGGAATGGAATAGTCAAATAATAATCGCAATAACTGACTGGAAAAGCTTATACAAAAAAACTAGGTTTATCATAAATATCGGGACTGCAGGGGGTTGGGGTCGGTCGCACGGAAAAAGGAGGGGGGGGGGGGGCTGGCCGGTGGAAACTCTACACAAAAAACCTCGATCGACTAAGATCGAAACTCAAGCAAAAAGAAAATATAATAATCTCAAAAAAAAATAATGAAACTCGAAATATGATTCACTCAAAATTAATTGTCGCTTGTTGATTTTGGGCGCCAGCTACTTTCTCGGCGTAGCACCGTGACTCATAAAAAAAAAGAAAGACAATCCGCAAATTTACGCGGCACGCGGCTAGCAAGGAACGGGGGGGGGGGGGAAGGGGGATGAGACTTCTCAGGCCGTGGACACTGTTCCAGGGCTTCTTAACAAATTACCTCGGCACATACAAAAAAAAACGATGTTTAAATTACAATAATGAAAAAGTGAAATAATTGGGGCTAAACGTCCCACTAAATGTGTCTCGGGTCGGGGAAAAATTATTATTAACGCACGCTGGGAATGTTCGATTTTTACCACCACTCACGCGCACGTGTTCGAAATGGGAAAATGTCGGCGCACGTGGCGGCCGGTATTCGACGATCAATGAAATGTTACAATGCAAAGAAAAAGAGAAAAACGGCTTAATACTATTAAACAGGGCTGGGGTAGATTTTTCGGGGGATGTCTGGGGGATGGGGGAAATATTGTGCAGGGTAGGCGGGCGGGGAAACTTATTCAGTACTCACTCAACCTCTCACTTATATCGGTTACAATTTTTCCGATATATTCCTCGATATTTTCCTCGGTCTTTCCTGGTCGGTATAAATTTCCTTGTACAATTCCAAATTCGTATCCTGGGGTATCGCTTATGGTCGTTTTAGCTCCTTGTACAATCCAAATCGTTTCCGGGGTTGTCGCTTAAGGTCTGTATCTCTCCGGGAAGGAGTCCGTTCGATATTGGGGAATAGCCGAGTCGTCGTAAAGTCCTGATAATTCACACACTCTCTCGCTACTCTCGCACTCTCGTCTTTTCACATCTACTCTAACGCACGCCTTGGCTCGAAGTGATGTCGGCCGTGCTACTTCCGGCTTCTTCTCCGACCTTAGGGTCGGTCTCGCAAGTTAGCGTTGGGATGTCGGTCTCTGATTAGCGGGTTTCGGGACTGGCTGCTGGTGGGCGTCGGGATTGGCCGCGCGGCCGTGCTAATATTTCGTCGCGACGGAAGACTCGTCGCGACGTTCGGCGCGCGCATCCTCGTCATCGATTTGCCCATCGATCGACGAGCAGTTCCTTGCGTCGGGAGGTGGCGGTTCCAGGCGGCGAGTTGGCGAAGTGTCTCCTGTGACAGATCGCGGCCGAATAGTGTGTTTACCTCGACGACACACCTCGTCGGTTTAAACTCGGCAATCCGAGCCGAGAGGGTGTCGCCGGGTTCTTTGGTGTTGGTGGACGAGTCGGGAAGGAGGCTCCGACTCGTCAGGATTTTCCCCGGGGCTGGCGAGGTCGGACTGATATTTTGGACGGTCTTCAGGTTTTCAGGTTAGTGCTTGATAGGTCTGGCTGCATCTCAAATTGTTGGCTGTTTAGGTTGTTGGGGTCGATCAGTGGTGCGCAGGGGTTCAATTTCCCTCCTGGATGGTCTGCGATGGCTGCGATGGGTCTGCGGTGTCTTCGATGGGTCTGCGGTGGCTTCGATGGGTCTGCGGTGGCTGCGCTGGGTTTTCGGTGGGTCTTCGGTGGTTGCGTCGGAGGGCTGACGGGGCCTCCGTTGAGTGAGTATAGGGTCTGACGGGGTGTTAGGGGATGAAGGTCAGTCAGGGAAGGGGGTTAACAATTGTAAAATTCGCTGCTTAATTATTGTCCTAATTCCTGTTTATTCCCTAGGTGAGTGGTGGGACTCCGAGCCAGGCAGCGGGAGGAAATTGTGACGTGCCACGTCACAATATATATATTGTGACGTATTTTCCTGGATCTCAACACGAATCAAAAAACACCAAAAAACAAAACCGAAAACGCGAAAATCGAAGCTCAAACCGAACGGGAGCGGAGCGCAGAATCGAGAACTCGGAAAACGTCACCTTCGGCCGCCCGCTTCCACGGATGCATCGGCGTCCCGGTGGGCGCCAGTTAATTTTTATTTCGCCGGTATTAACAACCGGGCTAAACTGGGGGTCGGTGGAACGGCCGACCTCCGCAGGGTCGATTTTTGTTTCGCCGGAATCGCCAAGCCGGACTAATCTGGAGGTCGATGGAACGGTCGACCTCCGCAGGGTCGATTTTTGTTTCGCCGGAATCGCCAAGCCGGACTAATCTGGAGGTCGATGGAACGGTCGACCTCCGCAACGGAAATACACGAGAACAGAACAAAAAATAACGAGATCACACAAACGAGAACTGAACGGTACGAGAACTAACGCCGATGCATTCGCGAAAGCGAACGGTTGCGGAAATGAACGGTTGCTCAGGATGCGGGTTATGGTAGAAGGGTCGCGATCCTTCGCCAACAAAGTAACACGAAATCGAAACCGGAATCTCAACTTTAAATAACGGGAACAATTATTTATTGGCTGCTAAGCCACGGGATCGCACACTCGTGCATCGGGAGCGCTCAGCTTACAGGGGGGTCGGAGCGAGCGTAACGGGAACGGATCGATACGCGATCGAATAATTATCGTAACGATAAACTCACCGGATCAGCGTACTTTTAATCCAATAAAGTGGCGGGAACTGCATCACCTGATGCCTCGAGAACTTGTACACAATCACTGCACCTCAAGGGCATTCCTTAGAACGCATCTCGAGCACAAAGAATCGGTAGAACATCGGAACCGAATCCGCACGAAACACAGCACACACGAGTCAACTAGCGAACGCGCAAAGTGACAGGTAGCGGGAGCGAGATACGCGAACCGACGCGAGAGCGATAGCCGAAGTCTACGGCAGCGCGAGCGAGAGCGAACGACTCAGCGCGCGAGACAATAGCCCAAACGTAAACACCGGTCGCGCGAGAGGTCCGAGCTACCTCGAGGACGACTCTCGGCAGACTGATTAGCCTACGACGATATTCTAAGGAAGCGTTATGATTATCGCGAGATCCTTAGCCGATAGCTACTGCCCTCTCAAACTATTTCCAGAGCGTCACTTAAGCGGGAACCGAAACTGTAACGCGGTAATTTTTGAGATTCGTCGCGATCGTTACTCCAAACTCAGGACGTGAAAACAAGGCTCTCTCTCTCTTAACTAAAACACAGCACAAGGTGTTCCGACCTTGCCCGGACCGTACTTAAACCTCCGCCTGTTCTCCAACGTCCTGCATTATCACCTAAACAGAGTGCCGGGTTTGCACCGGACTTTGACGTATTCGCGACGAAATCTCGTCGGTCTCTCCTCTATTCGTGTTTCTCATTACTTCGAGATTCTCTCCACCGAATAGATTCGAGGATTCCGACCTGAACTGAATCTTCTGAACTTATCTTCAAGCTTATCCCACACCCAAGCTCATCAGTAAAGTCTACACTGGATCGTGACCTTAACGAACTTTACTTAAACGAGAGCTGGACGGTACCTGGACAGCCGAGGAGCAGTAAATCGTTAACTATAACGGGCTAACCGAACTAAATCGCTAGCTGTACCCGTAAAACTTTAATTTATTGGTCTTTTTGTGACGGTGATCAAAAAATCACGTCACAATATATGAAGAAAGTCGAGGAGACATTAGAAGGAATATCAGGAAAGGATAAGAGTCGGAGCAAGAAGAACAAGAAACCGCTGTCACTGACCCCGATAACCGGCAGCAAAGATCGAGAAGCAAAGGATCGATAAAGGAGAGCGCGCTATCCCACCGCGGCCGGGTCACCGAGACAGCAAGGCGCTCGCCCGAGCTCTCGAACAGCCGAGCGCTAGGACACCCCCCACCCCCCCCCCCCCCCCCCCCCCACAAAAGTCACGAACGGCGAAGGAGCCAAGCGCGAGGGATTCCGGGAATCAAAACAAACGATCCCGAGAACCGAGAAGCTCGCAGCAAAGAAGATGACTAGCAGAAACTCGGAGAATACGGAATATGTCTATGAAACCTATGGTCCGCTCGGGACAATACAACAACAACCAATCGAAATATAACGGGACTATCCTCAAAGCGAGCGAAAACCGCCGAGATAACGAGAAGGAGGGGAGGTAACCGAATTAAATTTTCACGGCTTAGCGTGCAAAATTCGCGAAAGCCAGATAGTCCCACGGTGAGCGGCGAGATAGAGAACAGACAGGTGACAAGAAACGGAAGTAAAACCACAAAGGGAATAAGAAGAAAGAGAATCACAATAAGAACGATAAAATAAAAAGAAAGCGGGTGAGTAGGAAACTAGACCCTAAAAAGAAGGCAAAGAAAATAAGATAAAATAAATAACCAGGAAAAGGAGAACGGAAAAACAAATGGAGACATTCAGGAATTTTCCGGCACACAACCTGGAGGGACGATACCATGACGTCACCGTGATCTCGGTACAAAACCCGGGACGCTTCTACGTCCACCTCCCGGACCCGGACGGGCGAAGAGCCCAAATCCTCCACCACTTCGCCATGATCTCCCCCAACACCCGGAAATTCGCCGTCTCCGGCAAGAAGAGATCGTCCGAGGAACCCCAACCCTCGTCAAATATGACGGGCGCTTCTTCCGGGGAGTCGTGACGACGGAGACAGACGAGGATGGAGACATGGTGGTGTGGCTGGGCGACTGGGCACTGTCCTTACTGGCACGAGTGGAGGAGCTACACACGGTGTCCAACGAGTGCCGACACGTCGCCTTCCAGGCAATAGCTTGTGGACTCCATGCCACCCAACCGGTCGAGGACGAATGGAGCCGGGACACAGAAGAGATCATGAGGGAACTCACCGTCGGACCCAGGTGGGTGACATGATCGTCATGTCACCCAGTACGGGGGCGGATGCCATCTGGGTACTACTCGAGAGCCCCGAAAACACCCGCCCCAGCCCCAGGGACGAACTCATCCTGGCCGGCAAAGGTCAGTGGGGGGAAAACCCCAATCCGTTTAACTGGGGAGAAGACGGAGGACGCTACTGCGACCGAACGCCACCCCACGAACAACCCCCAGCCGCACAAGAAGACATGATAGTAATGGACGACAACAACGAAAAGCGGGCGGACGAAGACAGAGCAGAGGACAGCGAGTACGACGAAGGGTATAGCACCGCAACACAAACAGACAACGACACCGAAGAAGATGACTGGGACATGGAAGAGAAATAAAAATAAATAAATAAATAAATAAATAAATAAAATTAAATTACATAGATATAAGAATATGTAAGACAAATAAAACAAGCAAACCAAGGAAAAATAAGTATTTTATTATTTGGAAAAGAAACAGAAGGGCATAGGACGACATGAAAAGAAAACAAGAAAAAAAGAGAATCATCTAGATAACAGGAGTGGAGAGGCTCGAGACGAGTCTCAACAGTCCTGTGGGGGAGAATGTAAGTTCCCCCCCCCCCCCCCCAACATAAAAAGAAGCTCCCGTGCGGCCCCGGTGACAACCCACCGCGAGAGCCGGGGAGAGACCGACAGCGGGACGTGACCGCCGGACGAGCTTGCCGAGAGACAGGCAGCGCCATCCGACGGGATCGCGCGGCGATACAATCGATGACTCAACGTCGCGCACGCGCCGAAACCAAGAACATCAAGGATTCGAAAACCCGAAAGCGCCGCGCCGCGGAACCAGGGCGAAGACAAGCTCAAGGCCAACAGAGAGGAAAGACGAGGGAAAATCGGCACACCCAATTGGCCAAAAGTGACGACACGGATAAAACCGCACGGCACCAACACAGACACCATTAGCTCGGCGGGTAATGCCGGAAATGCGTCACAGGAATACCGACCCGGCATTGGACGGCGAGGGGCGCTCCCCGCGGAGAACCAATCATAAAAATTAATATGCACGGATCGCACGCAGACGCGAATCCGCCAAAACCCTGCAGGACCGACGAAGAAGGGGAGCAAAATCGGGATATAAAAAGGCCATAATCAGTTCTTCGATAATCAGTTCTTCGATAATCAGTTCTTCGATAATCAGTTCTTCGATAATCAGTTCTTCGATAATCAGTTCTTCGATAATCAGTTCTTCGATAATCAGTTCTTCGATAATCAGTTCTTCGATAATCAGTTCTTCGATAATCAGTTCTTCGATAATCAGTTCTTCGATAATCAGTTCTTCGATAATCAGTTCTTCGATAATCAGTTCTTCGATAATCAGTTCTTCGATAATCAGTTCTTCGATAATCAGTTCTTCGATAATCAGTTCTTCGATAATCAGTTCTTCGATAATCAGTTCTTCGATAATCAGTTCTTCGATAATCAGTTCTTCGATAATCAGTTCTTCGATAATCAGTTCTTCGATAATCAGTTCTTCGATAATCAGTTCTTCGATAATCAGTTCTTCGATAATCAGTTCTTCGATAATCAGTTCTTCGATAATCAGTTCTCCGATAATCAGTTCTCCGATAATCAGTTCTCCGATAATCAGTTCTCCGATAATCAGTTCTCCGATAATCAGTTCTCCGATAATCAGTTCTCCGATAATCAGTTCTCCGATAATCAGTTCTTCGATAATCAGTTCTTCGATAATCAGTTCTTCGATAATCAGTTCTTCGATAATCAGTTCTTCGATAATCAGTTCTTCGATAATCAGTTCTTCGATAATCAGTTCTTCGATAATCAGTTCTTCGATAATCAGTTCTTCGATAATCAGTTCTTCGATAATCAGTTCTTCGATAATCAGTTCTTCGATAATCAGTTCTTCGATAATCAGTTCTTCGATAATCAGTTCTTCGATAATCAGTTCTTCGATAATCAGTTCTTCGATAATCAGTTCTTCGATAATCAGTTCTTCGATAATCAGTTCTTCGATAATCAGTTCTTCGATAATCAGTTCTTCGATAATCAGTTCTTCGATAATCAGTTCTTCGATAATCAGTTCTTCGATAATCAGTTCTTCGATAATCAGTTCTTCGATAATCAGTTCTTCGATAATCAGTTCTTCGATAATCAGTTCTTCGATAATCAGTTCTTCGATAATCAGTTCTTCGATAATCAGTTCTTCGATAATCAGTTCTTCGATAATCAGTTCTTCGATAATCAGTTCTTCGATAATCAGTTCTTCGATAATCAGTTCTTCGATAATCAGTTCTTCGATAATCAGTTCTTCGATAATCAGTTCTTCGATAATCAGTTCTTCGATAATCAGTTCTTCGATAATCAGTTCTTCGATAATCAGTTCTTCGATAATCAGTTCTTCGATAATCAGTTCTTCGATAATCAGTTCTTCGATAATCAGTTCTTCGATAATCAGTTCTTCGATAATCAGTTCTTCGATAATCAGTTCTTCGATAATCAGTTCTTCGATAATCAGTTCTTCGATAATCAGTTCTTCGATAATCAGTTCTTCGATAATCAGTTCTTCGATAATCAGTTCTTCGATAATCAGTTCTTCGATAATCAGTTCTTCGATAATCAGTTCTTCGATAATCAGTTCTTCGATAATCAGTTCTTCGATAATCAGTTCTTCGATAATCAGTTCTTCGATAATCAGTTCTTCGATAATCAGTTCTTCGATCATCAGTTCAACGATCTACCTTACCAGCGGACAACTCTCCAGGACTAAAAGTGAAAAGTAAAAGTGCAAAGTGAGTAAAAGTGAAATAGAGTGAAATAGTGCCAAAAAGGACTTATAAAAGTTGTGCCGTTTCGGACTTATAAATTTTGTGCCAATTCGGACTTGTAAAAATTGTGCCGTTTCGAACTTATAAACTTTGTGAAAACTGGACTTATAAATTTTCGTGCCGAGTGAACTTATAAAATTCGTGCCGAAAAAGGACTTATAAACTTTCGTGGCCAGTGAACTTATAAAAATTCGTGCCAATTTTGGACTTATGAAAATTGTGCAACGCTGGAATTGTAGAAACTGTGTCGATTCGGACTTGTAAAACCCGTGCCGTATCGAACTTATAAAATCGTGGAAATTGGACTTATAACATTTCGCAACAAGTAAACTCAGAATAAACGTGCCAGTTCGGACTTAGAACATTTGTGCCAAAGTCGGATTTATAACATTACCGATGAACAAGTCCATCTAACACTCTCAAGTGAACAGAGCGGCTAAAAGTGACAGTCAGCTTGGACCGGTAAAGTGACCAAAAGTGACCGTCTGAAAAGCCTCAAGTATCACGGGATAATCTGATAACTCCAAGGACAGCAAAATGCATACTCAGGGAAAGATTCACATCTCCTGAAGACGATTCTACCATCAGATTAAGGTAAAAACGTCCATTGCGGAAATAAACACCAATTGCAATTCGCGATGTGAACGGGCTGTCATCGTCGATCACCGTGCTGTGACGTCACAACGAGACAGCAGAGCGCGACGACTGGCTGGATTCAGCGACGATCGAGAAGCTGCCCGTGCATGCGTCGTGCGGCTCATACGTGAATAAATTCGGTCACTTAATATGTTGACTTCAAGCAAGTAAATTATTCAACATAAAAAGGAATAAGATCCGAGGATTAGAATAATCGATTTCCACACATTTTGTTATCGACGGAAATAAATTGCTTGATAATAAAGAGACGAAACAAGTCAAGAAAGAGAAAAAACTTGTAATTATAGGAAAGCTTGTCAATTTATAAATAAAAATTATTATCGTTTCACTAAAAAAAAAGTCTCTGACACACCAACCCATAATTCCTAGACGCTCGAGTCCACGAATCCCTCCGTTTGAGTGCCCGTTCCTCTTAAGGAGGTACGCAAATACGGAGAATTATTGTAAAAGGCATTCGCTCCTGTTACACGATGTAACGAAGAAAGATACATATCCTTTGGCCCGGATGGACTATATTCTCGATCGGCTACGCACGGCTCGATATATTTCGACGATTGACTTGAGTAAGGCCTTCCACCAAATTCCGCTGGCCGAAGATTCTCGAGAAATCACTGCTTTTACGTTACCCGGAAAGGGACTGTTTCAGTTCCGACGCATGCCGTTCGGGCTCACAAATGCGCCGTCGACATTTCAGCGTTTGTTGGACCGTCTCATCGGTCCCGCCATGGAGCCGCACGCTTTTGCTTATCTGGACGACGTTATCGTGATCTCGGAGACCTTCGCTGACCATCTGAAAATTTTAGCCGACGTCTTCGATCGCATCCTGTCAGCGGGATTGTTGATTAACCTCGAAAAAAGCGATTTCTGCTGTCGCGAGGTTAAATATCTGGGCTTCGTGGTGAACCGCGAGGGATTGCGAGTCGATGCCGAGAAGACTGTTGCGATAAAGGAATACCCCGCGCCAAAGAACGTCCCGCAGATTAGACGATTTTTGGGGATGACATCGTGGTACCGACGCTTTATACCGCATTTCGCAACCGTCGCGGAGCCGCTGACGCGATTGACCCGGAAGGGACAGGCGTGGGAGCGGGGGGAGGAGCAGCAGACGGGCTTCGATGCTCTGAAGAAGGCGTTGACTTCTCCCCCGACCCTTGCGAGACCCGATTTTTCAAAGCAGTTTACGCTGCAGACCGACGCTAGCAGCATAGGACTCGGGGTGGTGCTGACCCAAGAGTCGGACGGCGTGGAACATCCCATCGCTTTCGCTAGTCGGACTCTGTCGAGCGCCGAAAGGAATTATACCGTGACCGAGCAGGAGTGCTTGGCGATTCTTTGGGCAGTGGACAAATTCCGAATATACTTGGATGGGTACCGATTTCGAGTCATTACGGATCACGCTAGCTTGCAGTGGCTCCGGAACCTAGAGGATCCCACCGGTCGACTCTCGAGATGGGCGCTCAGTATGATGCGGTACGATTTTGAGGTCATACACCGTAAGGGGGCTCTGAATCACGTACCAGATGCGCTCTCGCGGATGTTTGAGTCGACGCCGTCCGAAGAGCCGGAGGCCATTGCTGAGCCGAGAATTAGCGAGGAAAACTGGGTAATGATGGACGAGTCGGAACCGGAATTCACGCGAGAACAACTAGAGGATCCTTGGTTCGTCCGACGACATCGAGAAATCACCGAAAGTCCAGAACGATTCCCAGACTGGAGAGTCGACGGAACGAGGATGTACGTACGCCGTCGCATTGAGCGTCAACTTCCGGCAGGGATGGAAGACTCGGAGTGGAAGCTGGTGGTTCCTAAAGCGGCACGAGAGCGAGTGTTGCGAGAGAGTCACGATGTGCCACAGGCGGGCCATCTCGGTACCGATAAAACTTTTCGTCGAGTCGTTTATTCCTATTATTGGCCGCGATTATACGCAGAGGTTGCGCGATATGTACAGCGATGCGGGGTGTGTCAGCGCACGAAATCCGTGCAGCGTCCGCCTTTGGGAATGATGGGCCGGCGAGTTGTTGAGGGGCCGTGGACAGTCGTGGCCGCGGATACTATGGGACCTTTTCCCCCTAGTCGCTCGGGCTACGCGTACGTATTGGTAATTGAGGATTTATTTAGCAAGTGGGTGGAGTGCTGTCCCCTCAGGAAGGCCACGGGGGTGAAGATTAAAGAGGCGGTCGAGGAGCTTGTTTTTTCGGGATGGGGAACACCGGAAGTCCTTCTGACTGATAACGGTACCGAGTTTGTTAATCGGAGTCTGTGGGCTTTAGCCGAGGAGTATGGCGTTTGTCACGCTACTACCACTCCCTATCACCCGCAGGCTAACCCCGTCGAGCGAGTCAATCGAGTGTTGAAAACAATGATAGTGGCCTTTATTAAGAACGATCACCGAACCTGGGACGCGCATCTATCTGAATTTCGGTTTGCCTTTAACACCGCGCATCACTCCTCCATCGATAATAGTCCGGCTTATTTAAATTTGGGAAGAATGCCCTTACCGCATCGCTTTTATCGTCGAGAGGGGGGGGGGGGGGAACAGTTTTGGTCCCGTTATCTCGGGATGATTGGTCCGCGCACATGCGCGAATTAGAGGCATTACGCGAAAAGGTACGTTTCGACCTTGAAGAAGCATACAAGAAGCAATCCGCTCAATATAATAAACACCGCTCGGTAACGAATTTTGCGATCGGCGATAAAGTGTGGCGACGGCAGCATGTACTGTCCTCGGCCACTCAGCACATCGCTGCGAAACTCGCGAGTAAATATTTCGGGCCGTTTGTCGTAAGCAGGATAATATCACCTGTGGTCCTTGAGCTTTCGGACGAGACAGGCAAAATCGTGGGTAAGGCGTCCGTCGAGGACTTGAAGGTTTATTATACTCCGCTCCACAGCGATGACACCGGAGGAGGCAGCGCAGCTGATCGCCCTGTTGGGTCCGATGCTCCACCGGGCCTTGATGGCGAGGAGGACGACGCCCGAACGGGCTCTTTCGGCTGAGGTTCACCGGCTCCTCGACGAGGCCTACGGCGCCGCGAATTTCTCCCAGCCAATCCGGGGGGTTCATGATGCTGGCCCGATCGTCCGGGGAATTTTGGCACGGTGGGAGGAGGAGGTCGCCGAACCGGATGCGGAAGAGACGTCGAGCGAGTTGTGCGAGACCGAGGAGACGACAAGCGAACGCGACGGGTCGGAGGAGGAAGCCGGCGAAGCTATTGGCGGTACCGAGAGCGGGATGGTGGCCGTTTCCGGCGCGACCAACGTGGCATCAGAGGCGAGCTTGCCGCACCTTCTGCCAATTTTTGGGGGCCTTTGGGGCCCGTATGGACCAGACGAGCCGCGTGGAAGGTCGCGATTGCCGCCGGCTGGACGAGGAAGGGCGCGACCGGTGGGTCGAGAACCGGGGAGGGAGCAGCCGCCTCCGCCGGAGCGGGTGGGAGCCCGTCGGGTCGGCCGAGGGGCCGTTCGACGAACGGTGCGTCCTGTCAACCCGGAGGAAATGCCCCGACAACCGCCAATTCCTCCGCGACCGCGTTCCGGCACCACCTCGGCGCGCTGTTTTAATTGCGGCGAGATCGGGCACCGACGCCGAAACTGCGAGATCCCGCTCTGAGAGGATTTGTTCTGCTTTAACTGCGGGCGAGACGGCTACACCATGGCCGATTGCCCGAGGTGTAGCTCCTGGTGGCATTCCGCGGGCGGGACGTTCAACGCCGCGACCCGGGATCCGAAGCTGCTGGAGCAGCAA
This sequence comes from Exephanes ischioxanthus, assembly GCA_958510785.1. Classification (NCBI taxonomy): domain Eukaryota; kingdom Metazoa; phylum Arthropoda; class Insecta; order Hymenoptera; family Ichneumonidae; genus Exephanes; species Exephanes ischioxanthus. Next base: position 1,280,810 of record OY294021.1, on the reverse strand, counting down.
CGTCGGGAGGCCGAGAGAGCCGAGCTCGAGGACCGAACGGAGCCGAGCGAGGTTGGGAGGAAGTCCAGCGACTCGAGCGTCGAGGACTAAGACGACGACACCCTGGGTCTGTTCCATCTCGCCGAGAGGGGCTCTCGTTGCGGTACCCTGGAGTTGTCCTTTCGTTTCTTTCTTGTCTCTTAATTTTTTTCCCTCCTTGATTTATCGCGAATTCGAAACAAGGACGATCTGCTGATTTCTGTTCCATTTTTTTTTTAGAATTTACCGTTTTTTTGTTTGTTTTGGCGTTTTTTCCCCCGTGCACCCTCGATTTCTCGCTGGTTCGAAACGAGAGAAACCGCCGAATTCTTTTATTTCTTTATTATTGTATTTTTTTTTTTTGGGGTACCGAGTATTCGGCAAGCGTAAATACAGGCTTTAGTAACGCATCGATGTTCGTCTTCTTGCGCATGCTATTTCCACACGATAACCTGTTTGTCTTTTGTGACGGATGGTTGATGGGTCAGGCACGCGTTGAATAAATGTATGAATGAAATAATATAAAAATACTGGTTTATTAGTCGGAGCAATTAATCGGAGAGAGTGTACCGCACTGATCGTCGGTCGGAGCTGAACTGTCGTGAAGCGGGCGTGAAGCTGAGGGCTTCGCGCTCGCTTCACAATGGAATAAAGAGTCACGGAGTGTTTAGTCTCGTAGATAAGTGGACGCTCACGGCGGTCCGAATGCACGATAGCCTTAAGGGCTTCTTTGAAGAGCGTATCGAACGGAAACTCCGTATCGATACGCTCGAATAAATATTCGAAGTTAAAATAATGAAAATGTTAGGCTGCGGCCGTTACACTCCCCCTCTGGGAGGAAACGATGCCCCGCATCGGATACATTTGACATGATTTGTTAAGTGTGACTCGATATAATTAAAAAAGGTAATTTAGTTTTTTAAGATATTTTCATTTGTGTAAGTTGTGTAATGTTTTCTAAATGTGTGTTTTGATTGATGATTGTTGATTGATGATTGATGATTGTTGATTGATGATTGTTGATCGATGATCGATGATCGATGATCGATGATCGATGATCGATGATCGATGATCGATGATCGATGATCGATGATCGATGATCGATGATCGATGATCGATGATCGATGATCGATGATCGATGATCGATGATCGATGATCGATGATCGATGATCGATGATCGATGATCGATGATCGATGATCGATGATCGATGATCGATGATCGATGATCGATGATCGATGATCGATGATCGATGATCGATGATCGATGATCGATGATCGATGATCGATGATCGATGATCGATGATCGATGATCGATGATCGATGATCGATGATCGATGATCGATGATCGATGATCGATGATCGATGATCGATGATCGATGATCGATGATCGATGATCGATGATCGATGATCGATGATCGATGATCGATGATCGATGATCGATGATCGATGATCGATGATCGATGATCGATGATCGATGATCGATGATCGATGATCGATGATCGATGATCGATGATCGATGATCGATGATCGATGATCGATGATCGATGATCGATGATCGATGATCGATGATCGATGATCGATGATCGATGATCGATGATCGATGATCGATGATTGATGATTTGTTGTACCCTGGGTCAACACCCGATTATTTGAGGAATGCGCTTGCTCAATAATCGCGGTATGCAACGAGCGCGCGACGCATCGTTGCGAAATACGGAAGTATCGACGAAACAACATTTAAGAAGTTAGCTGAATAATTATTTAGTCGAGTCAGCTGTTGGGAAACAGGGAACCGGACAGGCAATCCGGAAACAGTAATTGTTTAAACAATTACGAAACAGCTGACACTGTCAAAATTAAGCTGACATGCCTGCTCTCACCCCTATATAAAGGACCACGAGCAGGCACTCGACAGTCTGATTTTAATCTGAACAACGTTACGGTCAGTTAGTTATACCGTAAAACATACTCTCTTCGGAAGGAAGATAAGCGTACAGAGTGTACTACACAACTATTGGTAAATAATCTTGAATAAACTATTGTAATTAATATTGATATAATAAATCGTGCTTTTATAATTCACTTGGGTTTTAAGCCTTTACTGGATAAATCCCGAAATCTTAGAGCTAACAGCTCCCGCAGTACTCAGAGTAGCTAACTGAGCTTCTGCGGATATAACATTGGTGGCAGCGGTGGGATTTCAAGGACGAGAGTTACTATTTCCTCCTTCCTGTAGGCTCGTGCTGTCGCAAGGCGTAATATAGCCGCTGCGTTATTTTGGGTAACGGGTCGCGGGAAGCTGTGTCCCGTAGGCAGGTGTGGTAGGGCATCTGTAAGGTACTTCACGAGGGTGGCGGGCGTCACCGTGGACGCGCTTACTGTGCCAGATGCCACTTCGGTGAATAATTCTATCATTTTATCCACCTCCCGAAGGTATGTTTCGACGGAGGCTTCGATCAACGTCAGGCTTTCGTCGAAGTGCTGTCTCTTGCGTAGCGCGTCGGTTTGATTTTGGAAGTAGCCGTTCACAGTGTGCACCATCGTGTACAATTTCTCTACGTTCCTCTGGGACGCATGGGAGGTCTGATTGAACATTTCCAACGTTGACTCTACCACTTGCAGCTGTTTTTTCATGCTTATTTTCAGTACGTCCTGCGTATCCTGGAGGGCTGCGATTTCTGCGTCCAGCCGTTCTCCATCGGCTGCATCCATGTTATCCGTAATGGCTTTTATCACAGTACCGAGTCCGTTGATTAACCCTCGTCGTTTTCGGTTTGACTCGGCCCCGATGAGATCTTGCACGATTCCCACATTTTCGTCCATTTTTTCTGAAAGTCGCACGAGGTGCTCGAGCATCTCGGTGCAGTGTCCGTCTGGACTTCCGAATTTCTCGCACTTCGACCGAACTTCGTCGCGCTGGGCTTTTATTCGTAGCTCCATAAAGGCCATATTTCTCAGGTTCATGCGTATGGCCAGGGTCCAGACGTCGGTGTAGGTGTATAAGGTGCCGGCCTTTTCGAAGTATAGCCCTGGGGCGTGTTCGAATTGTTGAATTGTGTATGGCCGGTCCGCGGGATAGGCCGTGGCCTGCGCGCCTACCATCAGCAACCTGGAATTTTATTTATTTATTTTTCTATCTTTTTGCATTTCCTATTGCGAAGCCTTGTCGGAAACCGGTGGCCGTCTTGTGGAGTTTGTCTCTTTTTTTTTCCTATTCGTCCACGTAGTTTCTTAGACGGTCTACGTGCACTTTTACCGTCCGTCGTCCTTGGCGGAGGGTGTAGTTGCACGGCGGGTGTATCTCTTCGATGGGATAGGGTCCGATCCACTTCGGCGTTAACTTTGCTGAGCGTCCCCGGCGCACCGTTTCGTCGTGTAATAATACGCGGTCTCCGACCTTGAACTTGATTTCTTTCGCCTTTCGGTCGTACTGTTCTTTGGCTATTCCTTTGCTGCTTTTAGGTTATCGTGCGCGGTAGACCAGGCCGCGCGTAGCCGTTCTCGTAATTCTTGTACGTAATCGTCGTATGCGTAAGTGGGCCTGGGTTCCCTTTTCAAGAACGTTGGTAGCTCTGCGTTGTCGCCGTAGATCAGGCAGTGTGGCGTAAATCCAGTCGCCGTGTGGGGCGTCGTGTTATAGGTGAACATGGCGTAGGGTAGCCATTCGTCCCAATTCCCGTGATCTTCATCTATATACCCCTTAAGGTATTCGGCGAGGGTCCTGTGCGAGCGTTCGAGCGCCCCATTCGACTCGGGGTGGTATGCTGTTGTTTGAATTTTTTCTATGCGCAGTAATTTGCATACCCCCTTAAAGATCGCGCTCAGAAAATTCGTGCCTTGGTCGGTAAGGATGGTTTCTGGTGTCCCGTACCGGCAGATTATTTCTTTTGCGAACGCTTTCGCAACCTCGTTTGCTTGCTGATTTTCCAGCGGTAAGGCTACGCTGTATTTCGTCAGCAAGTCCTGGAACGTGAGAATATATTTATTTCTCGCTTCAGTTTCCGGTAGTGGGCCTACGATGTCCATGGCGCATTTTTGGAAGGCTCGAGTCGGTGTGTCGGTGATGACTAACGGCGCCTTTGTTGCCGGACGAATTTTATTGCGCTGGCACTTGTCACAGCGGCCCACATACGCTTCTATATCTTTTCGCATTCCAGGCCAGGAGTATCTTAATTTTATTCTTGCAAGCATTCGCGTGACTCTTTGATGCCCCCCGAGAGGCGCATCGTGATGCTCGTGGAGTATCTTGATTTTTTCCTCCTCGCTGGGACAGTCGCTGTCTGACCCGTTTTCTTCGTACTCCTTTTCGCGCGGCGCGTCGGGCTGACCGTCCGCGGACTCGTACTCCTGACTGACCGTTGCCCCGTGCGAGTGAGTCTCGCCGTCGCTGTCCGTGTTGCTGCATACTTGCTCGGTCTCCTTGTGTGCGTGTGACCGGGTTACCACACATATGCGGCTGAGTGCATCCGCGTTGGTATTTTGCTTACCCGCCTTATACTGCACGTCGAACTCATGCTCCGATAATTTTATTTTCCAGCGCATGAGTCTCGACCCAGGGTCTTTGACACTGAATAGCCACGTTAGCGGTTTACGATCGGTTACTACGGTGAACCGAGTGCCGTATACGTATGGGCGAAATTGTGCAATTCCCCATACGATTGCCAAAAGTTCTTTTTCCGTAGTCGTGTAATTTTGCTCGGCTTTATTTAGCGTTCGGCTGGCGTAGCAGATTGGTAGATCCTCGCCTATTGGCCCTTGCGATAATATGGCCCCGATGGCCTTGTCCGAGGCGTCGGTGGTAACCACGAAGGGCTTCTCGAAGTCCGGATACTGGAGCACGGGGGCGGTCGTAAGGGCGCGTTTCAGGTCCTCCATGGCCTGTTCGTGCTTCGCCATCCATTCGAATTTAACATCTTTTTTCGTTAGCTCCGTTAAGGGCTTGGCGACCTTCGAGAAGTCTTGGATAAATTTACGGTAGTATCCTGCCAGTCCTAGGAAGGACTGCACGCCCTTGGCATCTCGGGGAGTCGGAAAATTCCGTACGGAGGTCACTAGAGCTGGATTCGGGCGTACTCCTTCGCTCGAAATTATGTGCCCGAGATAGCGAGTTTCTAATCGTAGAAATCGGCACTTTGCCGGTTGAAGGGCCAATTTCGCTTCCCTTAAGCGTCCAAATACCTCGCGGAGCCGTTCGTTGTGCTCCGCCAGGCTGGCTCCGAATATTACTATGTCGTCGAGATATACAGAGCATTTGGGCCCTTCGAGCCCCGCGAGTACGGTGCTCATTAACCGTTGAAAGGTCGGTGGAGCATTTTTTAAGCCGAAGGGCATACGCGTGTATTCGAAATGCCCTTGAGGTGTGGAGAATGCCGTTTTCTCCCTATCCTCTTCCGCCATCGGAATTTGGTGGAATCCTGAGGCAAGGTCGAGCGTCGTAAAATAATGTGCTCGACCCAGCTGGTCTAATATTTCCGCGATATGCGGTAGCGGGTACGAGTCGCCGACGGTGACTTCGTTCAGTTTGCGGAAGTCCACAAACGCGCATTTTTATTTTTCCTGCTGCGTCAGGTTTTTTGGCGACGACTAATAACGGCGCATTCCACTGGCTTCGACTTGGTTGAATAATGCCGTCCTTTAACATCCCTTTCATTTGTTCCTGTACTTCCCTTTTGTGCGCTTCCGGTAAGCGATAAGGGTGTACCTTTACGGGCCGTGCCCCGGGCTCGAGGGGGATGCTGTGCTCCACCATGTTGGTACAGGGCAGCTGGTCTCCCTCGAGATGGAATATATCCGCGAACTCGTCGCATATTTCCGTTAACGAGCTCGCTTCCTCCTGGTTAAGGTGTGAGGTATCTATTTCTCTTCGTAGTTTCTCGAGCCGCGTGCCGCTCGCCCCCGTGCTGACAGTGCAGATTCCGCGAGTCGTGGCGGCAAGCGCACTGCGTAATTCCTCTGCTGAGGCCAGCGGCTCGAGTGTCACGGCGGGTCGTTCGACGCGGACGTATTCCGCCGTTGTGTTTACAAGGCTTACTACACAGCTGTGGCCTTGAGGCGAGGTCACACATGCTCCGAGTATAATGCCCTCGGAAACATTACGTCGCTCGACGATTCCTTCGTCGGTGCTTAGCGTGGATACATACGCAATACTCTCACTCCGTGGCGGCAAAGTTATGCTGAAACTTCCGTCCACGAGAGGCATGCAGTGCCCTTTGATCCTTATAGTTTCTCCTCTGAGTATGTCGACCTGTTTTTCTCTGATAAAGTCCATACCGAGGAGACTGTGCGTATGTATCTGGAGATTTCGAGGTATTACGTGAAACCAATGTTTCACGGATCCGTTCGGTGTTTCGAGCTCGACAAGGGCGGCGTAGTAAGCATTTAGTGAGCCACCTCCGAGCCCTGTCAGTGCGACCGCCGTTTTTTCGGCGGGCGTATCGTTTTGTAACACGTCTTCATGTATTAGGCTCACTTGAGCCCCGGTGTCGGCCTTCAGGGTCAGTATACCCTCGATACTAGACGGAGATTTAATATGGAAGTCGCTGGCCGACGCATGTGGTCCCGGCGACTCTGCCGCATAGACGCTGACCTCCTTAAGGGGTTCGTTTGGTGCCCGATGATTTTTCCCTCGGAACGATGCCACTGTCAGCAACTCTGTAATCGTGGTCCGTCCCGGCGAGGATGATTGCGCCTCGATTGTGTAGATATTGGCCCCCCTTAAGGGCCGGTTCGTGGCGGTGACCGTGTCGACCCGGAATGCCCCTACGGTTCCTTCCTGCGGCGGCTGTCCGTTGTTTTGTTCCTTTTTCGGCTCGGCGGATTTTTTGCTGTTATTATTTTTATTTTTCTTATTTTCCGCTTGCTTACGTGACCGGCAATCTTTCCACAAGTGACCGTTTTTTTACAATAATTACACGTAATGCTCGCGACGTTCACCTCCTTCTGTGTAGGCGCCGGGAGGCTTTGCCTACCGGATCGGCAATTTTTCGCCAGATGCCCTGTTTTCCCGCAGGTGTAGCAGGCGCCCTTTTTCTCCCCTGCCGCGCCGTGCGACTGTCGAGAGTTGCCACCGCCGTTACCGCTCCCATTAGGACGTGCCCCTCCTGGCCGCCCTAAGGTCGGAGTCGTGTAGCCCTTGGTAATTACGGGATCGAACGATGGTCTGAATTTCCTTTTTTAGCCCGTTTTCGAAATTCATCTGTGCGCTTTTTCGGATTGCTTCGCCTATGGCACGGGCGCCACGTTGATCGGCTCCTTCGCACAGTTTTTCGATGACCTCTACTGTGAGAGTCTCCACCCGTGCAGCATACGCCGAGACGTTTTCCTTTGCGTCTTGACGTAGCGTGCAAAATTGGTATTGTAGGGAGGCGAGTGACTCGCGCTTCCCGTACAATGCTTCCAGCTCGGTGCGTAGATCGTCTAACGTTATGATCGTCTTGTGGCGCATTTCCCGCGTCGCTCGATCTTCTAATTTGCTGCTCCGTATCAGCGAGAGAAGAGTAGACCGTTGTCTGGGTCTTACCATGCCCCATACGGCTTCGCAGGATAATATGAAACCGTCAAGTTTTGTTGGATCGTTCCCATCGAACGTTTTAATGTTTCGAAGGGCGGAACCGAGGTCCAAGTATTCCGGTCCATCCTCATCCGCCATCGTCACTCTGCTTCGGTGACGAGATGGTGAATGTTTTGGGGGGGAAGCATCCCCTCGCCCCCCCCCCCTTTCGGCCCTCCCGGACGAAGTCCCTCATGGTTTGATCCATTGCCGTGAGCCGCTCGCCCGTGGTGCTTTCGTGCGCGTGTCCCCGTTGCCGGCCACCCCGGCCGTCCAGAACGAAATTCCTCATCGTTTCTTCCATGGCCGTGAGTCGCTCGGTCGTGGAATCTTCATGCGCGTGTTTCGTTGGCTGGAGCGTTGCAACCGATCGCTCTTTGGCCATCTGCGTGCACATTTCCTGCATCAGCTGCTCCAGCTGAGCGACCCGCTGCCTAAGCGCATCCCCGGCGTCGGCCCGGTCGTGCCCTTGCGGGGGATTGTCGGACTCTTCCCCCTCGTCCACGGGCTGGAGCGTGGGGAAGAGGGTCCGACCGGCCTTTTGGGAGGCCGGTTGGGCGAAGTTCGGTATCCCTTGGCTTACCTCCTCCGCAGTCCCCAGCACTCCATTCTCAATATCCCAGTTGGGGGCTGCCTGCCCGCGCTGCGCGCTCCGCATACGGTTAATTTCGTCGGTGACCATGGCCGGGGTAACTTCTCCCTGCCTCGGAGCGAACATGCGTATGTCGACGTCCTCCCATCCGGTTCTATTCCCGAAAGAGGACCCTCGCTGGGTGTTCACCCGGGCCAACGGGTTCGGGGTACCCTCCCGTTCCCGTAGCAAGTCCCTGAGAGGGCTGTCACTCGGTCCCTGTCGGGATTGGTCCGAAATTTCCCCTAAGACCCGTTCGAGGCTTCCCGTGGCTCGCAACGCGTCGGCCCCCGGATCTTGCTCGTGCCCCGGGTGGCCCTGTGGTGTGCTGTGCGTACTCATTTTTGGTCGAGACGGGTGCTAAACGGTTTTATTTAATTCTTCTGAGTACTTGGTAGCGGGTGCTACTGGTTCCGACAAGGCTGCGCGGTTTTTGTTTGCTACGTAAGATAATGGAGGTCACTTACAGTGCGTTAACCCTCCACATTACGGGATGCCCTTTTATTGTTGACGTCTAACCCTCGGGGTTCTGGGCTCCCTTTTGTACGTCCCAGTGTCTGGCGACGTTCTCCGTGGATCCTGCAGCGATCCGCGAAGACTCTCTTCCGTTATCTCGCCTGAATAACGGGATGCCCACGTTGGCCCTGGTTGCCTTCGTGGTCCGCCCGAACTCTTGTCGACGATGCTCGACCTTGGTTCGCGGAACTCTCTCTCTCGTGGAAAGTCTTAATTTACCGCACTACGCGGAGATTTCACAACTTGGTATTAGCGATTTTTAATCGTGGGTTTATTTCGGTAGATTTATTTTAATAATTCACTCTGGAGATCCCACCGCTGCCACCAATGTTATATCCGCCCTTTTTCTCCCCTGCCGCGCCGTGCGACTGTCGAGAGTTGCCACCGCCGTTACCGCTCCCATTAGGACGTGCCCCTCCTGGCCGCCCTAAGGTCATTTTTTCGACCTCAATGGCCCCCACGACGGAGTCGTGTAGCCCTTGGTAATTACGGGAACGAACGATGATCATAAATTTCTTTTCCCCTCAGGGGGGAGGGATGTTGTACCCCGGGTCAACACCCACTCGTCGGACCATCCGAATACAGTGTAAACTACGCCTACCCCCTCCCGAGGAGGGGAAGGAACGATACCTACCTCTACGTCGACACGGCCGAGGAACTCGTGGTGGTAGACCTGAAAAATCGGCAATACCTCCGAATAACAGTACACGACCTCGAAGCATGCAAAAATTCCGACAACAGATATTATTGCAAGCCCCGACATCCCGTCATGACGGTCAACGAAGATGCGCCATGCGGCATACGGCTATACACCGAGGGTACGGTAGGCCACGGACAACAGTGCCCAAAGAAAATAATTCGACTCACACACACACTCGTGATGAGCATGCACCAGCCGGGGCAATGGCTCTACATATCCCCGCGCGATGAAACGGTGAGCATCGGCTGCCAAGGAACGCCGACGCAACCGGAAATCCTACGCGGAGCGGGTCTGGTGACCCTCAGCGAACGGTGTACAGTCACGGCTGCGGACTTCAAGCTCGAAACGCTGCGACGTTGGAAACATAGCGCGAACGGCACGTGCTACGTGCCTACCTATAACCTCACTTTACTCCCCGACGAGGAGGACGTAATACCGCGGACGATAACCGAGAGTATGAAGGTGACTCTCGAGCACGCGGTTAGCAACCCACGAGAGCTCAACGCCCTCGGCACGCAGATACGCGGCATCAGCACCGAAATAAACGAGACGAGAACCCACGGCGCGAATCCAACGCAAATCTTCCACACGGTGGGGCAATACTCCCTAAGTACAATCGCCCTCCTAGCCCTGACCGGCTACGTGGTATTCACCGCCCTGCGCCGAAGGATGAAGACATCAGAAGATGAGAGTAGGCCAAACCCGCTTATTCCCCGCACCGCCAACCAGACGCGCCGCCGATCCAGTACCACGAACGAATGTTAAAAACGGAGGGAAAGTAACGGGTAGAACAGAAAATACGGGAACTGGTCATTTATTATTTTTCCCCCAAAATAAAAGCGTATACATATACATTCTCATCCTTATACACGTCAACGATGAGAGAAGGGACTCGGTGGTCAAAACCATTCCGCTCGACGCCAGTCCATAATGTCTCGCTCCGCCCGCCATTCTCGCAGCACCGGATCCTCGTCGTCGCCACACTCGGACTCCGAGTCCGAGGCCCCCGCAGGACGCGGAGCAGCGCTGAACGCCCGGATGGGCAACGGATCGGCCTCCGGTAAACACCCCTGGACGGCCCCGGACGGACCAGAGGTTAACCCCACAGAGGGTAGCACCCGATACCACGGAATAGGCAGAGGCAGTGGCAACCCAAAATCCTCCGGCGAAACCGGAACGGAACCCACCTCGGAGGAAGAATCCCCATCCGACAGGACGCCCTCCGAAGAACATTCACCCTCGAAGTCCGACGGCACCGGGAAAGGACCCTCGGAAAACGAAGACGAGCCGGACGAAGAATCCTCGTCCGAAACTAGGTCAATAATCTCCGGCTCGGGAAAGGCAGGCGACGGCCCCCCGACGACCTCGACCTCCGGGCTCGGGGAGCGACTGGACCCAGACACCGGGCTACCCTCCGGACTGTACGCCGCCTCCCAGCAGCATAATGCCACGCGCCTCCTCTGAAAAAATAACAAATCAAAAAACACGGCAATTAAACTGTTATATCCGCAGAAACTCAGTTAGCTACTCTGGGTTCTGCGGGAGAGCCGTTAGCTCCTATGATTTGGGATTTATCCAGTTAAGGGTTAGAACCCAAGAGAATTATAGTCGCACGATTTATTATTTATCATAGTTTATTAGAGAAATGTTTCAAATAGTTTATTACAACAATGTTTATTAGAGTTTATTACCAATCGTATCGAGTACACCTTGTACATTGGTCTTCTCGTAGAAGAACTTAAACTTGTCCGAACCAGTAGTATCACTTACTACCGAATTGCGTGCCCTTGCACAAATAATCGTAAACGTAACGTAAACGAACGGAACGTAACCAACCGTACAGAATTAGGAGTTCCGAAGAGACTGGTGGGTGCCTGCTCCCGGTTCCCTATATATAGATAGAAGAGCAGGCACGTCAGCTTAATTTTAGTCGATGTCAGATATTTCGTCAGATTGCTAATTGTTTAAACAATTCTCGCTTTCGGGTAGAATACGATATCGTCGATAATTTCCTAATACCTGGCTCAGCAATTCCTGAGCTGGTGCGTTACTTGCCGAGTCGCTCGCGATTGCCTAAATGCTGCGTTAGGTGTCGAGTTACACGCGTTTGCCTAAATGTTGACTCGACTGTACGGTGGATTTCGTTATTATTTCGCAACGACGCGTGGTCGTCGCCTGCTGCTGCATACCTCGATTACGGTGCAATGACCTTGCCTTAATAATCGAGGTATTGAAATACCCGGGGTACAACAAAACCAAAGGCCAAAGCAATTATACAAAAAAAAAGAAGAAAGAAACAAACAATACGTGGCCTTACCTTGATTGGCGGACTCATGGCAGATAATCGGTGAAGTCGAGGTGCGGCTGGTCAAACGTCAAATGATTTAAAAAATCGCGCAGCGCCCGGCTAATATAGGCACGAAAAATCGTGCTAAGCACTTCACCGGACATCACCCCGCGACCGTCCGCAACTTCGGCGGCACAGCCCGCTGCACCGGCCGCGCAAACAGCCGACCGAAAATTTTTTCTGAATCTTATTCTACTACTTAACCAATAGCTTAAGGACTAAAAAGGGACACGGGGTACAAAAAAAAAAAAAAAAATCTCACCGGAGACGAGCAAAAGAAATCATAAATTTCTTTTCCCCTCAGGGGGGAGGGATGTTGTACCCCGGGTCAACACCCGATTATTTGACGAATGCGCTTGCTCAATAATCGCGGTATGCAACGAGCGCGCGACGCATCGTTGCGAAATACGGAAGTATCGACGAAACAACATTTAAGAAGTTAGCTGAATAATTATTTAGTCGAGTCAGCTATTGGGAAACAGGGAACCGGACAGGCAATCCGGAAACAGTAATTGTTTAAACAATTACGAAACAGCTGACACTGTCAAAATTAAGCTGACATGCCTGCTCTCACCCCTATATAAAGGACCACGAGCAGGCACTCGACAGTCTGATTTTAATCTGAACAACGTTACGGTCAGTTAGTTATACCGTAAAACATACTCTCTTCGGAAGGAAGATAAGCGTACAGAGTGTACTACACAACTATTGGTAAATAATCTTGAATAAACTATTGTAATTAATATTGATATAATAAATCGTGCTTTTATAATTCACTTGGGTTTTAACCCTTCACTGGATAAATCCCGAAATCTTAGAGCTAACAGCTCCCGCAGTACTCAGAGTAGCTAACTGAGCTTCTGCGGAGATTGATGATTGATGATTGATGATTGATGATTGATGATTGATGATTGATGATTGATGATTGATGATTGATGATTGATGATTGATGATTGATGATTGATGATTGATGATTGATGATTGATGATTGATGATTGATGATTGATGATTGATGATTGATGATTGATGATTGATGATTGATGATTGATGATTGATGATTGATGATTGATGATTGATGATTGATGATTGATGATTGATGATTGATGATTGATGATTGATGATTGATGATTGATGATTGATGATTGATGATTGATGATTGATGATTGATGATTGATGATTGATGATTGATGATTGATGATTGATGATTGATGATTGATGATTGATGATTGATGATTGATGATTGATGATTGATGATTGATGATTGATGATTGATGATTGATGATTGATGATTGATGATTGATGATTGATGATTGATGATTGATGATTGATGATTGATGATTGATGATTGATGATTGATGATTGATGATTGATGATTGATGATTGATGATTGATGATTGATGATTGATGATTGATGATTGATGATTGATGATTGATGATTGATGATTGATGATTGATGATTGATGATTGATGATTGATGATTGATGATTGATGATTGATGATTGATGATTGATGATTGATGATTGATGATTGATGATTGATGATTGATGATTGATGATTGATGATTGATGATTGATGATTGATGATTGATGATTGATGATTGATGATTGATGATTGATGATTGATGATTGATGATTGATGATTGATGATTGATGATTGATGATTGATGATTGATGATTGATGATTGATGATTGATGATTGATGATTGATGATTGATGATTGATGATTGATGATTGATGATTGATGATTGATGATTGATGATTGATGATTGATGATTGATGATTGATGATTGATGATTGATGATTGATGATTGATGATTGATGATTGATGATTGATGATTGATGATTGATGATTGATGATTGATGATTGATGATTGATGATTGATGATTGATGATTGATGATTGATGATTGATGATTGATGATTGATGATTGATGATTGATGATTGATGATTGATGATTGATGATTGATGATTGATGATTGATGATTGATGATTGATGATTGATGATTGATGATTGATGATTGATGATTGATGATTGATGATTGATGATTGATGATTGATGATTGATGATTGATGATTGATGATTGATGATTGATGATTGATGATTGATGATTGATGATTGATGATTGATGATTGATGATTGATGATTGATGATTGATGATTGATGATTGATGATTGATGATTGTTGATTGATGATTGTTGATTGTTGATTGTTGATTGTTGATTGTTGATTGTTGATTGTTGATTGTTGATTGTTGATTGTTGATTGTTGATTGTTGATTGTTGATTGTTGATTGTTGATTGTTGATTGTTGATTGTTGATTGTTGATTGTTGATTGTTGATTGTTGATTGTTGATTGTTGATTGTTGATTGTTGATTGTTGATTGTTGATTGTTGATTGTTGATTGTTGATTGTTGATTGTTGATTGTTGATTGTTGATTGTTGATTGTTGATTGTTGATTGTTGATTGTTGATTGTTGATTGTTGATTGTTGATTGTTGATTGTTGATTGTTGATTGTTGATTGTTGATTGTTGATTGTTGATTGTTGATTGTTGATTGTTGATTGTTGATTGTTGATTGTTGATTGTTGATTGTTGATTGTTGATTGTTGATTGTTGATTGTTGATTGTTGATTGTTGATTGTTGATTGTTGATTGTTGATTGTTGATTGTTGATTGTTGATTGTTGATTGTTGATTGTTGATTGTTGATTGTTGATTGTTGATTGTTGATTGTTGATTGTTGATTGTTGATTGTTGATTGTTGATTGTTGATTGTTGATTGTTGATTGTTGATTGTTGATTGTTGATTGTTGATTGTTGATTGTTGATTGTTGATTGTTGATTGTTGATTGTTGATTGTTGATTGTTGATTGTTGATTGTTGATTGTTGATTGTTGATTGTTGATTGTTGATTGTTGATTGTTGATTGTTGATTGTTGATTGTTGATTGTTGATTGTTGATTGTTGATTGTTGATTGTTGATTGTTGATTGTTGATTGTTGATTGTTGATTGTTGATTGTTGATTGTTGATTGTTGATTGTTGATTGTTGATTGTTGATTGTTGATTGTTGATTGTTGATTGTTGATTGTTGATTGTTGATTGTTGATTGTTGATTGTTGATTGTTGATTGTTGATTGTTGATTGTTGATTGTTGATTGTTGATTGTTGATTGTTGATTGTTGATTGTTGATTGTTGATTGTTGATTGTTGATTGTTGATTGTTGATTGTTGATTGTTGATTGTTGATTGTTGATTGTTGATTGTTGATTGTTGATTGTTGATTGTTGATTGTTGATTGTTGATTGTTGATTGTTGATTGTTGATTGTTGATTGTTGATTGTTGATTGTTGATTGTTGATTGTTGATTGTTGATTGTTGATTGTTGATTGTTGATTGTTGATTGTTGATTGTTGATTGTTGATTGTTGATTGTTGATTGTTGATTGTTGATTGTTGATTGTTGATTGTTGATTGTTGATTGTTGATTGTTGATTGTTGATTGTTGATTGTTGATTGTTGATTGTTGATTGTTGATTGTTGATTGTTGATTGTTGATTGTTGATTGTTGATTGTTGATTGTTGATTGTTGATTGTTGATTGTTGATTGTTGATTGTTGATTGTTGATTGTTGATTGTTGATTGTTGATTGTTGATTGTTGATTGTTGATTGTTGATTGTTGATTGTTGATTGTTGATTGTTGATTGTTGATTGTTGATTGTTGATTGTTGATTGTTGATTGTTGATTGTTGATTGTTGATTGTTGATTGTTGATTGTTGATTGTTGATTGTTGATTGTTGATTGTTGATTGTTGATTGTTGATTGTTGATTGTTGATTGTTGATTGTTGATTGTTGATTGTTGATTGTTGATTGTTGATTGTTGATTGTTGATTGTTGATTGTTGATTGTTGATTGTTGATTGTTGATTGTTGATTGTTGATTGTTGATTGTTGATGATTGTTGATTGTTGATTGTTGATTAAGTAAAACTCCCAGTTGTTGTCCATGTTGGTTTGGATGATTGAAATCCCTTGGTTTTTATGTTTGTTGCTTTGCGGTACACTCCTGTTGTTTTAAAATAATTAGTGGTTGTTGATATCTGTAACTAAGTAAACTTTTAGTTGTTCGTGTTAGTGGGAATGGTTTGTTTAAATTGGATGGGTTTAAATTTGGTGTTAAAATTGGTGAAGAAAAAATAAATAAAAATGTTGTCCTGTTTGGTTCGGTTGGTGAAGTTCCATGTTTAAAATATCTTTTCCTCTTTTTTTGGTAAATTTGTCCATATTTGATGGATTTCGGTTTCTCCTTGGTTGTATTTCGTTTCTCTATTTCCTGGTATTTCTGTTATAAATTTCGAATTTTGATGGTATTGTGCCTGTAACATTCTAAGTTCTGATTAGTGGTGGTTAGTAGGTTAGGTATGTTATTTGGAAGTGGTTTGTTGGCGAAAGATGGAAGTTGTTTCTGGAAATGGGTACAATGATTAACACGAATATTTATAGTAAAAAAAAGCGTTGCATATGTATTGTCGTAGAGAAATTACAAAAATAAAAAAAAATTGAAAAAAGAAAGAAAAAGACTAAAATGATAAAAGAAACAATAAACTGAAATTTGTTTTTATAAGAAAAAATGAAATAAAATGTTATATGGGGTTCTTTTGTTTCCCGTTGTCCTCTACCGACGCTGCGCGACGCGTGTCGCGCTTATGCCTATGATTATTTTGATATATGTATATGTGTGTATAGTTATTGTATATTATGTTATATATGTATGGTGTAAATGAGGTATATTGTTGTGTAGGTGGATTAAAGTACTGTAGTCTGTTGCCGTAAGGGTCTGATTCTATTTTTGTTTTGGTGTTCTGGTTTTGGGAAGTTTTGTTGGTGGCTTAAAAAGGTCCCTTTTTTCCTTATTTAACTCTGCGAGAAAGATGTTTGTTTGCGCCAAGTTTTTAATTTTCCGTAAGCCCTCGAGCTCTTGGATGTTAACCCACCCCATACCTTATTCAAAGGTCAGTTTTCTTGGGTCGAAATGCGTTTCGTTTTTGTCATCGTTATTTTCGTTTTTGTTTGGTTTTCCGTATGTCTCGTCTGTTTTTTCGTTTCCGTTTGGTTTTTCGTTTGTCTCGTCTGTTTTTTCGTTCGTATCGTTTGTGTTTTCGGTATTTATGTTTTTTGTGTCTTTGGGATCTGTGTCTTCTTCTGTGTCTTCTCCTGTGTTTTCATCTTCTGTGCCTTCTTCTGTGTTTTCATCTTCTGTGTCTTCTTCTTCCGGCGGTGGTGGTGATCCTTCGGGTGTGTGTGGTGCATAATCCGGTGTTGGTTGTTGTTGTTGTTCTGCTTCTTGTTGTTGATTGTAATATTGTTGCTGATCGTATGATTGAAGCTTTAGCAAATAGGCGACGCATTTATCGATATGCGCCGTCAGTCGGTTTGCTGGGAGTACGCAGCAACATATCGGGCATCCTGTATGCCGCGATCCCAAACTCGCCGTCCGCTTTTGCAGCTCCACATAGCATCTGGCCGTGTGGTCGGCCAGCTTACTCGCCTTCATTTTCCTCGGGCAGAGGAGGCATTCAACTTGTACATTCGGGATGGATGCTGATGCCGATGCTGATGGCTGGCTGTCCATTATTACTGTTGTTTTTGTTGTTGTTTGTTTTATCTGTCAGGTATGTATGTATTCGTTGAAATAATAAGTGAGAAAATAATAATATTAAAAACAACAGTTTTAAGCCGTGCATGATGCGGTTAAAATTACTTGTATATTGTGATAAGGTAAGAGAGTAGTATATGCGTGGTTAATTTCCCATTAGAAAGGGCATATGTGGATGGTTATGAATATATCGGTTATTATTTATGATTATTAACGCGGTTTTTTCCTTCTTCTTTAAGGTATTCTGTTTCGATCGTAGTAAGTCAACGCATAGACTGGTCTACGGGTTGGTTGCGGTGGGTGGTTTGTTATCATTGCGACCTCTCTGCAATCCGTAGTTGGTTCCGTTTGGGTTTCGATTAACTCTATTGGTCGCCTGTGGTAGACAACGGCCGGTTCGGGAGCCTCGGTGGCTTGTTGCGTTATCGTCGTTTGACGTTTTGCTACGCAAGACAGAATTTTGTATAAACTAGATATTTTTCCGAAGAGAGAGAGAGCTTCCATCCGACTACTAGTAGCAGCACGATGGAGCCCAAAGAGATTCCGCTGTATTTTAATATTTTTTCGAGTGTAGAGAGTCTGTTGCTTATGTAATGAGTTTTCGAAATTTCTCGTGCTTTGGCTATAATGGCTTCTAACGCCACTTCGTTTTTTGTCAAATCGTCGTGTATGGAGCCTGGATTTGATAGGCCTTTAAGTGTCTCAGTTTCTGTCATAATTTCTGTGTAGTTTATGTTTTCCATGTTTTTGATTGATTTCCGAATTATTTCCGTGATGTTCAGGATTGGTGTGTGTACGAATTTTACTTCGATTGCAGATGTTACTTCGACTGATGGAGTTAGTGTTATTGTTCGTGTTTTTATTTGGCAAGTGGGTTTGATTTGCAGTATTCCGGTGTTTTCTATTGTTTCGATGGCTGATTCGTGATTATCGCAAAGGAGATACAGAGTTTCTGGCTTTGGTGCTGCAAACAGCCATGCGTTTGCGTTCTGGATTTTTATCCAATAGGTTTGTTTCAATGTTTTTAGCCTGATGTCACACAACTCCAAATCGCTAAGTTGTGGGTTAACGAGAAGTTGAACCTCGCATTCAGTTTCGTCGCTGATTCGTCCTACTGGGTGATTTTGTTCGCAGATGTAACGGCTGACTATGAATTTACATTCGTTTTCGTCTCTTAAGTTAAAGTAACTACCGAAATCCTCGGAGACTGCGGTGTACTGGACTGCTGGTTTTATATATGCGAATCTCGCGCCTTCAGCTGCAGAGAGCTGGCGCACCGGGACTGATAAGTGTCGATATAGTTTGTACGGTGTTAGATCTAGAAGAGGAATTTTTATAACGTAGATGAGTCGTTCTCCGTTATGGAATGCTGCAAGGTCGATTATATTTTGTTAACTCGGGAACGTATTCTGTACTAAGTGGTATGGGGAATATCGTATTTGGTGTTGATTTTCGGATTGCTTCTGCGCAAGTCAGTATTTTTTTGGTCGAGAGTATTTCTGGGTGTATTTGACCCATTTTGGCGAAGAGCACGGCGTTTGTTAGCGTCTCCAAGTCAATTTCGTACTGGATAAGTGATTGGTCAACTAAGCTGGTGAATGTTATGAGTTTCTGAACAATGTGCAGTTCGTGTTGGAGTGATGCTTGTGCCAGTTTTACTTCTCGTATTTCGGCTCTTACGCTTCCCTCTAGTGAAGTGATTTGTTTTTGAGCGAAGTTAAAACCTGATTTGATTGTGTGTGTTTGATTTTGTACTATTTCTGCCAATTCGACAGTGCTGTTCCATGTTTTTGATTGATTTCCGAATTATTTCCGTGATGTTCAGGATTGATGTGTGTACGAATTTTACTTCGATTGCAGATGTTATTTCGACTGATGGAGTTAGTGTTATTGTTCGTATTTTTATTTGGCAAGTGGGTTTGATTTGCAGTATTGTTTGCCAATGCGTTTATTTGTGAGTCTATTCTGTCTGCGTCGTCACTGTCCATGGTACCGAAAAGTATTTTACAAATTTTCCCTATGAATTCTAATGGTGTTCGCTTCCTACGTTTTCCGGTTGAGTTTATCTGAATAGAAGGGATCAATTCTTCCAGGGTCGCTTCTACGTTAGCGATGTTCTTTAGTCGTGATCGTACGTTCTGTAGTTGTCCTCTTGTTAAGCAATGTCCTTGTAAGGAGTAGCAAAATGCGCTAGCGGCATTGAGGTTTTCCTCTATCTGTTGTCGTCTGGAAGTGAATCCGTGTGTATCTATATACGTGATGAGCGTCCATGCTGTGTGGTACGAATGGAGTGGGCCCAAGGATTCTGAGTATAACCCTGGGTTTTTCGTCAGCGGAGTGATTTTGAAGGCGTCTTGTGTGGACACCTTTACGGTATCGGCGTGGCATCTGCAACATATGCCGATTTTATTTTATCGACGTGTACTGTTTTGGTCGTATTATCGTCTAATTGTATTGTTACGTTACGTCTGCTTGGAATTTCTAGAATTTTGTAAGGGCCTAACCAGTCCCTATCGAATTTGCTTGTTTTGCGCTCGTTTTTTATGAGTATGAGTTCGCCTACTTGATACTTTGGTTCTACGACTCTTTTATCGTAGTATTTTTTCGTTCGTTCTTTGAACTTTATCGCCTTTTCCAAAGCGAGTTCTTGGACGTTTTTGAGGTTTCTCATTAGATTTGTCATGTAATCGTCGTAGGTTATTGTTTTGTCGGGCGGTGGGAACTCTGAAGGAGTTCGAGCCTTTCTACCGAAAACTAGTTCGTATGGGGTAAACCCTGTGCTTTCGTGTATACGGGTGTTATATGAGAATGTTGCGAACGTTAGTAGTTCGTCCCAGTCTCGATTACTGTCGATAAAATGTTTTAGGTATTCCACAAGAACATGGTGACTGCGTTCGATCGCACCGTTCGATTGTGGATGATATGCGGTTGTTCTATGCTGCTTAATCTGAAACAGCTGCGCAAAATCTCTGAACATTTCCGACATGAAGTTTGTACCTTGGTCGGTTAATATTGCGCGAGGTGCGCCGAAAGTCGATATTAGCGTCTTACAAAGCGCTCTCGCTACGTCTATTGACGTTTGATGTTTTAGTGGTACTGCTATACTGAATTTACTGAATAGATCGAGCATAGTTAGTATGTACGTATGTCCGTTTTTTGTTTCGCGTAGTGGACCTACGATATCGATGGCTACTTTGTCGAAGGGTTGCGCTGGTGTGTCCGTGATGATCATAGGAGCTTTATTTTTCACTCGGACAAGTTTGTTTTTCTGGCAGTCGAAGCAGTATCGAATGAACGTTTCTACGTCCTTTTTTAATCCTCGCCAGTAGTACTGCGAGAGAATGCGCTGGTATGTTTTCGTTACGCCTTTGTGACCTCCGACTGCGGATCCGTGTAATTCTCTAATGATGTTTTGCCTATTTTCCTGATCTGGAACGGTTATAAGACCTTCGCATAGCCTAAAGGTGATGTTTGAGTTAATCACGAGTACTCGTAGGTATCCTTTGATGTTAGACCACAAAAATGTATCGATAATTTTTGGGTCTTTAGATAGAGTACAGGATGTGATTTTGTTTTTTACTAAGGTCTGTACAAGAGTTTCTAGACCCTTCTGAATCGTGGGTGTACTAGTCGGGTCTGTTGATTTATTTTTGCAAATCATTGTGAAGTAGCGTCTTGTTTTGTCGCGTGTTATGAAAATGTGTCCGATTCCTGGATTGGACTGCGAAAATACCGATTGGGTGAGTTTACCCTTTTCTGCGAGTATTTTCGAGACCATTGTGTCCATGACACCGTCGGCTGACAGGAAGTGTGCGATGTTATCTTCCTGTGCCAGGATGTTTTCCTGCGTTACTACAATATTATTTTTCAGTTGCACGTCTTCTGTTATCGTTGTTCCCCTTGTTGTTGGTGGAGTTTGCAGTGTTAGACGTTTTCGTTGATATTGCGATGGTTGGTACGCTGAATCGTGGGAATCACTTTCTGACGATGGCGACATATTGTGGTATTGATTTGTTAACGCTCGAGAGGGTTCTCGAGGTGTAGTTGGTCGCGATTCATCCGATTTCGAATAGTCTGTTGTATCGTGTGGAATCCAGGGTGGTGATCTGAACGTTGGTTCGATATCCATTGCTGGTGTGGAGTCGTCGATTTGCCATGAGCACCCTGGCGTGGCGACTGGTTGTTCTGGTGTGTAGTCGTCGATTTGCCATGAGCACCCTGGTATGGCGACTGGTTGTTCGATCTGTTTGGAAGTGCTCGGCACTGCGATTGGCTGCTCGATTCGTGGGGTAGCTGGTTGTTCTATTGATGGTGTTTTATCTGGAATGTCCATGACTTTTGAGTCCCAATAGTCTTGTGTCATTTCGGGTGACATTGACACAGGTGATTTTGTTTTTTGTTGTGCTTCTTCGGGATCTGGATGAGTTGGAGTGTCGTTGGTGTAAGTGACTCTAGAATCCCAATATTCCGTTGTTAATTCTGGTGATGGTTTTGGTTCTGGATCTGAAGATGTTGAGTCGAGAGGCTGGAATGGAGTTTTTGTTTTTGATTGTGGAGTTTTTGTTTTAGGGTCTTTTGTAGTGGGTTGATTTTTAAGTGGAATGTTTGGGACTTCCGGATTTTTTTTATTAGCTAACCTTTCGCTACGCCTAGTTGGTTCTTTTGGCGTTTTTCGAGTTCGCTTCTTCGCTGGTATAAGCAATCGTTTCCCTGATCGCTGACGTGTTGTTGTTTTGTGAGAATCTGGTGAACGAAAGTTCGGTGGTACTTTCCGTTTTACGCTTTTTCAGTCATTTTTGAGTCTTTTTGTTTTTCGTTTTGTACCCTGTGGATGGTGATCTAAAAGTTGGTTGGACGGGTGGTTTACCACTATTTTCGTCGCTGGACGATTCTCCGATGTTCGTCGGCAATGGTTTGAATCCTTTTTTGTTGGAATTTTCATTCTCGGATTCTGTTTCGTGTTCCGTCTCGTTTTCACTATTTCGTGCCTTAGGGTTGTCGTTTTTGTTCTGGGTTCCATTGTTTATTCGCTTTTTGTCACCGTATAAGTAGCCGGTTGCCCCGTCAGGGCTGACTTTTTCACGAAACTCGTTTTTGTTTAGCTGCGATAAGCTTTCTATTTTATCTGGCCTCGTTGGGCTTTCTACTTTTTGTTGCCTCGTTGGGCTTTTTGTTTTTCGTGGCCTCGTTGGGCTTTCTGCTTTTTGTTGCCTCGTTGGGCTTTTTGTTTTTTGTGGCCTCATTGGGCTTCCTGCTTTTTGTTGCCTCGTTGGGCTTTTTGTTTTTTGTGGCCTCGTTGGGCTCTTGTTTTCCTGCTCTTCTTCCGTTGTACTATCGTCTATGTCTGTATACTTATATTTCGTTTCCTATGTTGTTTGCGCGGTTGTCGTTTACTCTCTTCGTCGTCCGTTGTATCGGTTGAACGTTTTTTGGAGAGTCGCCATTGTGGCTCCGTATTTTTCTTTGAGTTCAGCTCCTCAACCATTTTTTTTATTGGTTGCATAAATTCTCCTTCGTTTTCCGATAACTCGGTGATTGATGTTTCGGTATCTATTATTAAATCTTTCGTTTTGGGTACACTCTCGGTTTTTTGTTTTGATTTTGTCTTTTTGGGTGGTTGATTTGTTTCTTGTTGGGTTTGTTTCTTTTGTTCCGTTACTAGTTCCATTGATTCGTCAGAGTCTGATTGGTATGTTCTCTGATACGCGGCTTGGCTGTCCTCCGATTCGTCGGTCGACAGTTCCCAGGTGTTTCATTTTTTCCTAGGTGCTGGGTTTCCAGAACCCGTGTCGGTTGTTGATCGTCCGCGAGTTTGATGCGACGGTTCGGGAGACAGTTTTTGCTTTTTTGTCTCCTGATGTTTTGCGTTTTCCGATGAACTATCCTCGCGTTGCCTGATTGGCATGATTTCTGCGGGGTTTCTCGAAAGAGCGTCAGCAACGACGTTCAATTTTCCGGGTTTGTGTACGATATCGTATTCGTATCCGTTCAGGATTATCTGCCATCGTTGTAGCTGTTGCGGGATGTCGGGTTTGTTTTTTATATTCGTTAGTGCTCTGTTGTCTGTGACAAGCGTGAACCGTTTTCCGTATAGATACGTTTTAAAGTAATCTACCGCGTTTACTATTGCGAGTAATTCTTTTTTCATCGCGTCGTACGCGATTTCGGTTTTTTTCAATGCTCTCGAGTAGAACGCTATCGGGTGATCGAAGTCTCCATGTTTTTGACTAAGTACCGCGCCTATTGCGTAGTCTGATGCGTCCGTGGTAAGTGTACATGGTTTGTCGAAGTCCGGATACTTTAGGACTGGACGTTCGGTGATCTTTGCCTTCAGATACTCGAACGCTGATTGGCATTCGTCCGTCCATTCGAATTTCTCTGATTTTTTTAGTTGTTGGGTTAAAGGAATCGCGATTTTTGCGAAGTCGCGGATGAAGCGTCGATAGTAGCCTGCAAGTGCTACGAATTGTTTAATTCCTTTTTTGTCTTTTGGTGTTGGGAAGTTTTTAACGGCGAAGATGTTGCTGGCGTTCGGTCTGACGCCCTCGGCTGAAATGATGTGCCCTAGGTATGTCACTTCTCGGTTTAGGAAGTGGCATTTTTCGGTTTGTAGCGTTAATCCTGCCGAAGTCAGTCTTTTCGCTAAACTCTTAAATTTGTTTTCGTGTTCGGTGATGTCTCTTGCGTATATTACAATATCGTCCAGGTAGACGAATAGGTCTGTGCCTTGAAGACCGGATAGCACGACGTCCATCAACCTTTGAAAGGTTGCTGGCGCGTTTTTAAGTCCGAATGGCATTCGGTGATATTCGTAATGTCCATTCGGGGTCGAAAAAGCTGTTTTGTGTCTGTCTGCTGGATGCATTTCTATTTGATAAAAACCGGACGCTAGGTCGAATGTTGAGAAATACCGGGCGTTTCCCAGTTGATCTAATATGTCCCTGATGTTTGGGAGTGGGTACGCGTCTGGCGTAGTTTTTTCGTTGAGTTTTCGAAAGTCTATCACGATTCTCCATTTTTTGTTGCCTTTCGCGTCTGGCTTTTTGGGAACGACCCAAACTGGAGAGTTGTAAGGGGAGAGAGATGGTTTTATTATCCCCTTGTTTAACATGTCGTTAACCTGGTTTTGTATTTCTCTCTTGTGTACTTGTGGAAATCTGTATTGTTTAGTGTTAATTGGTCTGTCGTCTATTGTAGGAATTTCGTGTTTGGCCAGTGTTGTGCGACCCAATCGATCTCCGGGTAGGCAGAACAGGTGTTGGTATTTTGAGACCAATTGGAGAACGTGATCTCGCTCTGTTTCGCTGAGGTGATCTAGTTGCAGAAGGGCTTGAAGAGCTTCAAGCCTACTCTGTTTGTCGAGTTGTACTGAGCGTACTTCTGCACGGTCTCCGTTTGAGAAACCGTGAAGGTCGCTCGGTGTGAAGTTGTCGATTGGTTTTTCGCTGATAATCTCGACTGGTATTAATTCTACCGTCGGGACTATCAGGTTTATCTCGCTATTTTGCGCGTTAATTGTGCAAAGGTACGCAATTCCGTTGTTATTTTTTACTAAAGCGTTACCCATGTAGAGACGTGGGCCTGCGTCGATTCTCGGGATGTATCCCTCCTTGAGATCGGTCGGTTTCAGTCTGATGGGTACGATGAGTTTCGATCTGCCTGGTATCGTCACTCGCTCGAACGTTTCGAACGGGACTGTATGACCAGCAAATTTGATGCACGCTTCGGTGTAGAGTATATCGGCTGGCGTCCCTCTAAAGAAGACGTCACCGAGTATAGCGTCTTGCATAATCGGGAATAAATCGTCGATTACGTGGAATTCGATGTTAAATTCCTTGATTCGGATGTAACATCTACCAATTGTTTTTGCTGTCCCGTCGGTGATACCGCTAAGCTCGTATATGAGCGTCGGGTCTATCTCCGTACTTCGGGCGACAAAGGAATCTTTTATGAGATTTATCTCTGCTCCAGTGTCAGCAAGAAATACAGCTTGGTTCGAATGTAGGTCTTGTGACTCTAGGGTTACGCTTGGTGGCTTATGTCTATTAGTTAATCCTAATTTTATTCTAGCTTTTCTAATTGTTACACTCCCGTCTATTTTTTTTACGTATGCCGATCCTACGTGTTTTAGGAGTTCGGGCTTGGTGTGCGCAACTTTTGCGTCTTCTCTTAGTTCGGGTTGGACGAACGCTCCGGTGTCCTGCCTCCCGTCGCGCTGTTGCGAGAGGCGGGTCGCTCGTTTTTTTGGAGCACGCGCTCGAAAATTTGTTCGATTTGCGCTGCGTCGAGGCTTGATTGATAATCGGATTTTCGTGAGTTTCGGGTGTTACTACCGCTTTGTCTTTCGCGTGAATTGTCACGATCGCGTGAATTATCTCGACTGTTTTGATCGTTTCGATAATTGCGATCTCGTGAATCGTCTCGTCGCGAGTTGTTTTGATTGTCGCGTGGATTATAACTGTCGCGCGAGTAATTTTGGTAATTATCGCGATCGTTGTTGCGATAGTTGTCGCGAGAGTTGTCGCGAGAGTTGTTGCGATAGTTGTCGCGAGAGTTGTCGCGATAGTTGTTTCGACGATTGTCATTCGAGTTATTTCGATAATTACCGCGTGAGTTGTTTCGGTAATTACCACGTGAGTTGTTTTGATAATTACCACGCGAGCTGTTTTGGTAATTATCGCGCGAGTTGTCGCGATAATTATTGCGATAATTACTGCGTGAGTTGTTTTGGTAATTACGACTGTTGGCGCGTGTGTTTGTGTTTTCGCGTAGACGCTGTACGGAATAGCACTCGGACGTCGAGTGTGTGGGATTTTCGCGATGAACTTCGCAAAATTCAAGTCCACTGTTGTTGGCAGTCTGAGTAAATCGAACCTTTGCTTTTTCTGGACTTTTATCTCGGGTTTCCGATTTGTCGAGTTTTGATGTTTGGTGCTTGTCTGCGAATGAGTTCGTTTTCGATGTTTAATGCCTCGTCAATGGCATCTTCGAGGGTTGCAACATTTTTTGACATAATCATATTTCCTATTTGGTCGGCTAATCCGCGAATAAAAGTTCTTATAACTGTTTGTCTTGCCTCATTTATTCGTCGGTTTAAATAGGCCTGTTGGGCTTCAGCGCGGTAGACTTCTTTTAGCCTATTCTCGATTCGATTCGCGATTTTTCGCGTACGCGTTGCGTAGACGAGAACAGATTCGCTGTAATTTTGTGTGTTTGATTTTAATTCGGTTTCGAGGTCCGATAGCTCAACTGGTTTGTCGAAAGCGCTCTTGAGATCCCTCAAGAGTGAATCTAATGTGTCGTATGTTTTTGATTCGGTGATATCGGCTGCAACTCCCGACAGTTTAAGTTGTACTATCGTCAGGAATTGGGATCGATCGTTTTCCGCAACGAGTTTTGCAGCATTATTGCATGCGCATATGTAATTGTTAAGTGGCATATTTCTGCCATCGAAGTTTGGTACGAGATTTTGAACGTCGCGAAGCTTCATTGTGTTGGGTACGGGGTGATTATTGTCTTCATTGACCATTCTTACCTTTGATCTCTCGGATAATGCTGAGCGGAAAAAACTGTTAGCGCTACTTGTTCGTGTGCGCCGAGGCCGTTTCGGCGGACTTATTTTGATCGAGTAGAAGTGAGGAAAGAAGAAATGTCCTTCCTTTGTTTTTTCCTTATTATTATTATTTATATATATTTAAAAATGACTGAATTATTATTAATAGTTGTTGTTTCTCTTTTTTCCCTTTTTTTTAAATTAATAACAGCTAAATGTTACCAATGTTATTTTTTTTTAAATCGCGAGAAAAACATGAAATGATATTTTCTATACTGGATTTTGTTGCTCTTTTTTTTGTATACGTATTTTATTTTGTTTGAATTAATAGAAAAGAATGGACTGAAGAAGTTAATTGTTTATTTGTTTCTAGTTTTTTTTTTGTTCGTTCGAGTTGTATTATTATTATATATTTTTTTTTACAAAAAGATGAATTTAATTAATTTATTATTATTTGCATGTCAAAATTTTGTTATATAACTGTAAAGGAGAAAAAACAAAGAAAATTTGAAAGTAAAAAAAAAGAAAAAATTATTTATTTTATTTATATAAAAAGGAGTTATTTATTTTTGCATATGTATATTCGCTGCCGTCTGATATGAGGCGCGTTATTATTTTTTATTTATTTATTATATTAATATATGTGTGTTTTTTTTATAATTATTAAGGAGAGAATAGGAAAATTGTTATTATTTTTTTTTATGTGTGTATATCACATGCTCTCGACGGTCGTACGCCACTGACACGCGTCGCGTCAGCTGTCGGCGCTCGGTTCCCGCGGGATACTATTTCTCTTTCTTGAGAAGAAGTATTATATTTATTTTTTTAGAAGAAAAAAAGAATTTGCTACGCTTTTTTTTTAAGAACAGAACAAAATATGTTTATATATAAGTTGGTACTCACATTACCACGATGATTGCAAATAATAGTTGCATGGATTTTCCTTTCCTTTTTCTTTATTATTATTATTTCCTGTTTCATCCTTCCTTCCTTCTATTTTCTTTGGAATTTTTTTTGTTGGTGGCGGATGGTGCGTCAGTGGTGGGCAGGGTCGCGGCGGTGTGGCGGATCACGGCCGTGGCGCAGCTCACACAAACCCGGAACCGACGATCGTGCTCGAGCCGCGCTCGCACCAAAAAACCAAAAGTGGAAAAAAAACATAAACAGTGAACCAGGAAGAAAACACACAACAGTGACATACAGTGAACAAAGTGGAAAAAAAACATCACAGTGATCAACAGTGAAAAACGGAAAAGAAACAACACAGTGAATAAAAAAAAAACAATACAGTGTAAAAAAAAAGACAGTGTCAAGACACTTTATAAATAATAATTAACCTAGAAATTAAATATATATATATATATATATATATATATATATATATATATATAGATATTTATTAAATAATAACTTATTAATAATAATAATAGAAAAAAAACAGTGCAAAAAAAAAGGGAGAGGAGACACAGTAGACGAAAAAAAAAAAAACAAAGAATCGAGTGAGAGTGCACGGAGCGTGCGGAGCGAACGAGCGAGCGGCATCGGGGTTACCGACCGCCGAAAGTTCTCGCGCAACGCAGCGGCTGACGTGATCACCAGCGAGCCGTCATCGACCGCGGCATCGATCCGCCACGGCCGTGATCCGCCACACCGCCGCGACCCTCCCCACCACTGACGCACCATCCGCCACCAACAAAAAAAATTCCAAAGAAAATAGAAGGAATGAAGGACGTCAGAATACTATTAAATAGAAGGAAGGAAGGATGAAACAGGAAATAATAATAAAGAAAAAGGAAAGGAAAATCCATGCAACTATTATTTGCAATCATCGTGGTAATGTGAGTACCAACTTATATATAAACATATTTTGTTCTGTCCTTAAAAAAAAAGCGTAGCAAATTTTTTTTTCTTCTCAAAAAAAAAAATATAATACTTCTTCTCAAGAAAGAGAAATAGTATCCCGCGGGAACCGAGCGCCGACAGCTGACGCGACGCGTGTCAGTGGCGTACGACCGTCGAGAGCATGTGATATACACACATAAAAAAAAATAATAACAATTTTCCTATTCTCTCCTTAATAATTATAAAAAAACACACATATATTAATATAATAAATAAATAAAAAACAATAACGCGCCTCATATCAGACGGCAGCGAATATACATATGCAAAAATAAATAACTCCTTTTTATATAAATAAAATAAATAATTTTTTCTTTTTTTTTACTTTCAAATTTTCTTTGTTTTTTCTCCTTTACAGTTATATAACAAAATTTTGACATGCAAATAATAATAAATTAATTAAATTCATCTTTTTGTAAAAAAAAAAAATATATAATAATAATACAACTCGAACGAACAAAAAAAAAACTAGAAACAAATAAACAATTAACTTCTTCAGTCCATTCTTTTCTATTAATTCAAACAAAATAAAATACGTATACAAAAAAAGAGCAACAAAATCCAGTATAGAAAATATCATTTCATGTTTTTCTCGCGATTTGAAAAAAAAATAACATTGGTAACATTTAGCTGTTATTAATTTAAAAAAGGGAAAAAAGAGAAACAACAACTATTAATAATAATTCAGTCATTTTTAAATATATATAAACAATAATAATAAGGAAAAAACAAAGGAAGGACATTTCTTCTTTCCTCACTTCTACTCGATCAAAATAAGTCCGCCGAAACGGCCTCGGCGCACACGAACAAGTAGCGCTAACAGTTTTTTCCGCTCAGCATTATCCGAGAGATCAAAGGTAAGAATGGTCAATGAAGACAATAATCACCCCGTACCCAACACAATGAAGCTTCGCGACGTTCGATGGCAGAATATGCCACTTCGCATATTCTGCCATCGAGAATATGCCACATGTTCGATGGCAGAAATATGCCACTTAACAATTACATATGCGCATGCAATAATGCTGCAAAACTCGTTGCGGAAAACGATCGATCCCAATTCCTGACGATAGTACAACTTAAACTGTCGGGAGTTGCAGCCGATATCACCGAATCAAAAACATACGACACATTAGATTCACTCTTGAGGGATCTCAAGAGCGCTTTCGACAAACCAGTTGAGCTATCGGACCTCGAAACCGAATTAAAATCAAACACACAAAATTACAGCGAATCTGTTCTCGTCTACGCAACGCGTACGCGAAAAATCGCGAATCGAATCGAGAATAGGCTAAAAGAAGTCTACCGCGCTGAAGCCCAACAGGCCTATTTAAACCGACGAATAAATGAGGCAAGACAAACAGTTATAAGAACTTTTATTCGCGGATTAGCCGACCAAATAGGAAATATGATTATGTCAAAAAATTTTGCAACCCTCGAAGATGCCATTGACGAGGCATTAAACATCGAAAACGAACTCATTCGCAGACAAGCAATGCACCAAACATCAAAACTCGACAAATCGGAAACCCGAGATAAAAGTCCAGAAAAAGCAAAGGTTCGATTTACTCAGACTGCCAACAACAGTGGACTTGAATTTTGCGAAGTTCATCGCGAAAATCCCACACACTCGACGTCCGAGTGCTATTCCGTACAGCGTCTACGCGAAAACACAAACACACGCGCCAACAGTCGTAATTACCAAAACAACTCACGCAGTAATTATCGCAATAATTATCGCGACAACTCGCGCGATAATTACCAAAACAGCTCGCGTGGTAATTATCAAAACAACTCACGTGGTAATTACCGAAACAACTCACGCGGTAATTATCGAAATAACTCGAATGACAATCGTCGAAACAACTATCGCGACAACTCTCGCGACAACTATCGCAACAACTCTCGCGACAACTCTCGCGACAACTCTCGCGACAACTCTCGCGACAACTATCGTAACAACGATCGCGATAATTACCAAAATTACTCGCGCGACAGTTATAATCCACGCGACAATCAAAACAACTCGCGACGAGACGATTCACGAGATCGCAATTATCGAAACGATCAAAACAGTCGAGATAATTCACGCGATCGTGACAATTCACGCGAAAGACAAAGCGGTAGTAACACCCGAAACTCACGAAAATCCGATTACCAATCGAGCCTCGACGCAGCGCAAATCGAACAAATTTTCGAGCGCGTGCTCCAAAAAAACGAGCGACCCGCCTCTCGCAACAGCGCGACGGGAGGCAGGACACCGGAGCGTTCGTCCAACCCGAACTAAGAGAAGACGCAAAAGTTGCGCACACCAAGCCCGAACTCCTAAAACACGTAGGATCGGCATACGTAAAAAAAATAGACGGGAGTGTAACAATTAGAAAAGCTAGAATAAAATTAGGATTAACTAATAGACATAAGCCACCAAGCGTAACCCTAGAGTCACAAGACCTACATTCGAACCAAGCTGTATTTCTTGCTGACACTGGAGCAGAGATAAATCTCATAAAAGATTCCTTTGTCGCCCGAAGTACGGAGATAGACCCGACGCTCATATACGAGCTTAGCGGTATCACCGACGGGACAGCAAAAACAATTGGTAGATGTTACATCCGAATCAAGGAATTTAACATCGAATTCCACGTAATCGACGATTTATTCCCGATTATGCAAGACGCTATACTCGGTGACGTCTTCTTTAGAGGGACGCCAGCCGATATACTCTACACCGAAGCGTGCATCAAATTTGCTGGTCATACAGTCCCGTTCGAAACGTTCGAGCGAGTGACGATACCAGGCAGATCGAAACTCATCGTACCCATCAGACTGAAACCGACCGATCTCAAGGAGGGATACATCCCGAGAATCGACGCAGGCCCACGTCTCTACATGGGTAACGCTTTAGTAAAAAATAACAACGGAATTGCGTACCTTTGCGCAATTAACGCGCAAAATAGCGAGATAAACCTGATAGTCCCGACGGTAGAATTAATACCAGTCGAGATTATCAGCGAAAAACCAATCGACAACTTCACACCGAGCGACCTTCACGGTTTCTCAAACGGAGACCGTGCAGAATTACGCTTAGTACAACTCGACAAACAGAGTAGGCTTGAAGCTCTTCAAGCCCTTCTGCAACTAGATCACCTCAGCGAAACAGAGCGAGATCACGTTCTCCAATTGGTCTCAAAATACCAACACCTGTTCTGCCTACCCGGAGATCGATTGGGTCGCACAACACTGGCCAAACACGAAATTCCTACAATAGACGACAGACCAATTAACACTAAACAATACAGATTTCCACAAGTACACAAGAGAGAAATACAAAACCAGGTTAACGACATGTTAAACAAGGGGATAATAAAACCATCTCTCTCCCCTTACAACTCTCCAGTTTGGGTCGTTCCCAAAAAGCCAGACGCGAAAGGCAACAAAAAATGGAGAATCGTGATAGACTTTCGAAAACTCAACGAAAAAACTACGCCAGACGCGTACCCACTCCCAAACATCAGGGACATATTAGATCAACTGGGAAACGCCCGGTATTTCTCAACATTCGACCTAGCGTCCGGTTTTTATCAAATAGAAATGCATCCAGCAGACAGACACAAAACAGCTTTTTCGACCCCGAATGGACATTACGAATATCACCGAATGCCATTCGGACTTAAAAACGCGCCAGCAACCTTTCAAAGGTTGATGGACGTCGTGCTATCCGGTCTTCAAGGCACAGACCTATTCGTCTACCTGGACGATATTGTAATATACGCAAGAGACATCACCGAACACGAAAACAAATTTAAGAGTTTAGCGAAAAGACTGACTTCGGCAGGATTAACGCTACAAACCGAAAAATGCCACTTCCTAAACCGAGAAGTGACATACCTAGGGCACATCATTTCAGCCGAGGGCGTCAGACCGAACGCCAGCAACATCTTCGCCGTTAAAAACTTCCCAACACCAAAAGACAAAAAAGGAATTAAACAATTCGTAGCACTTGCAGGCTACTATCGACGCTTCATCCGCGACTTCGCAAAAATCGCGATTCCTTTAACCCAACAACTAAAAAAATCAGAGAAATTCGAATGGACGGACGAATGCCAATCAGCGTTCGAGTATCTGAAGGCAAAGATCACCGAACGTCCAGTCCTAAAGTATCCGGACTTCGACAAACCGTGTACACTTACCACGGACGCATCAGACTACGCAATAGGCGCGGTACTTAGTCAAAAACATGGAGACTTCGATCACCCGATAGCGTTCTACTCGAGAGCATTGAAAAAAACCGAAATCGCGTACGACGCGATGAAAAAAGAATTACTCGCAATAGTAAACGCGGTAGATTACTTTAAAACGTATCTATACGGAAAACGGTTCACGCTTGTCACAGACAACAGAGCACTAACGAATATAAAAAACAAACCCGACATCCCGCAACAGCTACAACGATGGCAGATAATCCTGAACGGATACGAATACGATATCGTACACAAACCCGGAAAATTGAACGTCGTTGCTGACGCTCTTTCGAGAAACCCCGCAGAAATCATGCCAATCAGGCAACGCGAGGAGAGTTCATCGGAAAACGCAAAACATCAGGAGACAAAAAAGCAAAAACTGTCTCCCGAACCGTCGCATCAAACTCGCGGACGATCAACAACCGACACGGGTTCTGGAAACCCAGCACCTAGGAAAAAATGAAACACCTGGGAACTGTCGACCGACGAATCGGAGGACAGCCAAGCCGCGTATCAGAGAACATACCAATCAGACTCTGACGAATCAATGGAACTAGTAACGGAACAAAAGAAACAAACCCAACAAGAAACAAATCAACCACCCAAAAAGACAAAATCAAAACAAAAAACCGAGAGTGTACCCAAAACGAAAGATTTAATAATAGATACCGAAACATCAATCACCGAGTTATCGGAAAACGAAGGAGAATTTATGCAACCAATAAAAAAAATGGTTGAGGAGCTGAACTCAAAGAAAAATACGGAGCCACAATGGCGACTCTCCAAAAAACGTTCAACCGATACAACGGACGACGAAGAGAGTAAACGACAACCGCGCAAACAACATAGGAAACGAGATGATACTAAAACGAAATATAAGTATACAGACATAGACGATAGTACAACGGAAGAAGAGCAGGAAAACAAGAGCCCAACGAGGCCACAAAAAACAAAAAGCCCAACGAGGCAACAAAAAGCAGGAAGCCCAATGAGGCCACAAAAAACAAAAAGCCCAACGAGGCAACAAAAAGCAGAAAGCCCAACGAGGCCACG
This sequence comes from Exephanes ischioxanthus, assembly GCA_958510785.1. Taxonomy (NCBI): domain Eukaryota; kingdom Metazoa; phylum Arthropoda; class Insecta; order Hymenoptera; family Ichneumonidae; genus Exephanes; species Exephanes ischioxanthus. The sequence goes on along the minus strand of OY294021.1, from coordinate 1,246,644 downwards.
AAAAACAAAAAGCCCAACGAGGCAACAAAAAGTAGAAAGCCCAACGAGGCCAGATAAAATAGAAAGCTTATCGCAGCTAAACAAAAACGAGTTTCGTGAAAAAGTCAGCCCTGACGGGGTAACCGGCTACTTATACGGTGACAAAAAGCGAATAAACAATGGAACCCAGAACAAAAACGACAACCCTAAGGCACGAAATAGTGAAAACGAGACGGAACACGAAACAGAATCCGAGAATGAAAATTCCAACAAAAAAGGATTCAAACCATTGCCGACGAACATCGGAGAATCGTCCAGCGACGAAAATAGTGGTAAACCACCCGTCCAACCAACTTTTAGATCACCATCCACAGGGTACAAAACGAAAAACAAAAAGACTCAAAAATGACGGAAAAAGCGTGAAACGGAAAGTACCACCGAACTTTCGTTCACCAGATTCTCACAAAACAACAACACGTCAGCGATCAGGGAAACGATTGCTTATACCAGCGAAGAAGCGAACTCGAAAAACGCCAAAAGAACCAACTAGGCGTAGCGAAAGGTTAGCTAATAAAAAAAATCCGGAAGTCCCAAACATTCCACTTAAAAATCAACCCACTACAAAAGACCCTAAAACAAAAACTCCACAATCAAAAAACAAAAATTCCATTCCAGCCTCTCGACTCAACATCTTCAGATCCAGAACCAAAACCATCACCAGAATTAACAACGGAATATTGGGATTCTAGAGTCACTTACACCAACGACACTCCAACTCACCCAGGTCCCGAAGAAGCACAACAAAAAACAAAATCTCCTGTGTCAATGTCACCCGAAATGACACAAGACTATTGGGACTCAAAAGTCATGGACATTCCAGATAAAACACCATCAATAGAACAACCAGCTACCCCACGAATCGAGCAGCCAATCGCAGTGCCGAGCACTTCCAAACAGATCGAACAACCAGTCGCCATACCAGGGTGCTCATGGCAAATCGACGACTACACACCAGAACAACCAGTCGCCACGCCAGGGTGCTCATGGCAAATCGACGACTCCACACCAGCAATGGATATCGAACCAACGTTCAGATCACCACCCTGGATTCCACACGAAACAACAGACTATTCGAAATCGGATGAATCGCGACCAACTACACCTCGAGAACCCTCTCGAGCGTTAACAAATCAATACCACAATATGTCGCCATCGTCAGAAAGTGATTCCCACGATTCAGCGTACCAACCATCGCAATATCAACGAAAACGTCTAACACTGCAAACTCCACCAACAACAAGGGGAACAACGATAACAGAAGACGTGCAACTGAAAAATAATATTGTAGTAACGCAGGAAAACATCCTGGCACAGGAAGATAACATCGTACACTTCCTGTCAGCCGACGGTGTCATGGACACAATGGTCTCGAAAATACTCGCAGAAAAGGGTAAACTCACCCAATCGGTATTTTCGCAGTCCAATCCAGGAATCGGACACATTTTCATAACACGCGACAAAACAAGACGCTACTTCACAATGATTTGCAAAAATAAATCAACAGACCCGACTAGTACACTCACGATTCAGAAGGGTCTAGAAACTCTTGTACAGACCTTAGTAAAAAACAAAATCACATCCTGTACTCTATCTAAAGACCCAAAAATTATCGATACATTTTTGTGGTCTAACATCAAAGGATACCTACGAGTACTCGTGATTAACTCAAACATCACCTTTAGGCTATGCGAAGGTCTTATAACCGTTCCAGATCAGGAAAATAGGCAAAACATCATTAGAGAATTACACGGATCCGCAGTCGGAGGCCACAAAGGCGTAACGAAAACATACCAGCGCATTCTCTCGCAGTACTACTGGCGAGGATTAAAAAAGGACGTAGAAACGTTCATTCGATACTGCTTCGACTGCCAGAAAAACAAACTTGTCCGAGTAAAAAATAAAGCTCCTATGATCATCATGGACACACCAGCGCAACCCTTCGACAAAGTAGCCATCGATATCGTAGGTCCACTACGCGAAACAAAAAACGGACATACGTACATACTAACTATGCTCGATCTATTCAGTAAATTCAGTATAGCAGTACCACTAAAACATCAAACGTCAATAGACGTAGCGAGAGCGCTTTGTAAGACGCTAATATCGACTTTCGGCGCACCTCGCGCAATATTAACCGACCAAGGTACAAACTTCATGTCGGAAATGTTCAGAGATTTTGCGCAGCTGTTTCAGATTAAGCAGCATAGAACAACCGCATATCATCCACAATCGAACGGTGCGATCGAACGCAGTCACCATGTTCTTGTGGAATACCTAAAACATTTTATCGTCAGTAATCGAGACTGGGACGAATTACTAACGTTCGCAACATTCTCATATAACACCCGTATACACGAAAGCACAGGGTTTACCCCATACGAACTAGTTTTCGGTAGAAAGGCTCGAACTCCTTCAGAGTTCCCATCGCCCGACAAAACAATAACCTACGACGATTACATGACAAATCTAATGAGAAACCTCAAAAACGTCCAAGAACTCGCTTTGGAAAAGGCGATACAGTTCAAAGAACGAACGAAAAAATACTACGATAAAAGAGTCGTAGAACCAAAGTATCAAGTAGGCGAACTCATACTCATAAAAAACGAGCGCAAAACAAGCAAATTCGATTTCTAGAATTTTGTAAGGGCCTAACCAGTCCCTACTGGTTAGGCCCTTACAAAATTCTAGAAATTCCAAGCAGACGTAACGTAACAATACAATTAGACGATAATACGACCAAAACAGTACACGTCGATAAAATAAAATCGGCATATGTTGCAGATGCCACGCCGATACCGTAAAGGTGTCCACACAAGACGCCTTCAAAATCACTCCGCTGACGAAAAACCCAGGGTTATACTCAGAATCCTTGGGCCCACTCCATTCGTACCACACAGCATGGACGCTCATCACGTATATAGATACACACGGATTCACTTCCAGACGACAACAGATAGAGGAAAACCTCAATGCCGCTAGCGCATTTTGCTACTCCTTACAAGGACATTGCTTAACAAGAGGACAACTACAGAACGTACGATCACGACTAAAGAACATCGCTAACGTAGAAGCGACCCTGGAAGAATTGATCCCTTCTATTCAGATAAACTCAACCGGAAAACGTAGGAAGCGAACACCATTAGAATTCATAGGGAAAATTTGTAAAATACTTTTCGGTACCATGGACAGTGACGACGCAGACAGAATAGACTCACAAATAAACGCATTGGCAAACAATACTGCAAATCAAACCCACTTGCCAAATAAAAACACGAACAATAACACTAACTCCATCAGTCGAAATAACATCTGCAATCGAAGTAAAATTCGTACACACACCAATCCTGAACATCACGGAAATAATTCGGAAATCAATCAAAAACATGGAAAACATAAACTACACAGAAATTATCGATCGCGGCGTGGAGTTCCGTCCCGGGGCAAAACCATAGCTTATGTTTCTTTCGATCATTTTCGTGTATTTTCTTATCTCTGGGGAATTATTCTTTCTTTCCGTGAATTTCGGGGATCATAAGTGCCGGGAATTGGACGGCCTCTCGTCGCACCGGTACCGTAACATCGGGGAGATCGCCTGCGCGAGATTTGTGTAGAGCGGAAGAGTGTGTGTGTGTCGCGGCGTGCGGGTTTCGAGCTCGCGCGGGTAATTAACGTAGGCTTTCCTTCGCGGCTGAGGACGTCGAAAAAGCATCGCGATTAAGAGAGACACGAGTCTCGAAGCCGCCGCTGTCATTGGTTTTGTTGTGCCGCAGAAACTCGGTTAGCTACTCCGGGTTCTGTGCCTGAGCAGTGAGCTCGAATGTTCGGGATATATCCAGTAAAGGGTTAGAACCCAAGAGAATGAATGCACAGTTTAATAAAAAGGTCTTTATTAGGTTATTGAATATTTACCAATCTCGGTACACCCCGTAGCGAGCCACTCGCTAATCACACTTATCTCGGTTATGAAATATAGTGTATTGTAATCAACCGTACCGTATCCTGAGTTCTGATCAGACTGCCGAGTACCTGCTCTCGATCCTCTATATACTCATCGAGAGCACGTATGTCAGCTTAATATCTAGCGCAAGTTTATGGTTTACTTTATTCTTATAAACAGATATCTTTCCAAATCCTCGCTTTTCTGCGGGCGAGATTTGGAGCATATTTTATATTTCGCAATATCTTTTTGTAATGATTGCCTCGGTACCCGAGCCGATGCTCCAGTTACCGAGTCACTCGCGGTGGCCTAAGTGCTGCGTCAGCGGTGTCCGGTGACGCGCTCGACGCTCGATGTACGCTCGACGCGTGCCGTTGCGTACCTTGATTATCTCGCAACCGGTGTCCCGAAATAACATCTTACCATGCCAGCCGGGGTACAACATTCCTCCCCCCTAAAAAGAAAAGAAATTTGATTTCTTTTCGCTCGTCTCCGGCGAGCTTTATTTTTACAATTCTTCGTGTACCCCGTGCTTGGTATTACACGCGACTGTTCACATCTTCGGGTTTTTCCCTTTTTTCCCGGTTGCTTAAACGTATTTATACTCCCACAAGTACCTTCGAGATAATCGGACTTTCTAATTATTCGCTCCTTGACCATTGGTTATTTTCCACAATTAGCCCCGTCTCAAGTCCACATACACCAACGTGCACTTGTATATAAATATATATAAAAAATTTCCCCCTTAAAAATGCTCCCATCCTAAAAAATATTCTTCCACAAGGTATTTTCCCCACAATAAGTGCTTCCCCACCATACTAGAAAATCCCCCATACGTGGGTTTTCCCAAACTAAGATCTCCCCCAAAATAACAAAACTTTCTCGCGACTTATTTCCACTTATCATTCCTTTCCGCTTTTTCCATCGGAAGGTGCACACGACGTTGTCCGAGGATGAGCCGGTTACCCCGTTGGTGGTTCGTCCTGGTTCGGCTGGTCTATTCAGCCCGAACGTGAAGGAGGTTGTGCCCGACCAGACCCCTGGTCCGGAGATCTGGATGCGAAGTCGTCCGACGCCACCGGCGCCGCCCCTGGTGGGTTTCCCTACCCGATGTCCACGTCTCACGTTGGCGCCCGTTCGCTTCCGTACCCGGTCGTCTTCTCAAGGTTATTGCCGTGCCCGGCGACGGTTGTCTGCTGAGGAGCACGTTGCCCGTGCCGTCGCTTGCTGATTCCTTCGTTGCGCCATCCCTCAATTCAGGGTCAATGGTGCTACGCACTGCCGGTCGCCAACTTCGTGTGGGATTGTCTTTCTGCTGTATTGACTCTTCCTGGCGTCTCGCCGCTCACAGACCTGTCGTGCAGCGACGATGAGTCACCGCCCTGGCTACGGTTTGTTATTCGTGAATTTGGTTTTTCCGCTTCCCCTGTCTCTTCTTTTCCCCATGGGCGTCCTCTCGACCTTGGCGCTGGTTGTCATATTTGCCCGGAGTGGTGACTAATTGATGTAATTCTTTTCCGGGATTACGAGATTTGCCATTATGATTTTTCTCGAGTTTATGCGTCTCAGTTTCGGCAGTCGTTGATTCTCCAAAAATTGATTCTGCCGTGGTGTAAGCTTTCAGTACATCTTCAGCGGAATAATTATCATCCGCAGTCAACTGGTGACTTCTTCAAACTTGTTGTCAATACCGTTGGATGCAACGTATCCGTCAAATTCTTCCTTCATACCAGAATTATTTTCTATGTTTATGTTTTATTTTCATTTGGGCGAGGCGATACCCCGCAGCGAGGCTCCAACGCCGCGGGATCGGATTTCTGCTGCGTCGACTTCCGCGAGCGGTGCACCGAGCCATTGCCCTGGCCGTCGCACATCATATCGTAGCTGTCCCTGACCTACCGCACCCCGGACGGGCGACGTATCCGCATCGCTCTTCCTTCGGGTTCTTCTTTTCTTTTTTTTTTCCCTACCTCCGTTTATTTATTTTATTATTCCTTTCTTCATTATTCTCTCCCCTTACTCACTTTTGCTTCCCACAGGAATTATTTTTCCCATTTTCGTTTTAATTCCTTTTTTCCTCTTTTTTTTATTTCATTCTCGTTTTGATTCCTTTCTTCCCCTTTTTTTTATATCTTCCTCCCGTGGGGTTTTCCTCCCCATACCGGGATACAGTTTTATTATTTTCCCCCTTAACGGGAGAAAATTTTAGCCGGGCCGTTTTACCCCCAATTTTTTTTTTAACTTTCACTCCGACTATTATTCGTCTGCACTGATCCTCTTCCTGACAGTCTCCGCGACGGATTTCTTCCCAGCTGCTCCCTCAATCGTTTCAGGTTGTTCTCGCCGGCAGATCTTCCCGTGGCTGGACTCGCGCTGGTTATAAATAGGGTGCTCTTTCGCCCTATTTATTGGGAAAAATTCCCTCTCCCGGCGAAGCCCTGTCGTAGGCGGTGACTGTGTAAGCCTTTGCTCGAAATTCCCCTACAGTCCCTTCCTGCCCCGGATGCAGGGCGGCTTCCTCTTCACGATGCTCATTTTGCTGTCTCCTATTATTGTCATAACCTTTGGTCCCCTGGTTGTCCCGCTTACGTGCCCGGCAATCCCTCCAGAGATGCCCAGTTTTTTTACAGTAATTGCACGAAATGCTTGCCATATGAACGTTCCCCGAGGCCGGTAGGGGGAGCCTAACTCGGGCCCCCTGTTGACAGTCCTTGGCCACGTGGCCGGTCTGTCCACATGTATAACAGGTGCGTGCTTCCTCCTTGACCGCGCCGTGTGACCGCCGCGGGTTTCCACCCCCCAGACTGGACCTTGCCGAGTCCTGACTGCCTGGGTGCCCCTTCGTCATTTTCTCGACCTCTATGGCCCCGACGATAGCGTCGTGCAGGCTCGAATAATTACGTGATCGCACGAGGGTCTGTAATTCCTTATTCAGGCCGACCTCGAAATTCATCTGTGCGGTTTTCCGGAAGGCATTTCCGATGTAGCGAGCCCCCGCTGCATCGACTCCTTCACACAACTTCTCGATTAATTCCACCGTCAGGTTTTCGACCCGGGTGGCGTAGGTTGAGACGTTCTCTGTTGGTTCCTGTTTCAGGATGCTGAACTGGTATTGCAGAGAGGCGAGGGACTCTCGTTTCCCATAAAGTGCCTCCAATTCTGTCCGTAAATCCCGCAAGGTTACAATAGTTTTGTGCCTCATTTCCCGCGTTGCTCGATCCTCCAGTTTACTGCTCCGGATGAGCGTAAGGAGAGTAGACCGCTGCTCGGGAAGGACCAATCCCCATACCGCTTCGCATGATAAAATAAAACCGTCAAGCTTCGTGGGATCGTTCCCGTCGAAGGTTTTAATATTTCGCAGGGCGGCGGGTATATCCAAATACACCGGTACCGCCCTAATCTGGGTCGATTCCCGGGTTTGCCGCCGAAATGGTGACTGCCGCCGCGGCGGGGTTACCCCTCCTCGTTGTGGCCCACGGGACTCCAGAATGTGGTCCCTCATGGTTTCCTCCAAGGCCAGGAGACGTTCGACCATGGAATCAGCATCCATCGGTGGTGCCGCCTGGGACCGGTTGCGAGCTTCCTCCAGCTGCCCCTCGAGTTCACTTATTCTCCCCTGCATCTGCGCAATGGTATGTACCGTCTCGTCCTCGGGGCCGGACTGACTCTCATTTCCTCCCCGGGATTCCCTGTTGTCCTCGTGCGTGTCCTCCTGTTCGGCGAATAGGGTCCTTCGGGTAGCCCTCAGGGCAGGTTTGAGCGGGAGCCCATTGCTTCTCCCGTGTTCGCCGTTCCCACCGATAGCCCTGTGCCCGACTTGACCTCGTAATGAGCGCGCCATTCGGGAGATTTCCTGGGACACCATGGCCGGCGTGACCTCATCCGGTCGGCGCTCGAACATCTGCACGTCGATGTTCTCCCAGCCAGTTCCCCTCTGGGTGTTTACCCCGTACAGCGGGTTTGGCGAATTTCCCCGTCCTTCCTCGTTACCTTCAACCGATTGCTCCCCCAGCACCTCCCGTGCCCGGTTCGTGATGTCGGCTAGGGCGCCTTGGACGCCCTCAACCACCCCCAATGCTTCCTCCCCCGTGCTCGGGGTCCCCCTGCGCTGCCCTGATCCCGGGGGTCCCTGCGGCAAGTCGCGCTCACTCATTTTATTTTATTTTTCCCGTTTAACTTTTGAAACTGTTGAACTCTTCTCCGTCCCTTATCTGTCTCCAGGTTTGTTCCCTCTTTGCTCAGCTTTTTAACCCTGGGTTACTCTCGCGTTGGCCACCGGTAGCGTCCTACCGGTCTTGGCAAAGATCTTCCGCGTCCGCGCGGGCTTTCGATTTACACTCAGTGATGGGGCCACCTCCAGTGTGCCCTACAACTCTTCCGTGACCCTCTTGGTCCCGGGCTTCCCAACGGTTCCCGTCTTAATTCTCTCTGGATATCCCACCGCTGCCACCAATGTTGTGCCGCAGAAACTCGGTTAGCTACTCCGGTTTCTGTGCCTGAGCCGTGAGCTCGAATGTTCGGGATATATCCAGTAAAGGGTTAGAACCCAAGAGAATGAATGCACAGTTTAATAAAAAGGTCTTTATTAGGTTATTGAATATTTACCAATCTCGGTACACCCCGTAGCGAGCCACTCGCTAATCACACTTATCTCGGTTATGAAATATAGTGTATTGTAATCAACCGTACCGTATCCTGAGTTCTGATCAGACTGCCGAGTACCTGCTCTCGATCCTCTATATACTCATCGAGAGCACGTATGTCAGCTTAATATCTAGCGCAAGTTTATGGTTTACTTTATTCTTATAAACAGATATCTTTCCAAATCCTCGCTTTTCTGCGGGCGAGATTTGGAGCATATTTTATATTTCGCAATATCTTTTTGTAATGATTGCCTCGGTACCCGAGCCGATGCTCCAGTTACCGAGTCACTCGCGGTGGCCTAAGTGCTGCGTCAGCGGTGTCCGGTGACGCGCTCGACGCTCGATGTACGCTCGACGCGTGCCGTTGCGTACCTTGATTATCTCGCAACCGGTGTCCCGAAATAACATCTTACCATGCCAGCCGGGGTACAACAGTTTGTTCGTTTTTTTTGTGGATTGTCGTTTCGATTTTGTTTCCGGAGTTTGTGCGATACCGCTCCGAAATCGTCCGCGAACGCAGCCTGCACGCCGGGATTGTGTGTGTGCGTGTGTGTGGCGGAACATCGTCCTTCGTGCGACGACGACGAGCGTTCGGCCGTACAGTCCCGCCAATAATCGAGAGTTAGTAGGGAATTCAGGCCTGGCCCGCTATTATCTTTCTTTCCGTTTTTTTTATTCGACTTGTTTGCTCGCTTGTTATTGATTTGTTATTGTGTTTCGGGTAACGATATTGTTCGATTTCCAACTTATTATTCTCTTCGTTTTCCGGGCCAGGGATTTTTGTGACGCGTAGTAATTCAAACCGGTGAATTGAGTAGCTGGGGCGAATTTAGCAGGGACAATTGTGTACGCGGTTATTCTGTGTTGGATTATAATAAACCAAGGGCTTCGGCCGGATATTTTTTTCTTCGTTTACTTGCAGTGGATCGTTTTGTATGAAAGTGTGCAAATTTTCACCGCCCTCACCCCTCTACCCTCGCCTAGCTGCAGCTGCCGGAGCAGTGAGAGTGCGTGTTTTTTATTAACATCGGTACCGACCGCGTCGATTAAACCGGTAATCGGCTGGCGCCCACTTCAATTAAATAAAGCGGTCGAGAGGCACGCCGTTGGTGGCCAAAACTCAATCTTTGGACATTCGGGAAAAGTTGGCGGTCACAAATGTTACAAACTTTTTTTTTTGTAATGTAGGCGTGTTTGTGTGATTCCCACACTTCTGACACCAATGTGACGGATGGTCACGGGTGTCAGATTTTTTTTAAATGTTAAAACTTAAAAAAAAAATTTCTTTTTAATGTAGGCGCGTTTGTGTGGTACGCCCACTCTGACACCAATGTGACGGATGGTCGCGGGTGTCAGATTCTTTTTTTAAATGTTAAAAACTTTAAATTTTTTTTTCTTTTCAATGTAGGCGCGTTTGACAGGCGTGAGAGAATTAAGCGAGAGATTAAGGATTGTAAGGAACATTTTAAGACGACCAGGCTATTCCCGATTTCAAATTGACTCCTTCCCGGAGAGATTAAGACCATAAGCGATACCCGAGGACACGATTTGGACTGTGAACGGATTTATAACGACCAGGCTTGATCGAGGAATTTATCGAAAGGAATATTGTGGAAATTATAAGCGTTATAAATTGAGAGTGACCGGTTGAGTGAGTACTGAACACGTTTCCCCGCCCGTCTACCCCTTTCGAAATTCCCCATCTCCCCGACATCCCCTGAAAATCTACCCGCGCCCTTTTCGTAGTATTAAGCCGTCTTTTCTTGATTTTGTGTAATATTCTTTGACCGTCGAGTGCCGGCCGCCACGTGCGCCGACATTTTTGCCCTATTCGAACACGTGCGCGTGAGTGGTGGTAATCGCGCATATTTTCCAGCGTGCGTTATCATTAATTTTCCCCCGTTCCCGAGACACGTTATCGAGACATTTATTGACATTTATAATTGTAATTTTTGCAAGTTTTTTTGTGTGTGCCGAGGTAATAGGTCAAGAAGCCCTGGACAGTGCCCACGGCCTGAGAAGTCTCATCCCCCTCCCCCCCCCACCCCGTTCCTTGCTAGCCGCGTGCCGCGCAAATTGGCCGATTTTCTTCCTTTTTTTTACGAGTTACGGTGCTACACCGAGAAAGTTGCTGGCGCCCAAAAATAACCACTGACAAATTTTTTGAGTTTCATTTTTTTTGAGTTTCATTATTTTTCGAGTTTCATTATTTTTTTTGAGCTTCCTTATTTTTTCTGAGTTTCGATCCTAGCCCCATCGAGATTTTTGTGTAGAGTTATTCACCGGCCAGCCCCCCCCCCCCCCTTTTTTCCGTGCGAATGACCCAGACCCATGCCGTCCCGATAGTTATCATAGACATCGTTTTTTTTATAAGTTTCTGTTAAGTTTAGTTTCTGTTGAGCATGACGCGAAAAGGTATCATCACAACGAAAATGATCGAAAAAAACATAAGCTATGGTTTTGCCCCGGGACGGAACTCCACGCCGCGATCGAGTCGCGGGCACGCTCGATATAATGCGCGCAAACCGATGATAGATCGCGTGTCCGACAATTTACACTGGAGTCAAAAGTCTTACCGCAAAAGATGGAAAACAAAAGCTCCGGATAACTCCTTGCCGGTACCGATTATTCCTCCGTCCTTCCAAGGTAACCGGGTCAAGAAATGGTCCGTCGAACGGCCCAAAACGATTGATCCTCCTTGCTCAGATAATCCCCACGAAAACGTCGATTCAGCCAGATAGCACGGCGAGCACACGCGTCTTATCCTCATCGCTTCACAGAAGAGAGTCCCAATTTTCGGAGTCGTGCTCGCCGCCTCGCCCGCGTTCTCTCTCGCTCCCCACCTTTCTCGATTTTCGGCCAGTGTCCGGTACCTGGCGCCTCTCCCGACAAAGCCTACCTCGCGTAACTAATTTGACGCGCGCGACCTATATTCGAATTCACTGCTTATCAGCTAGATGTGTCGCGCGTCGAAGCTCGGCATCTCCCGTCGGATCGGCGGTACCGGTGATCCCCGTTGACTGCATCCATCAGGCTGCGACTCACGGAAATCCAGCGCCCCAGACAGTGCAGCAAGCGGACAGAAAGTCAAGACGCGGAAGCGGGTGGAAGGGTCAAGCCATGCCGTGGTCAGTCCGTAGAAAGTCAGCTCAGCTCCAGATGGTCCCGAAAAATAATAAAAATAAATCCTGGGGAATTAATAACGTGCCTCTACAATGATTTTTGTCCCTGAGATCGCCTGAGACTCCCAGCGACGAGATAGGGCCCGTGTGCTCGCCCCAAAACTCGTAGTTTACGAGGATCTGGGACGCGACCAAAAATTACCGCGTCACAACGATTCCCCCCCCCCCCCCGGCAAGGCCGTCCTCGGCCGTAAAACCTCTGACTCGGGGTCGGACGGGAAAAAACAAAATTCGATGGGCGATGCTAGTTCAGTCTCAGGCGATCTCAAGGCGTCAATTAATAAGCACATGACGAAAGAAAAACAGGTTATCGTGTGGAGATAGCATGCGCAAGAAGACGAACATCGATGCGTTACTAAAGCCTGTATTTACGCTTGCCGAATACTCGGTACCCAAAAAAAAAATACAATAATAAAGAAATAAAAGGATTCGGCGATTTCTCTCGTTTCGAACCAGCGAGAAATCGAGGGTGCACGGGGGGAAAAAACGCCAAAACAAACAAAAAAACGGTAAATTCTAAAAAAAATGGAACAGAAATCAGCAGATCGTCCTTGTTTCGAATTCGCGATAAATCAAGGAGGGAAAAAAATTAAGAGACAAGAAAGAAACGAAAGGACAACTCCAGGGTACCGCAGCGAGAGCCCCTCTCGGCGAGATGGAACAGACCCATGGTGTCGTCGTCTTAGTCCTCGTCGCTCGAGTCGCTGGACTTCCTCCCAACCTCGCTCGGCTCCGTCCGGTCCTCGAGCTCGGCTCTCTCGGCCTCCCGACGTTGCTGCTCCAGCAGCTTTGGATCCCGGGTCGCGGCGTTGAACGTCCCGCCCGCGGAATGCCACCAGGAGCTACACCTCGGGCAATCGGCCATGGTGTAGCCGTCTCGCCCGCAGTTAAAGCAGAACAAATCCTCTCGGAGCGGGATCTCGCAGTTTCGGCGTCGGTGCCCGATCTCGGCGCAATTAAAACAGCGCGCCGAGGTGGTGCCGGAACGCGGTCGCGGAGGAATTGGCGATTGTCGGGGCATTTCCTCCGGGTTGACAGGACGCACTGTTCGTCGAACGGCCCCTCGGCCGACCCGATGGGCTACCACCCGCTCCGGCCGAGGCGGCTGCTCCCTCCCCGGTTCTCGACCCGCCGGTCGCGCCCTTCCTCGTCCAGCCGGCGGCAATCGCGACCGTCCACGCGGCTCGTCTGGTCCATACGGGCCCCAAAGGCCCCCAAAAATTGGCAGAAGGGGCGGCAAGCTCTGATGCCACGTTGGTCGCGCCGGAAACGGCCACCATCCCGCTCTCGGTACCGCCAATAGCTTCGCCGGCTTCCTCCTCCGACCCGTCGCGTTCGCTTGTCGTCTCCTCGGTCTCGCACAACTCGCTCGACGTCTCTTCCGCATCCGGTTCGGCGACCTCCTCCTCCCACCGTGCCAAAATTCCCCGGACGATCGGGCCGGCATCACGAACCCCCCGGATTGGCCGGGAGAAATCCGCGGCGTCGTAGGCCTCGTCGAGGAGCCGGTGAACCTCAGCCGAAAGAGCCCGTTCGGGCGTCGTCCTCCTCGCCATCAAGGCCCGGTGGAGCATCGGACCCAACAGGGCGATCAACTGCGCTGCCTCCTTCGGTGTCATCGCTGTGGAGCGGAGTATAATAATCCTTCAAGTCCTCGACGGACGCCTTACCCACGATTTTGCCTGTCTCGTCCGAAAGCTCAAGGACCACAGGTGATATTATCCTGGTTACGACAAACGGCCCGAAATATTTACTCGCGAGTTTCGCAGCGATGTGCTGAGTAGCCGAGGACAGTACACGCTGACGTCGCCACACTTTATCGCCGAGCGCAAAATTCGGTACCGAGCGGTGTTTATTATATTGAGCGGATTGCTTCTGGTATGCTTCGTCAAGGTCGAAACGTACCTTTTCGCGTAATGCCTCTAATTCGCGCATGTGCGCGGACCAATCATCCCGAGATAACGGGACCAAAACTCTTCCCCCCCCCCCCCCCCCTCTCGACGATAAAAGCGATGCGGTAAGGGCAGTCTTCCCAAATTTAAATAAGCCGGACTATTATCGATGGAGGAATGATGCGCGGTGTTAAAGGCAAACCGAAATTCAGATAGATGCGCGTCCCAGGTTCGGTGATCGTTCTTAATAAAGGCCACTATCATTGTTTTCAAGACTCGATTGACTCGCTCGACGGGGTTAGCCTGCGGGTGATAAGGAGGGGTAGTAGCGTGACAAACGCCATACTCCTCGGCTAAAGCCCACAGACTCCGATTAACAAACTCTGTACCGTTATCAGTCAGAAGGACTTCCGGTGTTCCCCATCCCGAAAAAACAAGCTCCTCGACCGCCTCTTTAATCTTTACCCCCGTGGCCTTCCTGAGGGGACAGCACTCCACCCACTTGCTAAATAAATCCTGAATTACCAATACGTACGCGTAGCCCGAGCGACTAGGGGGAAAAGGTCCCATAATATCCGCGGCCACGACTGTCCACGGCCCCTCAACAACTCGCCGGCCCATCATTCCCAAAGGCGGAGGCTGCACGGATTTCGTGCGCTGACACACCCCGCATCGCTGTACATATCGCGCAACCTCGGCGTATAATCGCGGCCAATAATAAGAATAAACGACTCGACGAAAAGTTTTATCGGTACCGAGATGGCCCGCCTGTGGCACATCGTGACTCTCTCGCAACACTCGCTCTCGTGCCGCTTTAGGAACCACCAGCTTCCACTCCGAGTCTTCCATTCCTGCCGGAAGTTGACGCTCAATGCGACGGCGTCCTCGTTCCGTCGACTCTCCAGTCCGGGAATCGTTCTGGACTTTCGGTGATTTCTCGATGTCGTCGGACGAACCAAGGATCCTCCAGTTGTTCTCGCGTGAATTCCGGTTCCGACTCGTCCATCATTACCCAGTTTTCCTCGCTAATTCTTGGCTCAGCAATGGCCTCCGGCTCTTCGGACGGCGTCGACTCAAACATCCGCGAGAGCGCATCTGGTACGTGATTCAGAGCCCCCTTACGGTGTATGACCTCAAAATCGTACCGCATCATACTGAGCGCCCATCTCGAGAGTCGACCGGTGGGATCCTTTAGGTTCCGGAGCCACTGCAAGCTAGCGCGATCCGTAATGACTCGAAATCGGTACCCATCCAAGTACATTCGGAATTTGTCCACTGCCCAAAGAATCGCCAAGCACTCCTGCTCGGTCACGGTATAATTCCTTTCGGCGCTCGACAGAGTCCGACTAGCGAAAGCGATGGGATGTTCCACGCCGTCCGACTCTTGGGTCAGCACCGCCCCGAGTCCTATGCTGCTAGCGTCGGTCTGCAGCGTAAACTGCTTCGAAAAATCGGGTCTCGCAAGGGTCGGGGGAGAAGTCAACGCCGTCTTCAGAGCATCGAAGCCCGTCTGCTGCTCCTCCCCCCACTCCCACGCCTGTCCCTTCCGGGTCAATCGCGTCAGCGGCTCCGCGACGGTTGCGAAATGCGGTATAAAGCGTCGGTACCACGATGTCATCCCCAAAAATCGTCTAATCTGCGGGACGTTCTTTGGCGCGGGGTATTATCCTTTATCGCAACAGTCTTCTCGGCATCGACTCGCAATCCCTCGCGGTTCACCACGAAGCCCAGATATTTAACCTCGCGACAGCAGAAATCGCATTTATCGGGGTTAATCAACAATCCCGCTGGCAGGATGCGATCGAAGACGTCGGCTAAAATTTTCAGATGGTCAGCGAAGGTCTCCGAGATCACGATAATGTCGTCCAGATAAGCAAAAGCGTGCGGCTCCATGGCGGGACCGATGAGACGGTCCAACAAACGCTGAAATGTCGCCGGCGCATTCGTGAGCCCGAACGGCATGCGTCGGAACTGAAACAGTCCCTTTCCGGGTAACGTAAAAGCAGTGATTTCTCGGGAATCTTCGGCCAGCGGAATTTGGTGGAAGGCCTTACTCAAGTCAATCGTCGAAATATATCGCGCCGTGCGTAGCCGATCGAGAATATAGTCCATCCGGGGCAAAGGATATGCATCTTTCTTCGTTACATCGTTTACCTTCCGGAGGTCTAGGCAAAATCGGTATTTCTCTCCCTGTTTCACCATGAGAACGGGGCTGCTCCAATCACTCTGAGAAGGCTCGATCACGCCAGCGGCCAGCATTCTATCCAGCTCGTCGTACATGGCTCGCATAATAACCGGCGTCACCGGATAATAACGCTGTTTAATGGGAACATTATTCCCCACCTCCAATCGATGTTCGATGAGCGTTGTCACCCCTGGCGCTTTTCGAAGCCGTGGAATATGTTCCTGAAGAAAGCTCTCGAGCCTCTTCGCCTCGTCCGCCGTCAAATGCGAGGTAGGAGCGCAAAAATCGACGAGCTCGGGACCGTCTACCTTCGCGAAATGAAACTGATTTTCAGTCTTGCCGCTGAAATACCATACGCGGCGAACGTGGTCCACAACAATTTGCAAGCATGCGAGCGAATCCAAACCCAGGAGTAACGGTACCGGGAAAACCTCACTAACCTGAGCCACAAGGGTTTGCTCGTGCTCTTGAAGCTTAACCGGAAACTCAACCGATTCGTTGCAAATTATTTCTGTACCGTTCGCGATGATACACGGACGGTCCGGTGTTTTCTTCCGTAAAAATCCCTTTCGCGCGGTCAACACGAGACCCTCGGGACCAATATAGGTGCTCGTCGCGCCACTATCCACGACGGTGGGTAGTACTTCCCCGAAAAAATCGAGTAAAACCACGAGCACTATTCGTGGCGCGTCAGGATCTTTTACCGCGTCACATAACTCATTCCAGAGGCAGGGAGAAATTAACGGTACCGCTGCCGTGGCCTTTTCCTATGTCGAAGGAGTCGTAGCGGCCTCTATTGACGATTCCCGTTCGCGTTTCCTTTACAGTCGTGAGGAGTTCGTGTCGTTTCACCTTCCTTGCCGCAATTAAAACAGCGTACACGCCTCGGGGCCGTACATCCTCGCGACAAATGTCCTTGCTGGCTGCAGTTAAAGCAGATAATCGGTGGTCGCGCCGTCTGCGCATCCGATGGTCCATTCGCCGCTCCAGGTGCAGGTGTAAACGGCAAAGCCGTGGCCGACGTCAACGCGTCTCTCCCAGGTGACCGGGCTGCCGAGCGTGTGGCCTCCTGAGCTCTCGTCGGAGTGCGGGCTCGTGCGGGGGTGGCCGGTCTCGTGGCCAATACCGATCTCGGTGGAGTCGTCGGTACCGCGTTGACTCTGGTACCCGCGGCGGGCTGCACGTAAAAGCAGGAGTGCGAGCTCGGAACGCAGGAATAGTTGTTCCCGCGCGCAGGCTGCTCACACTCATGGCAAAGGCAGTTGCCGGGCCGCGACGTACCCGAATCCGCGTCGGCAATAGTACAGCCCACAGCTCTCGGCCTGGGCTTCTGCACCGGTGGATGGTAGGCCAGGTCCGGGTACAAAGAGCTCTCCGGCGTGGGAGGGGCATGATAGTATTGCCCAGCCCGATAGCTCCTTTCCGCCATGGTTGCCATCCTCTCCAGCGACTCGAAGGTGGACACATCCGCACGCATTATAGCGATCTGCAGCCGAGGCAACATATTGCGATGGGCATAGTCCAGTTGTTCCGACTCTCGCATAGGCGGTACCACACGTTCGAACATCGCCCTCAGGCACGTGAGAAAATCGGATACAGGCTCTTCGGCGCCCTGCGTGCGTCGGAGTATCTCCTCGCGTAGCGAAAACTGCAAAGTCGGGTCGCAGAACCTCGTGCGAAAAGCCGACTCACAATCCGACCAGGTGGGGTAACGCATCCTTTACCGCACCCATACCGGTATTCAGCGAGTCCTGACTGCCGCGGCCATAACCCACGGATCCCGATCGCGAATCAGCAGAAAAGCGGCCATAACCCGATGAAACCGGTCGAGATTCGTCGAACTCGCGACTGGCCCCGGCCATGCCGTACCGCAAGTCGCGGATATCGCGGTCGTACTCCGAATAATCTCCCCTCGGGTCATGGCGATCGTGTCTCCAGGCACCCGATGTCTCCCGCGGGATCGGCGAGGATCGATGTGGCATCCTCGATTCGGCGGCAAAACTCACCGTCCGCCCTCCCGACGGTACACGATCCGGGCGAGCACCCCCAGGGAAACGCAGAGCGCCGCTTGTAAATTGCGGAGGCCGAAATGGTGGTACTTCCGGTCCCGGACTAGGCCATTGATAGCTCACGGGATACATCGGCTCAGGTGGGTTCGGATTATCGAATCGCGCCACGGAACGCGCGAATACCGGTACCGTCCGATTGAAATGGGCGACAGTCACCGGCGGTCGGCCGGTCGTATAACCCGGTACCGAACGATTAAAATCTTCGAAACGTCGCGGTGCCTCCATATCATCGATTCGCGGACGTCCATTCATACCGTGGCCCGAAGCGCGATGATTCGGCGCATCTACTCCGGGACGATGTTCCGGGAAAGCTCCCCTCTCGCGGTCGTCTGCGGGGTTCACCGGTAACCGACGGCAGCAGGACGCAGGTATTCCCTGCGGACGTTCGCTAGCTGAGCCCTCCTCCGGGCGCTCCCGAAAATTTCCTAATTCGAGGCTGCGAGCCATCTCGGGACGAGCAGCTCCCGGCTCCCGGGGCGGCTCGCGTTCCGGAGAGATCGGGATCGTTACGCTCGCACTTCCGGTTCCGATCCCCGACGTCCCATGCGAGCGTCCATTGCCGAACATCGTTTGGTTAACATCCATATGGGCGATAGGGAACATGGCCTCGTATACCCGCGCGACTAACACCTGTCGCGTTCCTTCCATGGACAGTCCTCTGACCTCGAGCTCAAAGCGCAGCTGATCGTCCGAAAGTCGCTCCAATTCTCTTAGAAGCCGAGCTCCATGTCGATACGACTCCATGTCGTCGGGAATTTAAGCGTGGCGGAAGCGAAAGCAAGCGTGAGAGAGAGCCGCGAAGCGTATGCAAAAAAAAAATAAGGCAAAAACAAAAGCAAAAAAAAAAAACAAAAGGCAGAAAGCGGCCAAACAGAGTGCAAAACACCGGCCGCGGATAAAATAAAATACCAAACAAAGCGTTCAATTATTAGCCGCGATAGAAAAATAGCGTATCAGCGCAGCATCGACGGCAAGTCAATTGAACAATACGGACGATAGATACACGATAAAATAAATAACCAACCGAGAAATGGTCAGAAAATAAAAAAAATATACCCAAAAGGGAAAAAAGAAATTTCAGAAAATCGTAATTGAATAAGAGGATCAATAAATCCAGAAGTCAATAGTCAATCACTAAAAAAAAAATAAAATAAAAAATAATCAAGGAATATTCTCGATAATCACTACGCAAATCCAAAGTAAATAAAATATAAATAATGGTGAAGGACTAAAAACATCGCTAAATAAGAAAAATGTCGGTCCGAGTATTTATAATAAAAAAACGGTCGAAAAAGCTAAACACCCTTAATCATGCGGTCAATCGGTAAAAAAAACTAAAATTAAACTTTTATCCAAGATAAGATACTGCGCTGACCGAGAAAATCCCCACGCAAACGCCGGGGTCACGGCTTCAGCCCACCACCCACCGGTGAGTGTCCGAGCGGGAAGCGCTAGCGCACCTGCAACAGAGGCGAAAAACCCGCCGGAAATCCCGAAGTTTCCCCAGGCAGCGGATCCGCGCCACGGGGAAAAAAACTCGAGCACCGGACGGAACAGGCAAAATTCACAAAAATTTATAAACAGCAATAATCACAATCAAACAAATAAATCACAAAAAACAAAAAAAAAAGAAAAATACGAAACCGCGATAATCGCAATCGTCGCAAACAAGCCTTAAATACTATCGGAAGCCGCAGAGCCGCTCGGCTGGGGTGAACACGGCAGTAGCGAACCCCGCGGTACGCCCAAAATCGAAGCCAAAATCAGAATGAATCCGACGAAATTAAATCGATCGGCCTACCGGGGCACACATCGACTCGCGGACTAACGCCGACCGCACGATAGGGCAAAACGAAAGTAAAAAAAACAGAAAACGATAAGTAAAGAATGTTGAATGAAGTATGGGAAAAAAAACGAAAATAGTCGGAAGAATAAAGTCGAGAGGAAAATCGGAAAATAAAGTAAACTAAAATACGCGTGAAGTAAAAAATAATCAGAAAGCGGAAATCAGAGGAAAAAACCAAAAAATTAATAATAACAAAATTAGACGAAAGGAAAAATCGGAAATAGTAAAACTAAAATTAACCGGAAAATCAGGAATAAAAAAAACAACCGAAAAGTCGAAAATAACAATTAAAAAAAAAGAAAAATAAAATAAAATTGAACAAAAATCAAAGAACCTAAAAAAAACAAAGAGAAGAAAAACCAAAAACAATAACCATCAAAAACCCTATGGAGCAGTCACCGCGTCCGACCCGTCGCGCGCGAACCGCGTAGGCCTCCGAGCGCCAAGCCCGCTGATTCGAATACCCGCGGCCTTGACCACCCGAATTATTACTCTAGAATATTCTCGCTAATATCTGGCGACAATGCTAATTCGGTACCATGCTGGAACTCGACCAAAATCTCCAATTCGAGCCCCAGCCGAACAACCGAACAGCCCAAACGCACGAAAAAAATGTAAACACTCGCCCGGCGAGCGAAGACGCGAGGCGGTACAGTCCGTGCCAAAAGTTCCACGCACGGCCTAATACCTCTCGGCAAACGGTACCGGGGCGCAAAATCCTCAATCAACCACTGACTCAACAATTCACCGGATCAATAAATATCAAGACGAAAATTAAGATAACAATAAATAAATCCAAAGCCGATCGCAACTAGTCAATTAAATATAACACGTCAAATAAAATAAAATAAAGAGATCAAATTAACAAGTCACGAGAAAATAAAATAAATGTATGTATGTATGTATGTATGTATTTATTGCTTGTAAGGGGTACAATGAAACCCCTATAGCAAGGGGGGGGGCGCAGTTTTCTTACAGTTTTTCATTTTCCTTATTTAATACCATTATTGTTATTCCTATTATAAGTATTACTCGTTTAGCGAGAACGCTCTCAGCAGCAAGCTTTGGCTGACATAATTAAATATCTTTTTTAGTGTTTTTTGGTTACATGTACATAGTAGTAGAAGTAGATCGTCGTCGGTCCTTTCTGTCGAAATCAAATCGCCTAGATAGTAGGCTCTGTGTGGTTCGTACAGTGGGCATCGGAGCATAAAGTGCTTAGCCGTTTCGTTTTCTTGTAAATTGCAGTTTTGGCAGTTTAGTTTCGAGTCTAGCTTTCCCATATATTGTTTGTAGCTCAGGGTACAGAAGAAGCGGTTTGCTAGCCTTAGTTGGGTTATATTTCGCTTAATCGCCAGCGGTAGTCTAAAAGTGAGGTGTTTAGCGGGGCCATCGTTGATTGACCTAGGGAGGTCCAGTTGACAAGATGATGACAGTTGCCAGGTTTCGAGGTCTAGTGTTTTTAGATGTATTTTGAATCTGGAGAAAACTTCGGCGGTTCTTCTAGACCAGACGACTGGGTCAACATTCTCCCATAGGTCAAGTGAGTTTACCTCCGATAAGAATGTTTTGAATTGGCTGATCCAATTGTATTTGCTCTCTTCAGCCAGGTAGGCGGAAAGGGTTATCAGTCTACGCATACAAATTTTCGCTAGGGACTCGTCGCTTAATTCGAGGACTCTGATGTACCATTCCCATGTGTTTTTCATTGCTTTGTACTTAATTTTTTTAAGACCTAGCTCTAATCTGAGAGCCGCGTTTGGCGTATTTTTTGGGAGTAATAGCAATCTTTTATAGAACCATGTCTGAGCCGATTCGATAAATTCACAGTATCGCAGACCCCAGGCTGGAAACGCGTACAACAGGGTAGACTCGATCATACTCTCAAATAGTCTTGATTAGGCTGCCCATGTATCGCACTTTGCTTTGGCAAGAATAGACAGTGTTACGCTTGACGCTACCTTAGCTTTATTTAACGCCGCTACTGCTGCTTTAAGGCCGAGAGATGACCTTGCGATTGGGACTCCTAAGTACAGGTACTCTGGGACAACATCGATGTTCGTGTCTCTGTAACGTGTAAAGCGATTTTCTATTTTTTTCTGCTTGCCCCCAGTTTTAAACGCGACGATTTTTGTTTTTTTTTTTGCGTTGACCTCGAGGCCGTTCAATGTGCAGTATTCGTCAAGTGCTTTGAGTTTCTTTGCCAGGTCTATATGTGAGTGTGCCAAAATTACCGTGTCGTCTGCGTATAGTAACATTATAATATCGCTTGTGCCGTCGACGTTTAGCCCTTCTAAGCCTTTGCTTCTAAAGAACGTTTCAATATCAGCTAGGAATAAGAGAAATAGATCTGGGCTTAGCGATTCGCCCTGTAGTACGCCTTCGGAGACTTGAAATTCATTTGAAAGTTTTGATCGAGATGAGACTTGGACGGTTGCTTGGTCGTAAAGAGATTTAACAATTCGTATAAATTTAGGGCTTACTCCCTGGCGGTACAGCTTATCCCATAGCAGCGCGTGCGGTATCGAGTCGAATGCGCGTTTAAAGTCCACGAAAATGGCGTAGACTTCACGGTCGCCTAGCCTCAGTTGCAATTGTATGACAGCGGTCAGAGTAAAGATACTCTCAACGCAGCTTCGGCCTTTCCTGAAGCCCATTTGAGATTCTGGAATAATTTTTAAGCCTGCTGCGAATCTGATGAGTCGGTCTCTGAGCAGTCCCGTAAAGATTTTTGTTACATTGTTAACGAGAGCAATTCCCCGGTAATTCGCCGGGTCTTCTTTGTCGCCTTTTTTAAAGATCATAGTGAGTATTACGTTAGACCACGCCGCCGGGGATGCTTCTTTCTCGAGTACTGCGTTGTAAAGTTTTAGAAGATATTGTAGTCCGTTCGGCGGCAACGCTTTGAGAAATTCTGAGGCTATTTGGTCGGGACCTGGCGCCTTTCCGGATTTGGACTTTCGGAGTGTTTTTTTTAGTTCGTTTAGCGTTATTTCTTTGTCTAATATTTCGTAGCCAGGGCCGTAAAATGTTATGTCGGTATTTATTCTAGGTTTGTAAACCATTGCTTAAAATTCATTCCATCTTTCAATTGGCAGGGAAAACGCGGAATAGGGTTTCGAAGTAGATTTTTTTACAGCGCTCCAGAAGTCGGCAGGCACTTTAAATTCGCAAGGCTGTTCTTAATGAGGTACGAGTATTGTTTTTTTGCTGTGTCTGTCGTATTTTTGTATTTTTTTTTGCACTCGAGATAGTTAGATTTGTTTTCCTCCGTGTTCAGGACCTCGTATTCTCTTATGGCATTTCGAAGTTCTCTTTTACGGTCTATACAGTCTCTGTCGTACTAGGGTTTGTTTTTCTTTTTGGTTTTAGTAGTTTTAATGGTGTGAGAAATGCTGGCGGAGATGGCCGATTCACGGATCGCGGCAGTTAAATTTTCGTTAAGACTTGATGGGTCTGTGGAGATCGGTATGTTATTCAGTCGGGATGAGCTTTCTATGGAATCATAATATGCTACCTCGCGCTCCACATTCCATTTTAAACTTCTTTTAGTTAGTAATGTATCTATTAATTCTTCGAGTTGAGTTTCTGTTTGATTCTCGCAGCATAATCTTATCTCTACTGGGAAGTGGTCTGACAACGTCGGCTCCATGACCACGTGCAAATCTTTTACCATTCTCAGACCGTTAATGCTGATCCAAACTAAATCTATGACACTTTTTCCCGAGCGGCTGATAAAAGTTGGCCGAGCCGGACGGTCACTTTTTGATCTGCCGTTGACTAGTGCAAGACCATTTGCGGTCATGAAATCGGAGACTAGCGGGCCTCTTTGGTTAACTAAGGAATCAGACGAGATTATTGTGTCGTAGAGGCATGTCTCGTCGGATATCTCAGCGGGTAGCAAGTCATTTTCTCCCACTCTGGCATTTAGATCGCCGCCTATTAGAATTATTTCGTTTTCGTATTTTATTTTTATTTCGTCCACGAGAATCTGCAAAATGTCTAAGACTGGCTCTAGTTGTAAATCTCGTTTAAAATATACTGTTCCAATAATTAGTTTTGTATCTGGTAAAGTTGCCCTTACGAAGATCCACCAAGGGCTGATGTCGAGGATTTCCGTCGTCTTGATGGTCGTAAAGATTGCCAGTCCACCGCTCCCACGTCCCATGGAGTGATCTTTTATCGCGTCCGCCCAGATGCATGTGTGGTTATTCCAATGCGATGGCGTTGACGACGGGGTTGACGTTAGCCACGTTTCGTATATACAGTTGACGTCGGCTGCTTGTAGCGTGGGACTATTCTCGGCATTGGAAAATCCATGCACGTTCCAGAAGACAAGGGAGGTTTCCTTTTCCACTTTTAGTTTTTTGGAGGTGCGCTGCTGGTTGAGGTCGATGGGTTCGAAATCAGTGAGGGGAGCTGAACAGAATTCGGTGTTGGCTGCCTCGGAGTTTTCAGTCTCCCCTCGCTTTCGTCCCAATGGTGCCAAACTCCGTCGATTTCGAGCTTGTTGTGTGCGATCTTTACTGCTCTGCCGTCGTCCCGATGTTTTCGTGCTAAGTCGCGGAGGTGTTTTCCGGTTTGGCGTTCTTTGAACGTGAGTTCACCATTTATAAAAATGTCTCTCCCTTTGAGCTGCTTTTTCTTCATAAGTATGTCGCTTTTCGCTTCCGAGGAGTCCAGTTTGACGGCGTACATGGTGTTCTTACCGATCGGTATTTGTCTCTGCTCAACTATCTTTACTTCGACTCCAAATTCAGATGAGAGAAAGTTGTTTATTGTTGCTTTGGCGTTTTTCGGGTCGGTTTTTAAGGCTTTGATTATGATGTTGTTTTTTATCTCTTTTTTCCAGATATTCGATCTTCTTTTCCAGTAGTTCCATCTTGCGGCTATCCACAGTTGTTTCGCTTGGAGCGCTCGGCGGTTTTGCTTCAAGTTTTGTTAGTCGCTCCTCGAAAATTCGATTCCTTTCGCTTCCTGTTTCTTCTAGAGCCTGAATTCTAGTTGCGAGATTCTCGTGGGCTTTTACAAGTTCTTCTTTGTTTTTTTTGCAGTTCCTCCTTTATCTCGATGAAGTTTTTTTCGTGCGTATCGTTACTTTGTGCGATTAGGTTACCCATGTTTGCAAATTGTCTCGCGTTGTCTTCGCTCATTTGCTTTAATTGAGCAATAATCGCCTCCATGTTCGTGCAGGGCGATTCTTCGTCGGAAGAAGTACGCAAAAAGATGGTTGTTTCTGTGCTTTGAGAGTCTTGAGCGTTGAGTTGTTTATCTTCCGGGGGGGATCGAGGTGTTAACGCCGAGGTTTTGAAGGCCTTTTGATCTCTTTTATCGTTTGATTCGGGGGAGTTGTCTGCTATATCTGCGCGCTTTCTTTTTTGATGGATAAAATCTTTTATCGAACCAGTTGAGTTGCTCCTTTCTCGTTGTAGACGGTAGTGTGCTGGCGGTCGGCCTCTTGCCTTCGGAGTTTTGTGCGTTGCAGAAGTTAGTGTGGTGTTTACACCGCTAGGCGGCGCTGTAGGGGCATCGATCTTGGTATCGATTAATTGATTAGGATTCGGTAACGTTGATCCCGCCGATGTTATTCCCCGACAGGTGTCGCCTCCAGGCATTGGGGTTCCGTGTCAACTTCCTTCCTCTTTACTCCTCGCCCCTCGGGGTTATAACCTCAAAGTCGAAATGAACTAATTGAGTTTGCCAGATTTTGAGTCGTACCTCTATATTATTCTTGGTGTTTGTGGTCCCTGTTGTCTGTGGCGGATTCTTCTTCCTTAGCATCTGGCCAACCGTTTTTGTGTGTTGTTTGCTGGACCAGAGATGTCAGTGTTATGCGAGCGGTTTCGATGCACGTCTTTCTTTAGGCAGTTCGCGCCATGCCACCAAATAAAATAAATAAATTGAATTTGGTAAAAAAAATCAAGAAAATAGAATAAATAAATTAAATAAAAAAGTCAGGAGAATAAAATAAATAAATTAAATAAAAGAGTCAAGAAAGTAAAATAAATAAGTTAAATCAAAAAGTCACGAAAATCAGATGAATAAATTAAAAAGTCAGGAAAATAAAGTAAATAAACTAAGTTAAAAAAAAAAAAAAATCAGGAAAAATAAAATAAAATGGATGATTTAAATTAAAAGTCACTCAAATCAAACGAATAACTAAATTAACACACGAAAAA
The DNA here is from genome assembly GCA_958510785.1 of Exephanes ischioxanthus. Taxonomy (NCBI): domain Eukaryota; kingdom Metazoa; phylum Arthropoda; class Insecta; order Hymenoptera; family Ichneumonidae; genus Exephanes; species Exephanes ischioxanthus. Next base: position 1,220,672 of record OY294021.1, on the reverse strand, counting down.
AAAAACGCGAGCGAATACAACTAACCGATAGAACGAAAAACAATTCAACCGAAAAAAACCAACCCAAAATTTTCACCTCGAGCCCCACGTTGGGCGCCACTTGTGACCGCCAACTTTTCCCGAATGTCCAAAGATTGAGTTTTGGTCACCAACGGCGTGCCTCTCGACCGCTTTATTTAATTTAAGTGGGCGCCAGACGATTACCGGTTTAATCGACGCGGTCGGTACCGATGTTAATAAAAAACACGCACTCTCACTGCTCCGGCAGCTGCAGCTAGGCGAGGGTAGAGGGGTGTGGGCGGTGGAAATTTGCACACTTTCATACAAAACGATCCACTGCAAGTAAACGAAGAAAAAAATATCCGGCCGAAGCCCTTGGTTTATTATAATCCAACACAGAATAACCGCGTACACAATTGTCCCTGCTAAATTCGCCCCAGCGAATTCTCAATACACCGGTGGTACTCAATTCACCGGTTTGAATTACTACGCGTCACAAAAATCCCTGGCCCGGAAAACGAAGAGAATAATAAGTTGGAAATCGAACAATATCGTTACCCGAAACACATTAACAAATCAATAACAAGCGAGCAAACAAGTCGAATAAAAAAAACGGAAAGAAAGATAATAGCGGGCCAGGCCTGAATTCCCTACTAACTCTCGATTATTGGCGGGACTGTACGGCCGAACGCTCGTCGTCGTCGCACGAAGGACGATGTTCCGCCACACACACGCACACACACAATCCCGGCGTGCAGGCTGCGTTCGCGGACGATTTCGGAGCGGTATCGCACAAACTCCGGAAACAAAATCGAAACGACAATCCACAACAAAAACGAACAAACCAATGACAGCGGCGGCTTCGAGACTCGTGTCTCTCTTAATCGCGATGCTTTTTCGACGTCCTCAGCCGCGAAGGAAAGCCTACGTTAATTACCCGCGCGAGCTCGAAACCCGCACGCCGCGACACACACACACTCTTCCGCTCTACACAAATCTCGCGCAGGCGATCTCCCCGATGTTACGGTACCGGTGCGACGAGAGGCCGTCCAATTCCCGGCACTTATGATCCCCGGAATTCACGGAAAGAAAGAATAATTCCCCAGAGATAAGAAAATACACGAAAATGATCGAAAGAAACATAAGCTATGGTTTTGCCCCGGGACTCCACGCCGGAACTCCACGCCGCGATCGAGTCGCGGGCACGTCCGATATAATGCGCGCAAACCGATGATAGATCGCGTGTCCGACAATTTACACTGGAGTTAAAAGTCTTACCGCAAAAGATGGAAAACAAAAGCTCCGGATAACTCCTTGCCAGTACCGATTATTCCTCCGTCCTTCCAAGGTAACCAGGGTCAAGAAATGGTCCGTCGAACGGCCCAAAACGATTGATCCTCCTCGCTCAGATAATCCCCACGAATACGTCGATTCAGCCAGATAGCACGGCGAGCACACGCGTCTTATCCTCGTCGCTTCACAGAAGAGAGTCCCGACCTAATTTTCGGAGTCGTGCTCGCCGCCTCGCCCGCGTTCTCTCTCGCTTCCCACCTTTCCCGATTTTCGGCCAGTGTCCGGTACCTGGCGCCTCACCCGACAATGCCTACCTCGCGTAACTAATTTGACGCGCGCGACCTATATTCGAATTCGCTGCTTATCAGCTAGATGTGTCGCGCGTCAAAGCTCGGCATCTCCCGTCGGTTCGGCGGTACCGGTGATCCCCGTTGACTGCATCCATCAGGCTGCGACTCACGGAAATCTAGCGCCCAAGACAGTGCAGCAAGCGGACAGAAAGCCAAGACGTGCAAGCGGGTGGAAGGGTTAAGCCATGCCGTGGTCAGTCCGTAGAAAGTCAGCTCAGCTCCAGATGGTCCCGAAAAATAATTTAAAAAAATCCTGGGGAATTAATATCGTGCCTCTACAATGATTTTTGTCCCTGAGATCGCCTGAGACTCCCAGCGACGAGATAGGCCCCGTGTGCTCGCCCCAAAACTCGTAGTTTACGAAGATCTGGGACGCGACCAAAAATTACCGCGTCACAATCTATAGCTACAAGCGTCATCGTGGTCAGCACACCGCGGGTATATCTATATATCCTGTTTATTCGCTCGCCGCGTACCGCTGGTATACCTATATCGTCCGGCCTTATCGCCGCTTGGACAATAGTTTCCCCGGGCTCGGGCAATACATTCCCGGTTATCGCGTCAACTCAGCGTGCCGTGTGCCGAGTGACGTCACCAGCGGTGCGCGACAGCGATGCGGCACGCGTATCGATAAAATCAATTATCTTCCGACGATGATTTAACTCCTTTAATTAGTTATTTTCGTTCCATTATTTTTACCATTGGAAAGCTAACATCGCCAGCTTTCCAACGGTATCCCTACCGTGGGGAGTTTAATTGTTTTAAGATCCCTTATCTCGTCTTACGGATATTCGATATTTCGAACGATCGATTACCCGAGTTTCCCGTAATCGGGAGATTATTACGCCCCCCGAGCGGATCTATATTAATTAATTTAGGCAATTAACTATCACCGAATGCGAACATCCCACTAGGGGAACTTAGGTTTGATTTTATTTTCGCTATCTACTCGTATTTTTTCGAACTCTCTCCCCCCCGAAGGTTCAGGAGTTATTTCCCCTTTTCCGCCAAAAATTAGGATTAATTTAATTTCCGAAATTACGAAACTATTATTTCTTTGTTATTATAAATTTCGCAACCCCCTCGATATGTATATCATTAAAAACCTTATTTTTTGCTCTTCATGTAAGCATAGCATTGTATCGATTCGATAACGAGGAGAGGGGAGCTGGCCGATTAATTACCATCCGTGCGACGCAGAATTCGCGAGATTGAACGCGCGCGCACTGATGTCGCGATAAGGAGCCTCTCTCCAGGGTCCGCGCTCGCCCATATATATCGGCCAGTTCGCCTCATTCTTCGCCTTACACGCCCAACGACTACTGTACGCCTTGGACAGCCATTAAAACGACTCGAAGCTACTCTGGATCTTTTACTTCGGCTATCCCTCGGACAACTCTCGGTTTACCAACCCGCACTTTTCAGTGCGTCTAACGTAGACCGACTCTCGTGACACCTCCTGGCTTCGACTTCGGCTTCCGCACGGACACTCTCGCTACATCGAACCCGCACATTTCAGTGCGTACAACGGAACGTCTCCACGGTTCACCGACTCGGCATCCCACCGGAATTTCTTCGCTTCGGCACGATCTCGCTCTTTTCAGAGCGAGATACGGCAACCGCAAATCCGCTCTTTTCAGAGCGTTTCTAACGTACTCCGATCTCCGAATCGGTACCCATCGCTTCACCCATTTCCTCTTCCTCGCCCCGATTTTGCGCAACGCTTTGTGCTCCCTTACGGGTGCACGACTGCCAAATATCGGGAGTCGAGGTTACCTCCTCCTTCACTCCGGTTCTCGACCCTTTTTCGTCCGCCTCCTACTCGTCTCCAGCCGTTAACGTGCTCCTGCTGCAGGAAGCATCGAACGGCCGAGGCTGTAGGAGTCACCCCGCCTCCCGGTACTCCTTCCGACTCATCGTGCTGACGGCCCATCGCACGCGGCAAACGAGTCTCTCCCTTTGCCGGGCAAAATTCGAGTCACTGTCACACATGCCAAAGCGCGCCGGGCGTAAGCGCTTTCTCGCTCACGCGCAATTCCTCGCGAGCAAGCGCCGGGCTCCTCGAGGACTCGGCTGGCTCCTTCCGCAAGAAGCCGAAGAGGCCGCGACTTCCGCGATTCGCGCTCGCGAGGCTCTCCCAGCCCTACTCCGCGAACCACCGCGCGCTCTGCCTCCGTGGCTCCGCGACACCGCGAACCCATCGCCTTCTCACGACGTCGCTAGGCCACGGATCGTCGTCGAAACCGTCCTGGAAGCCCAGGCCCGGTTCATCCTCGTCCGGTCGGTCGAACCCTACGTCCCGGAGCGGGTAACACCGGGACCTCCGCCGCCCGACGTCCCCTACATCCCCTCCGGCCCGCCGACGATGCTGCGGGATCTGGCCGCGCCGGACGCCGCCGACGCCGTCGCCCCCTCCGATACCGATCAAGCTTGATCGTATTCTTTTCTTTACTTTTCGTTTCCTTCTTTCCCTAATTCTGTTCACCTCGGCTCACGGGAGTCGGAGTTAACAAGGGCTTCTTTGAAGAGCGTATCGAACGGAAACTCCGTATCGATACGCTCGAATAAATATTCGAAGTCGAAAGAATAAAATTGTTAGGCTGCGGCCGTTACAGTTGTTTGCATTTTGAAACCCGTGTTTTCTTCCAATAGTTCACAAAATTTGTTCATATGTTCGTCTTCCAATTTTTTGGTGTGATTTGAAACGATTTCCCTCATTTCGGTATTTAATGAAATCGATTTAGATTTCTCAGATCTTTCAGTTCCGCTTTCCATTTTTTATTTATGAACTATACCTATTCAACTATCAATATACTCAACTTCTTTTTTTTCTTAATCCTCTTTTCCCAACTTTTCGTCTTTGTATAATAATCTTTTCCTAATGGCACGTCTATATTTTTTTCTTCGTTGTTCGTTTTCTCTTTAATTCTGAAATATAATAATTATATTTTTCATTGCTTTGTCATAAAAGAATTTTGTGTGAAAAATATGATTTTGTAAACGGAAGTTAAAATTTCTTCAGATGCTCCTAGACAAATCGACAGATCCATAGATCGACAGATCGAACTGAATGAATCCCTGTCAGAAGTCGTCAAAGATGCGAAATTTCGCATCCTTGGTTTGGGCCGCATGCTTACGGATGATTCAAGGATGGTTCGAGGATTCATAATGTTTCCGGTGTTAGAGGACTCACGGGTGCTTCAAGGCAGATACAGGTGTGTTTCAAGGATCGTTTCTTTTCGATTCCTAGAACATTGAATTCGTAGTTGACCAAGGATGGTTCGTGGATTATTTTTTGATTCTTAAAACATTGAATCATTAGGCGATGCAAGGACGATACAAGGATGATACGAGGGTCTCAGAATTTTTTCCCCGAACAGATCATGGTTTATAAATTGGACTGAATAAAGAAAATATATAAAAGTATGCGATAAAAATTAAGTTGCCATCGATAGGCTTAGGGTACATTGGTTCGGTATAAGAACTTATGTGAACCGATCGATATCAAAAATAGATGATTTCACACCGTGAAGTGTACACTGTACAGCCGTCGTAAGTCTACCTTATAAGCTAATCCGGTGACTGTTTCGCTTTCGAGAAACTCTGAGGTCATAAGCCATCTAGCGGCAGTAACAACACACTCGGGTGAGGTATTGCGCACGGTCGGTCTGCGTGTAGCAGGAGTTCCAACGAACTCACTAGATGGCTTACGAGCTCGACGTTTCTCGAAAACGAAACAGTCACCGAGTAGCTTATAAGGCAGACGCACGACGGCTGTACAGTGTACACTTCTCGGTGTGAAACCATTCTATTTTTTGAAACTCGATCGGTTCCCATAAGTTCTTATACCGAACCGTTCTTCTCTAAGACTATCAATAGCAAATTAATTTTTATTGGAAACGTTTATATATTATTTTTTAATATTCAGTCAGATTTTATAAATCATGATCGGTTCATGGTTGGTTTGAGGTCTGTCACTCGACCACAGTTACTTTGTGGAGCTCGAATGATCCTTGAATCATCCTTGGGAAATCGTTGCTTACGGATCATGGAAAAAATTTCAGAGCCTCGAATCAACCCGGAATGATCCTTCAGAAATCATTATTTGGCGATCTGGGAAAAGCTCTCAGATCCACGAAACATCCTTGGTCTCCTACGGATTCAATGTTTTAGAACGCATCCAAGCATTTTTTTCCCTTTCAATAAAGGTAACTCACGGGTGATACAACAGCGATTCGTAGATTTTTTTTTTTAATTGCATCCTCGAACAATCTTTGAATCATCCTTAAACATGTGGCCCAAACCAAGGATGCGATCCTTGAATCAGCCTCGAATTATCCTTGTGACTTCTGATAGGGATGAGTATGAATGGATGAATGACTCCATAACTATCCATCCAGAAGTATCCATTCAATCATCTATACATAACCAACCATAACTCGGGCAGCAAACTTCGTACTCGCTGAAAGTCGCGCGCTTCTCACCTTTATAGCAAAATATACTACTTTACATAGCAAAATATACTACTTTTCTCGATGATGCTCGTCGATCTTCGTCGAGTATCCTCGATGACCCGACCAAACCCTCACCGAAGAAATAAACGTTCAAACAAAAAATGACGTTTCGCTTAGATGAAGTTATTTTCAATCGAAAAACGTGATTTTAAAACCGAAAGGGACGTCTACCCTAGATGATGTCCATTCCAATCCAAAAAACAATATCATACCACAGGAGAGGAAAGTACGTATTTTCACCGAGTGTGAAGTTTGATGTCCGAGCGAAGCGACGGCAGAAATTCACACGAGGTAAAAATGCATCTCATCCATTGTGGCATACGAAATTTTTTCGAGATTGCGTTAAAATAATCACATTTCTTGCGTCGCAAAATCATCATATTCGCCAATGACCATTACCCCCCGGGGAGTAATGAAGCTTCCAGAGGGAGTGATGAGCCCTATTACTCCCTAATGAGTAACGAAATTGTATTCCGTGAACAAGTCTCACGTACCTTGGTGGATTCTCCCGTATACTCGTTGACCTTGACTGATGCTGAGCGACGCTCGCAGACCGATGATTCCACAGATCCGTGTCGACCTTCGGCGATGTTCTTAGATTCTCGTTGTCACTCTTGTATATACTCACAAACACAATCACTATTATTCGCTACACATACAAAAATAATATACCTTTCACCAAAAATATATCACAATTTCGTTGCTCTCTGTCACACGCCGGAATAATATGACAGGAATAAACAAAGAAGGCTCATGATTCAAGGTCCCCTCCTTTTTTATGACTTCCAACGACTTCATTTACTCGACTCTCACGTTTCGTGCGGATTCGATTCCGATTTTACTACCGATTTTTCTGTGCTCGAGATGCGTTCTGAGGGATGCTTTTGAGGTGCAGTGATTGTGTTGGAGTTCTCGAGGTGAGATGCAGTTCCCGCCCATTGTTGGATTAGAATACGCTGATTCGGTGAGTTTATCGTTTCGGTAATTATTTGATCGCGTATCGATCCGCTCTCGTTACGCTCGCTCCGACCCCCCGGTCAGCTGAGCGCTTCCGATGCACGAGTGTGCGATCCCGTGGCTTAGCAGCCAATAAATAATTGTTCCCGTTATTTAAAGTTGAGATTCCGGTATCGATTTCGTGTTACTTTGTTGGCCAAGGATCGCGACCCTTCTACCATAACCCGCATCCTGAGCAACCGTGCATTTCCGCAACCGTTCGCTTTCGCGAATGCACCGGCGTTAGTTCTCGTACCGTTCCGTTCTCGTTTGTGTGATCTCGTTCCTTTTTGTTCTGTTTTCGCGTATTTCCGTTGCGGAGGTCGACCGTTCCATCGACCTCCAGATTAGTCCGGCTTGGCGATTCCGGCGAAACAAAAATCGACCCTGCGGAGGTCGACCGTTCCATCGACCTCCAGATTAGTCCGGCTTGGCGATTCCGGCGAAACAAAGATCGGCCCTTCGGAGGTCGGCCGTTCCACCGACCTCCAGTTTAGCCCGGTTGTTAATACCGGCGAAACAAAAATTAACTGGCGCCCACCGGGACGTCGATGCATCCGTCGAGGCGGGCGGCCGAAGGTGACGTTTTCTGAGTTCTCGATTTCGCGCTCCGCTCCCGTTCGGTTTGAGCTTCGGTTTTCGCGTTTTCGGTTTCGTTTTTTTTGTGTTTCTTTTTTTCGCGTTGAGATCCAGGAAAATACGTCACAATATATATATATATATATATATATATATATATTTTTCTTTACGGAATCCATCCGGGTTCCGTAAAGAAAAACAGAAGTTGCGGAATCCACGTTACGGATTCCACCAGCCCAGCTGGTGGGTATGTGGGACTCCCGTAGCCTACCCGCGTAGAAAAAAGTCGTATGGGTAAGAGTATGGGGTAAAGTATGCCTGAGTGTATGGCAAATAGTATGGGATGAATCTGGGTCGGACGATGGGGCGCATCTGGGGTTTGGGACCCACCCAGACTCGTCCCATACTCTTTCCCAGACATCGCGAGCGACCAGCAAAATTTTTCGCAAAATCTATCCCATACTCTTATCCATACTCTTTCCCAGACATCGCGAGCGACCAGCAGAATTTTTCGCAAAAATCTATCCGATACTCTTATCCATACTCTTTCCCAGACATCGCGAGCGACCAGCAGAATTTTTCGCAAAATCTTTCCCATACTCTTATACATACCCTTTTCCAGACATAGCGAGCGACCAGCAGAATTTTTCGCAAAATCTATCCCATACTCTTATCCATACTCTTTCCCAGACATGGCGAGCGACCAGCAGAATTTTTCGCAAAAATCTATCCGATACTCTTATCCATACTCTTTCCCAGACATCGCGAGCGACCAGCAGAATTTTTCGCAAAATCTTTCCCATACTCTTATCCATACTCTTTTCCAGACATAGCGAGCGACCAGCAGAATATTTCGCAAAATCTATAACATACTCTTTCCCAGACATCGCGAGCGACCAGCAGAATTTTTCGCAAAATCTTTCCCATACTCTTATCCATACTCTTTTCCAGACATAGCGAGCGACCAGCAGAATATTTCGCAAAATCGGTGCCGCGAAACTCTCGACACGTACGACGAGATATTTCGCGATGTTTCATTGTTGTAAGTGCACGCAACAGACTTGCGTAAAAAATACATTTCCAACGAATAGGTAACGTCTGAACTGTTCATTTATGTTATCAGATACGAGGAAGCAGCCGTTAATATAACGCAGATCTCCAAGGCGAGTAGCATGCATCGTGCAAGAAGTGCCTGACGCCCAGCCGTTCCGCCGACGCTTGACGAGTTTTCTCGCGTTCTTCGAGAGTACGGCCCGGTACAAGGGTTTTATCGAGGCTGCGCGCGATCCGCAGACTGTCATTCGGCTCTTGTTTTCGCCAATCAAGAAATGCTTGATAGACTCATCGGGGCTACAGAAATTTATGTCGATGGCACGTTTCGCGTAAGTTTATGATTTCAGTAGGATTTTTTTTAAAAGGATTTTAGAATGGAAAAACTCCCTATCTTCTTTCGTTACTGTTGATATCACTATCCACGTTGCTATTTTTATTACTGAGAAAAAGAAGTATAAATTGGCGTCAGTTGCTTCATGGACTGCATTAGTTCACAAAATGTCGCTCAATATTTTCAATAATTTCTTTACACTGATAAAAAAACTATAATAATACAATTACTGTGTGGGATTCATGAATTTCAGATAAACGGCATTTTTTTAACGTTAGTCCATTAGGAATGATATTTTTTAATGATGTCCGGCCATGTAAAAAAAACTTGTCACGTACGAGTTTTCAAAATTGTAGGAGTTTTATTTTTTCAATGAATTTTTCCACTTGATAAAAATAAAAATATTCTTGCAATTGTCTATATTCGGACGTCGGCGTTATTTCAATAGTATTCAATTACCCTTACGAACGATCGATCGTGGAATTCTTGTCTTTACGACTTCTTTTACAAAAAAAAAAAAAAGTTAAATGCATTTTTGTAGCTGGAATCGATGATTTTTCGAATTTCCTGAATACCCCTTTTTACTAGAATGTACACCGATATCGTTTCAATGCAGGTTGTTCCTGGCCGGCCGGCGGCATGCCAACTATTAGTCGTGTACGTGCGATACATGGGCGTGGTATGTATTTTTGAATGACGAATACAGAAAAGAACATGGATATTTCGTCTTATGAATAAACTATTTTTGTTTTTTAGGGTTTTCCGGTGGCATTCATCCTGTGTGAAAGACGTACAACTACGGTATATGAAGCGGTCTTTCGTTTCCTCATAAATTTGGCGCCTGGTTTGGAGAACCGCCTGCAGGTCGTCAGTAGTGATTACGAGAGGGCGATAATCACCGCAGTCCGACATGTATTTACAAACGCAAGACATAATGGCTGCTGGTTCCATTACTGCAAAGTAAGATGGACTTCCGTATTTAAAATAGAGGATGACCGATTCACGAGAAAATACCATGTATACCCCGAAAAACATGAGTCAGTGAAAGTGGGTTCTATAAATATTGGAGATATTGTAGTTTGATTTTGATATAATTATTCGCACACTCGGAAACGAGAATTTAGTACGGACAATAATAATATTATGCCCTGAATAGTTCGTTTTAATCGGGTTCTATCACGGTCTACGCTGTAATAATATTTTGTATTAATTGTGCACTAATGAATTCCAATAATTTTAGGCAGTATTCAAGAAATGGCGGAGCCTTCTGCGACGTGATGCCCCGAAGGACATACTGTGGCAGTTAATGGGTGTGCCTCTTCTGCCAATGGAGCGTCAAGCGGAAGCTCTCGCGGTAGTCGAAGCTGCCGGCGATCAAATGGCACAGCAGTACCCGGGGATCCTGCAGGTGCTACACTATTTTCGCCGTCAGTGGGTCCCTCTCAGCCATATTATTTCAGTAGGAAGAGCGCCGGATCGCACAAATAATATTTGCGAAACGTTTAATAAATATATTTGTGGGAGACTTGGCGGTAGCCACCCCAATATATGGATTTTTTTACGTACGTATGACTTTACAGTGTCAATTTTTTTATCAACGCGATGAACGGCGGCTAGATAAAACCGTGTAACAAAAAAAAAATTCATTATTTAGGCAAACTCCATACCCTCATGGCCGGTCAAAATATAGACCTCAGGCGCCTGGAACGCGGCGAACGGATCAGGCGGGGACGTCGATCGAGGCAACGACACGACGATGCACGGCTGGCGTACCAGCAAGACGAATTGGATACTGGACGGTCAGTAGAGCAAATAATATTTATTTCACTCGGTGGGAAAAAGGCGGGTTTTTCGCACGCTTCGCGTGCGACAACTCCCATTTTCACACCTTGCGAAATAAAATTTTGTTGGATGCTCGTGCGAAACCGTTTTCTGAACTCGTGTGATTGCAATACTCGCCTTCGGCTCGTGCTGCAAAGTCACACTCGTCAGAAAAAGTTATTTTTCCCGACTACGTTAAAAAAGCTCTAATTCATGCCTGTAACGGGGGTGGAAAGTGGCCGATTATTGACCAGCGGGAGGAAAAGTGATTTAGCGGGAGGAAAAGTGAACTTTTCCTCCCGCTAAATTACTTTTCCTCCCGCTCGTCAAGACTCGGTCAATTTCCATCCCCGTTCCAGGCATAGAAATATGGCCACTTTTTAGCAAAGTCGGGGAAAAAATCGCGTATGCCACTCGGGAGCAAGTGCCTTTTCATCTCGTGTGAATTTCTGCCCTCGCTTCGCTCGGGCATCAAACTTCGCACTCGGTGAAACAACGCACTTTCCTCCCTTGTGGCATAATATACTATTTCGCAGTCGTATCGAAATGTACTATGTCTTAATTGTATTGGGCATATATTTTATATATGCAATTTCCAACTGTTTCGTATAAAGACTCACCGTCGAAGAGTTTCTTCGCGTGGCAGTTGTACCTCGGCACAGGCGCGGGATGGAAGCTGTCGATTTCATGCTCGAAGGTGCGTATTTAAGAAAAAAAATACATGTAGCAGGCTGTATTTTCCTTTCTCAAAAATCATATGGCTATGATTCTATGCCGTTAAGTCCGGCTCTTAATAGATTAGAAGTTTTATGGAGTGTCAATATTTTCAGCCCAGGGTAACGATCCGGAGCCTGAAGAGCTGCCGGTTCCTGCCGACTTTCCGGCACAAGTCAACCCCGAGGTTCAAGCACTGCCGGAAAACGAGCGCATAGACCCGGTAATGCCCGAAGCCGCACTGCAAAATTTAGCTGCCGAAAACTTTGCGGAAAGAAATGCAGGACCCGGTAAGTGATATACAAATACGGTGTCGGACCTGGATAAAAATGTTCAACGTTAATTTTTTTATCGTATATAATAAAGCCGTAGATGAGCACGCGGACTTGGAACTGCAACAACTACTGCCGAATGGTAACTTCGATGACGATGTTCCGGACGTTCGGGATGAAGAAGTCATATCTAGCGACGATGATGATAATGATTTTAATCCAGGTTTGCTTGTTTTCCGTCGCTCACGACGATTAATCTTACTAACTGTTTATGAAGTTTGCTTTTCAAGATTTCGTACCGAATTGTTTTTTTTTTTTTTTTTTTTTTTTTTTTGCAAATTACATGACTTGACTGATATTAGAGCAGCGTTCGTTCTGTTCACAAGCATAGAGTAAATCCTTTTTGGGTTTATTTTTTTCGTGATACACTATGCCAATTCTTGCGATATAAATCCCAAACGAGAGCTCAAACTGTATGAGTAATGCAATTATTTTTTGTTGTAAATTTATAGTTCTTTCCGAAATATTCTGCGGCATAATGAAATATGTAATTACTGACGCAATATTCGGTTTTTGTGTTTAGCTCTGGAACCCGTTATCGAAATCATCGAGCTACCGGGAATTCTCATGAACGTTCCTGTAGCCATGGAGCCTGCTGCGCATGTTGGGCCCGAAGAACAGCCTGCAGAACCCCATGAGCGCGAAGCAGCTGAAGACCCCGCGCCTCTAGACGCTCCAGCACTCCGAGATCCACCAAACTTTGGCGGCGCCGCAGTTGAGGCCGACAGCGACGACGAGGCCCAGCAGCATGCCTTGGCACCGTGCAGCATTTGTTTGTTGCGGAGGCCCAATATAATTTTTTTTAATTGCGGTCATTTAGTTGTATGCGCTCGATGCGACGTCATACACAGGACGACAGCAACGACATGCCCGATATGTCGACGGCATATAAGCCGACGGGTGAAAACTTATTTTGCATAGACGCCGGCAAAATAAGTTTTCACTTCATAAAATGTATCATAACATATCATTATAATAAAAGCTGTTTCGTTAATTGAAAAACAATGCAAAAACATGTGTTAGTTATTATTACAAATGTCGAGACAACCATTCCGGATCCTTCAGATATAAATTCCCAATGAAAGGTCTGATTCGATCGAAATTTTAATATACTGTGATTTGACGGGAAACTAAAAAAAAAAAACAATCCTCATACTAGGCATTTCGAAAACATAGTTACCGCTGACCAAACTACAGCTGACAAAAGCTATTATTATCTTCCGCATGGTTGGCTATTTTTCGATTCGTTCGAGTACGCTCCGCTCTCAGGCCGAGGGATATCTAGAAGCCCGGCAGCATGAGCGAAACTCGAGCCAATCCTTGTGGTAATGCAAGTATCTCCTGATCGGACCTCAGACGGTCTATCCAAGTGGCGGAGACCCATTGGTTATAGGCTTGCATGAGAACCCCTACTCGAGATTTGAACCGCTCGGGATTCTACCTTACCCGCGTGCGATATTCTCGTGCATTATCGACGGCGGTAATTGTGGAGGATCGAAATGCGTTGGAAAACTTTGTGTGTAGGAACAAAATGTAACGGAAAACTTTGTCGTGGATCGAGTGAGAAGCATCGAAAAGCGTAGCATCGACTCTGTGGGCAATCGGCTTGTGAAGCAAACCCGGTGTGAGGAATCAAATCTGTCCAGCAAGCGATGTGTATAAACGAAATGTATAGGATCAAAATGTGGTGGAAAATACGTGTGACGATTAAAAATGCGATGGAAAATTAGTGTGCAAGATAAAGTTTGCGGAGAAACGAATGTGTTGGTTATGAACTACCGTGGAATGAATCGCGTAGTTATCTCAGTGTATTGAAATTATTTGTACAGACAATAATGTGTATGAACGAAATGTGTAGGATGAAAATGTGGTGGAAAAGACAGATGACGATTCAAAATACGAAGGAAGAGTAGTATGTGAGATAGAGTTTGCGATGAAACGAATGTGTAGGTTATGTACTGTCGTGGAACGGTTCGCGCAGTAACCTCAGGGTGTTGAAATAATTCGTGTGGAAAATAATGTGTGTAAACGAAATGTATAGGATCAAAATGTGGTGGAAAATACGTGTGACGATTAAAAATGCGAAAGAAAAATAGTGTGTGAGGTAGAGTTTGCGAAGAAACGAATGTGTAGGTTATGTGCTGTCGCGGAACGAATCGCGTAGTACCTCAGTGTATTGAAATGATTTGTACGGAAAATAAAGTGTATGAACGAAATGTGTAGGATTGAAATGTAGTGGGATAACCGGTGACGATTAAAAATTCGAAGGAAAAATAGTGTGTGAGATAGAATTTGCGGAGAAACGAATGTGTTGGTTGTGTATTGTTATGGAACGGATCGCGCAGTAACCTCAGTGTTTTGAAATGATTTGTATCGAAAGAAATGTGCCGAATGAAAATGTGTAGGATGGAAATGTCGTGGAAAAGCCATGCGTATATTTAAAATGTGAATGAAAAACCGTGTATCGGATAGAGTTGGTGGAGGAACGAATGTGTTGGATTGGCATTGTGGTGGATTAAATTGTACAGGAAAGAAGGGCTGCCGAACTATCGAGGCGCACGAACGTCCGTTATTCGTATGCCATTACTTTATTTTTTATTTATCGCGGAAAACCGAGAAGTAGCCGGCACGTACGATCGGGGAAAATTGACTGTGTCAAGGTCATGTCATGTTTACAAATGATAAACAGACGAATATCGCTCTCGATCACTTCCGATCTGCAGCTACGATCATAAAAAAAAACAAATCTCCTTCGACATTAATATATAATAATAGCCGATGAAAAGACGTATGATAAAAAAACTTAGATTAATATTATTGGATCTTCTAGTAATTTTGCAACTATACGCGCAACGAAAGCGCGCACGTTTTATATCACTGGCCGATGTATTTTCAGTATGATAAAACCGTAAACAATCGATTACCGTTCTCGATCACTTCCGATCTGCAAGTACGATGTATGACAAAAAAATTACTAAATTTCTTCGGCATTAATTCCCGACGAAAAGGCATCTTATAAAAAACTTAGATTACTATTACTCGATTTTCCAGTAATTTTGCAACTGTCCGCGCAACGAACGCGCGCACGTTCAATATCACTGGCCGATGTATTTTCCGTATAAAAAATATGTTTCATTTTGTTCATATTGTAACGTATCGCTTTTTGGAGTCTTACACGCCTCTGCTCCAAAAGCGTCGCTACGTGAGTTCTTTGCTCACTTTTTAATTTTTGTGAGGGCAGGCGCTGTGAAATAAAAATTCAAGACAAAAATTGATTCTAAGTGTCAATTGAAACAGTTTGGTTTTATTCGAATACAATCCCAATCGTTAGTAGAAGAGAAAAAACTTATTATAATTAAATCCGCGCTGATAAAAAAAAAAATTTTACAAAGAAAAGATTGGCCAAGGAAACAGACGGCGGCAGTCTCTCCCGTCCCCGAGAGAAGTCGCCGACGCTGTATTTTCAAAGGAAAAGGGTTAACAGACGGTGGCAGTTACTCCCGTCCCCGAGAGAAGTCGCCGACGCTGTATTTTAGGTAAAGGGTTAATCAAGACAGCGGCAGTTATCTCTGTCCCCAGAGAAAGTTGCCGATGCTTGATGGGAAGGAATTTGGCTGGTGATCGGAGTCGCTATTCGACCAAGAGTGTCGTTCCTGGCTTTCAGACGGCCTTTTATACGGGAGCGACCGGCGTGCACACGGCACGAATTCGAGTCCCCTTCCGTCTCGGATGACGTCGATGTGACGTCAGCAGCCTTCGCTTCCCTCGTCTCCCGTGATCACGCGCGTCTGACGCAATAGATGCGTGCTAGGCGCGTGCTCCGAAATGCGCGCTGAGTCTCGGGATAAGTCAGGCCGCTCCCGGCTGCCGACTCCCCGGGTATCAACCTCTCGCTTGGGTGCCCCGCTTTACCGACGTGCTCGGGCTTTTCGCGATCCTCGTTGCTGCTCCGATTCTCTGCGGTGCTCCAAAGGGTTTTGGAGGCGAGCGGACTTTGAGTACCGTCTCAACGCCCCCCCAAACCAAAGCGTGCGAATTCCCCCACGCTTTTGTTTATCTGTAACAAAGCAAAAAAAAAAAAAACACAAGGGGTCGACCACCCCGACAGTTCAAAAAAAAAAAAAAAAAAAAAAAAAAAAAAACACACCGACGTATTTTTATATATTTTTTTGTTTTTTATTATTTCTTTGTATATAAAAAAAAAATGTCTAGGTTTTTTTTTTAAATTCCCTCTGTATCCTTTTCGGAGGATGAATAATAAAGAAAAAGAAAAAGAAAGAAAAGAGAAAGAAAAAAAAAAAAATATATATATGAATTAAACAAAAACAAAAACACAAAAATGATAACTAATAAATAATAAAGAAAAATGAATAAATAAATTTAAAAAAAAATTTTAGGCGCCGGCAGCCGATTCTCCAGACTGTGCCTGCGACAGGACCAGCCCCTCGGCGTGGAGCCAATCTCCCAGGCTCTCGGGTCGCTCGTTCGTGAGTCGAAAGAGTTCGACGACGGGATGTCCGTGTGGCCCTGCACCCCGAGACGGTCGCACCAAGAGCGGTCTCCTCTGCCACTCTTGGAGGATGTGTTGCCGGGTCTCCTGGCTGATTTGTCTCGGTGCAGGAGTCATCCCCTGGATTTCCACCTCCGCTGCCCGCCACGGTGTTGGGACGAAGCGCGCCGGGAGGGGGAAAACAAAGTCTCTCGGGGCGATGACGTGCTGGGCGATGTCTCCAAGGAGGAAGAGATACCGGTCTTCGCCCAGCACCGTCACGCATTTCGCCCGGTGAAACTCCAGCTCCAACTCCACTATATAAAATTCCTCTGCGCGTATTTCTTCCTCCACCGGGTCTTCCTCCTCTGCTATCTCCCGGAGCTCTTGCAGCACGTTGAGTGCTTCCCGGCTGAGGTCCCGGGTGGTGATGCCCACTCGGTGGTTGGAGAGGACCCTTACGAGGAATCCCTCGAAGCATGGCTCTCGAAGCCGATACTTTATCGGCATCGCCCCCATGTCGATCTCTTTTTTTTTATCTAATAAGAAAGACTTAATTCATAATGGCCCTGGCGCACTTGTTTCTTCCTCCATATAGGAGATCCTAATTTTACTGTTTTATACTTAAAAAGAAGGAATGTCTATTCACCTAAGTTTTCTTTATCCCGAAGACTCCTCCTTGTTCTTTCGCTTTGAATATATCTCGTGTTATTTTTTTCGTTTGGGAGCACGTGTTGACGGTGGATCGGATGTTTTAGCACTGTTTTAAACACGTGACTTTGTTATGGGGGGGATTCCGGTCGCGGTGCCTTGATTCAGTGTTATTGTTTTGAATTCAGGTG
Source organism: Exephanes ischioxanthus (assembly GCA_958510785.1). Lineage (NCBI taxonomy): Eukaryota > Metazoa > Arthropoda > Insecta > Hymenoptera > Ichneumonidae > Exephanes > Exephanes ischioxanthus. The sequence continues at coordinate 1,203,358 of OY294021.1, read as the reverse complement.
GCCGTGGCGCCGCGCCAGTGTCTTCGGAACACCGTGCTCCTTTCACCATGGCTGATATAAAAATCAAGTTGTCGCGGCGTTCGCGGTAGCCGTGGAAATTCAACCGGGCATTTGGTAATTTGACCGCTGGATCGGGTTTCTTTTTCGTCTATACTAATTACACTTCGGCTCTTTTCGAACTAAAAAAAAATGTCTTTCTTTTCGAAAACTGTATCCTTTCTTAAAAAAAAACTTTTTCTTTAAAAAAAAAAAATTTTTGAATATAATTTCTTTTAATCAAAAAAAAAATTTCTATCTTCTTAAAAATATAACTTTTTGGTTTATGGAACTAAAAATCTTTTATAAAAATTTATTCGAAGCGTCTTTAAAGGCTCAAACATTAACGGTGTTCACCTTTTTTTTTTTTTTTTCGTTTCTTTTATCATTGCAACGTTAATTTAGTGATGCTCGGGACGGATCCTTTGAATTGCGCAATTGCCGAAGAATTATCACAATTGGCGATTCTTGCTTTCAACACTAAACACTATATAAACAACGGTTTTTCGAAAAAACGATAAAAAAAAACATTTTGTTCTTTCTCTTAAACAAAAAAAAAACTTTTTCCTTGTAAACAAACATTTTTTAATATAATTCCCTTTCAATTTTTTTTTTTTTTTTTTTTTTTTTTTTTATATGTCACCAAATAATTCGAGGAGGCGCCGTCGTTTCTTCTCTTGATGCTTTGCCGAGATCTTGCGTTTCCTTAATCGCATTTTGGCCCGAATATTTTCCTCCGTGATTTTGGAGCACCTTTCTATTTGCTCCTCTTTGTTGCTTGTTGCCGCTTCACCCGGCATCCAGTTTTTAATGTTCTCGTCCGTTATTTCCTCGAGTTTATCTACGTCCTCTCGGATCGGAGACAGCCAGGGTGATACCGTCGTGACTTCGGGGAGTCGTGCTTGAATTTCGGAGTCCTTCAGGACACTTATCATTGTCTGGCATTTTCCTACTCCCTTGATTTTCGTCTGGGTGTTTTTATCCTTTAACACCGTCTTCGGAGTTTGTACTCCTTTTCCTTTGATCGGTATCTTTCGGTTTAATTCACTGCTCCATCCATGGGAAAATAGCACCCGACCATCATTGGAAAGAGCCCCAACAATTTCCCAAATGCCTTTCTCTCCTGTTTGACATCTAAAATGCCGTCTACCGAAATATCTCTCGGTTTGCGTCGCAATCTCCATTTTGTACGTGCTATTGTTTCGCTGTTCGGTGATCGACTGGCTCGATACCTTTGTCCCGCTTATCTCTATTCCTACTTCTACCTTGTATTTATATTTTCGCTACCTCTCCCTATTTTTCGAGCGTACGGACCTTATTCTTTTGGTGTCGTCGCAGGAGCCTCGTTCGGCATCTCGGCACGCGGGAAATATTTGATTATGTTTCCAGCATGATACATGCCTCGCTCTACTCCATTATTTAGGCCCTCGAGGATATATGTGGCCGTTGCTATCTGCTTTTTGATACGATACGGCCCTTCGTAAATCGAGAAGAATTTCGCTATCATTTTGTTAGCTGTATCGCTAACATTACATGCTTTCGCGAGAACTAAATCTCCTTCATTAAATCGCGTTAATTTGTGAGATTTGTCAAATCTTTTTGCTCGATTTAAACCCTTTTTTCGGATTCGTTCGGCGGCGAGCATTAATTTTTGTTCGTAGATTTCTTCATTATCGCTGTTTAAATCTCCGATTGTTTGGAGCCATTGTCTCCAAACGCGTACAGGTTTTTTGTTTAGCTGTAACTCGACCGGAGTGAACTCGGTTGTCTCGTGGTGAGTCTCGTTTATACAATTTTGTATAATTTTAACCCATTTAACCCATGACGAATGTCTGCCGGTTATTAATGAACGAAAAAATCGGCCTAATTCGCGATTGACTCTCTCGACAATATTCCCCTGCGGGTGTCGGATTGAGGAGAAGATCGGTTGTATTCCTTCGCACTCGAGGGCTTCGAGCCACTTTCTTGACGTAAATTGCGTTCCATGGTCGAACTGCAATTTATTTGGCTTCCCATACTTCGGAATATAATCCCTTAGGATTTTATTCAAGGTGGTTGTGGCCGTAGCGGTTTTTAGCGGATAGAGGACAACGTATTTTGAAAATGCGTCTATCGTGACGAGCAGATATTTCATGCCCCCCGCTCCAGTAGGCAAAGGTCCATAAAAATCGATCGAGACAAGATCTCCGGACCCTTCTGGAGTCAAGTTCTGTTGCGCTGCGTACGAATGCTGATTGGGATGTTTATTCCTTTGGCATGAATCGCACGTAGCTAATAGCGCTCGTATTACCCGATGCAGGCGAGGATATGTAAAGTCCTCATCGAGGATTTTCCATACTTTCTTTGCTCCCACGTGTCCATAGCTGTTATGTGTGTACCAGATGAGATCTCTTATTAATCTTTCGGGGACCATAACCTTTTTTCGACCGTTGGTGGCAACTTTTAGCAGTACATCGTCTCGTAATAGATATTTTGTGTTATTTTCGGAAACTCCTCTGATGATTTCCGCTAGCTTGGGCTCTTTCCGTTGCCACTGTGCTAACATTCTTACGCCCTCCATTATGGGTCGAGGGGCCTGGGTCGCAAGCAGTTCTGCAATAACTATCTCTTTTTTTTACTTCCGGCTTCCGAGGGTTTGGCACGGCTCAAAACATCGGCAACGATATTTCTTGCCCCCGGACAATGCTCGAACGATAGGTCATAATCCTGGATTGCCAATACCCACCTCGTTAATCGATCGTTAAGTAATTGGCAATTTCGCAGGAATATTACGGCTTTATGATCTGTGATCACCGTGACCTGTGCTCCATATACGTACGTCCTAAATTTTTTTAAAGTCCATACTACAGCGAGCAATTCTTTTTCGGTGGTGGTATATGCCACCTCGGCTCCTTTGAGCGTGCGGCTAGCAAATACCACCACTCCGAGCTCCCCATTGGCATCCCTCTGTGCCAAAGTGCCTCCCAGCGCATAATCACTTGCGTCAGTTTGCAGAATGTACCCTCTCGAGGGATCGGGGTGCTTAAGAAGAACATCTTCGATAAATAAACTCTTTATCCTTTCAAAAGCGATTTTTTCGGCCTCTTCCCAGCGCCATTTTACCCCTTTATGGAGTAACTCCAAGAGCGGAATAGTTTCCTGTGCGTGTTTATTAGTGAATTTGGTGTAATAATTAATGAGTCCTAGAAAACCCCTTAATTGCTTTAAATTTCTTGGTGCCGGGAAATCGTGAATAGCCTTCACTTTTTCCGGCTGGGGTTTAATCCCTTCTGTCGTAATAATGGGTCCGAGGAAATTTATTTCCTTTCGGAAAAACTGAGCTTTTCGTAGTTTCAATGTCATTCCGTGTTGTTCGAGCCTTTCGAATAACGCCTCAAGATGATTCATATGCTTTTGAAAATCGTCCGAAAAACAGAGCAGATCGTCGACGAAATTGATTATGTTTTCCCCCATATTTCTTAAAATGATATCGAGAGCTCGTAGCAGGCTCGAAGTACTCGTTTTTAATCCGAATGGAGTTACCACGAACTCGTATACTCGGCCACGATGTCTGAACGCCGTGTATTTCCTCGAGTCGGGATGAAGCGGAACTTGCCAAAAACTGTTTGTTAAGTCAAGGCTCGTCATGACTTTTACATTATAGCATCTTTGAAATATTTTCTCTGTGTTCGGAGTACACTCGTGGTCATTAGTTAAAACCTGATTGAGTTTCCTTGCATCCAAACAGAGTCGAACGGTCCCATCTTTTTTATCGACCACCGTCAGAGGATTCACCCATGCGCTTGTTGATCGTTGAATAATATTTAACTTGAGTAATTTTTCTATTTCTTGGTCTACTTTCTCCTTATAAAGCATGGGTATCGGATACGAGTGTGCGACTATCGGAGTGTCGGTTGTTACTTCGAGTCGATGTTCGTAGACTCTTATCCTACCGGGTGTTTTTCTAAACACGTTCCGGTATTTCCACAAAGTCTGGCGCAGCCTTTCTTTCTCCTCCATTGTCGTTAAATTTGCTTCCTCTACGACTGTGTCGATTTCTTCCCTGTTAACTTGGTCCTCAGTATTGCTGATCCTATTTTCATGATTAATATGTTCGATTGTTGGCTCCTCGGGAGTCTGCTCCATTTTATTTTCGATTCCCCTCTTGAGGGTTTTTCGGAGTATTTTTTTCTTTTCGCTCCTTTCTACATCTGCTCCTCCTGGCGTCGCTTCCACTACCTTTTTTGTAGTTTCAATCGATCCGGGTTCCATGTCGATCTTTGTCGCATGTTTGGTCGGGACAATGTCCATGAGATCATTGTACTTGACCTTGAGCGTCTCGTTTTCCAGATCGATCAGGCTTCGGAGAGGATGGAGAGTATCGACTCCAAAAAGTACATCCCGTATCAATCCGGGAACGATTAAAAATCTTACGTAAACTCGAATCTTCCCGATTTCTGTTGTGGCCATGATTTGTTTGTGTATTTTACAGGGTCGTCCTCGGACTGCACCCTTTACCGTAACTCCAGTCACCGGGAGAATAGGACAGTCTTTAAAAACTTCCTGATTCTCAAAAAAAAATTCTTCTGATAGAGCGGTGACTTTCGCACCACTATCCACCAGCACAGTAACTGGGATTCCCTCTATCTTCGCATAAATTTCCGGACATTCCACTAGTGGGAATTTTTCTTCATTAATTTCATCTCCCATTAAAAATTCTCTCGTATCGGAGAATATTGTATTAATGGGGATCCCTTCTGTCCTCTCTTCTGCATATTTTTTTCGATATTCCGTTGTACTCCGTCTGTCGTTTACTAATTTTTTGTTCGCCGAGATGGGTACAACGGCTATGCGTTTCCCGCCGCCGATGTACTCGGCTTCTCTAAATCTTTTTGCGTTTTTAACGCTTGAACCGTATTGTTCGGTTTCGGGGAAACAGTTTGGTTTTGGAGTGGTTCCCCGGAATTATATGGCCGATTCCACGTCCTTGGCCCCCCCCAACCTTGGTTCGTTTGTTGAGGTTGCCGATTCGGAACACCAGATGTGTTAGTCGGTTTTGGCTTTTCTGGTACCTTGTTTTGAGTCTCGGATTTTTTATTTGCATCCTTATTTCTGTGGGCGTTTGTTGGTCCACCTTGATCGATTTTTTCGAGAAATTGCATAAGTGCCTCGAGCGTCTCGAAACCTCGACCGACGATCGTGGCTTGTATCTCATCTGAGAAATGCTGAGCCAAAGATCCAACAATATCTTTGTCGGATGGAGGAGGAATTAAGTCCCGTGCACTTCCGAACATCCGGGTAGCATACTCGACTCTTGTCGAGTTATTTTCTTCAAAAAATCCAAATTCGAGATTTCTTCGGATTTTTCGTTGGACGTCTCGGCTCCAATATCGCTCTTGGAAACTTCGCTCTACATCGTCGAGTGAGTGCATCTGTTCCTCGACGAGAAGCCACCACTCCTTAGCTGTTTTTTCGAGGCATTGGCCGAGCAAATATTTTAGTTCGGGTAATTGTGGCTGCGTGACTTCGCAGTATTGCCGAAACTCCCGTAAAAATTTCATAGGCCTCATTTTGCCCGAGCCGTCGAATGTTGGTGGCCTTAAACGGATCTGTGATTCCATGAATGTCCTCGATCGGCCCCGGATCGTCCTATCCTCAATGACTGATTCGGCGTCGTGATGCTCCCACTCCCGGTTCTTCTCGGGATGTCTAATAATTCGGGTACTTTCTGTATCCGGTTTATTCTCGAATTTATTGGCTAGTGCTTGCAGCCTTTTCTCGATCTCTTGGTGCGCGAGTCGTTGCTGCGCATCGTTTACCTCCAGTATGCTCATCCGTTCGGAGTTGTCCACGAATTTTGTTTCAAACTCCTTGACTTTATCTGCAAGAGGTTGTGTTGTTCGATGGACCTCCGTCGCTACCTGTGTTTGTAGCATCTTCATTTTGTCGCTCAGTCTGATTTCGACTACTGCTAGTCGCCTATCGACTGCTTCGAGCATGTATTTGTCTCTCTGCTCGAGTATCTGGACGATTTCAGCCCGGTGGTCCTTAGACTCTTGTCCCATATTGACGATTGCGCCAGCTAGACCTTCCAAGCGCATGGTGATGTCTCGAATGGCCTGCCGGATGTCCAGCATAACTTCTTCGGTGTCTGTTGACTCGCGAGATTTTGCTAAGGCACGTCTCGCCTTTGCTTGGTTAGCGAGTGTATTGCTTGCCTCTCCGAACTTCCCATGTGCGGGATCCAAAAAAACCTCGGATGCCCTGTGCGGAAGCGTTATGTCTCCTGCATTAATGCCGACTCCTGAGTCAAGCAATTCCTGAACTTCATCCTTTGCAGGATTATCGACCGGTTGTTTCTCCCGCCCTTCTTCCTCTTGATCCTTGATCGTGGGAGTCTCTTCTTCCTGGTCATTTTCCTGCCGTTTATCTTTTCTCGGCTTATTCTTCTTTTTTACATCTTTATCTCTACGAGACTCCTTCTCGTGAGACTCATCTCCGGCCGTTGTACTCTTATTATCGTCGTCCGCCATTTTCTTTTTAATTTTATTTAGTTTTATTTAGCCTATTATAAAAAATGACTCGAATTTTAGCGCACCCGCCCCACGTTGGGCGCCAGTTGTAACGTATCGCTTTTTGGAGTCTTACACGCCTCTGCTCCAAAAGCGTCGCTACGTGAGTTCTTTGCTCACTTTTTAATTTTTGTGAGGGCAGGCGCTGTGAAATAAAAATTCAAGACAAAAATTGATTCTAAGTGTCAATTGAAACAGTTTGGTTTTATTCGAATACAATCCCAATCGTTAGTAGAAGAGAAAAAACTTATTATAATTAAATCCGCGCTGATAAAAAAAAAAATTTACAAAGAAAAGATTGGCCAAGGAAACAGACGGCGGCAGTCTCTCCCGTCCCCGAGAGAAGTCGCCGATGCTGTATTTTCAAAGGAAAAGGGTTAACAGACGGTGGCAGTTACTCCCGTCCCCGAGAGAAGTCGCCGACGCTGTATTTTAGGTAAAGGGTTAATCAAGACAGCGGCAGTTATCTCTGTCCCCAGAGAAAGTTGCCGATGCTTGATGGGAAGGAATTTGGCTGGTGATCGGAGTCGCTATTCGACCAAGAGTGTCGTTCCTGGCTTTCAGACGGCCTTTTATACGGGAGCGACCGGCGTGCACACGGCACGAATTCGAGTCCCCTTCCGTCTCGGATGACGTCGATGTGACGTCAGCAGCCTTCGCTTCCCTCGTCTCCCGTGATCACGCGCGTCTGACGCAATAGATGCGTGCTAGGCGCGTGCTCCGAAATGCGCGCTGAGTCTCGGGATAAGTCAGGCCGCTCCCGGCTGCCGACTCCCCGGGTATCAACCTCTCGCTTGGGTGCCCCGCTTTACCGACGTGCTCGGGCTTTTCGCGATCCTCGTTGCTGCTCCGATTCTCTGCGGTGCTCCAAAGGGTTTTGGAGGCGAGCGGACTTTGAGTACCGTCTCAATATACATATGATTTATTTTCGGTATGAAAGTATATGTTTCATTTAATTGACAACCCCAGCAAGTCAAGCGACCGTCTTTAACGACTATCAAAACACTCAAAAAACGACTGGTCGTTCTGTGACACTTTTCGTCCGGAATAAGGACCGAAGAAAGACCAATTGTTAGGTTGACGATGGATCGTTTTTCCATCAATGACCGCAAAATGACCACAAAAACAACCGTTGTATGAATTACTGAAAAAGCTCTAGGTTGGGTCAGAAAAGATTAATTTTGCATAATAATAATTCCAAAATGTTATTAACAAATTAATCAAAAAATTAATTGTTTACCAAATTACCCGGCAAACAATTTTTTTTTTAATGACAATTATTCATTCATTTTTCTGAATACGTATGCATTTTTTCAGATTTTTCAATTAGTTTTGATTTTTATGTTTTTTCAAACATTTTTTCCATACTAAAAAAATCAAAGATAATTGAAAAATCTGAAAAAAAACTTGTGCCTATTGAGAAAAATGAACGAATCATTTTCTTAGAAAAATAAAGTTGTTTTGCCGGGTAATTTGTTAAACAATTAATTTTTTGCTTAAAAAATTAATAAATATATTAATATTTTTGTTATTAATAAATTTATTAATAATACTTTGGAATTATTATTATGGAAAATTAATCTTTTCAGTACCTTTAATAAGCATGAATTTTTTTCAGATTTTTATACTATCGACAAGTACTTGCAATATTCGTTTACTTTTCTCGAACTTATGCGAGAAAAGCGAGATTTACACTCGCTCGTTTTGATAAAGAGCGAACATAAATTTGCAACTGTTTCAGGAACCCTAAAGGTTATCAACGGAAGACTTACAAACAATTTTTCGGTGACAAACTTTGATTCCAGGTGTATTTGTCTGAAAATATTTGTCTGAGTATATCGGAAAAATTATCTGAAAGTCTAGGAAATACTTAATAACTTTTCAATAAATGCCCTCTACTTTCGTGAGTTTAGGTTTTAGTTATTAAGTATTGTAAAGTTATTGGAAACTATAGTTATATTTTATGAAACACATTTTCAGTCTATGCGTACACACTATATTGTACAAAGGGGCTTGTTCCCGTCGAATAAATAAATAATTTAAATTGCGCTCTATGTTACCGACGTGAGACAGTCTCATGAGTCAATACCGACTGCGATAATGTGGAGGATCGAGTTATGGAGGAAATATATGTGGAGAAGCATAAATTGTGGACAAAAAGGCATGTGTATTACCGGGCGTGTGTAGGATCGTGCGTGTACAGAGAGTAATGTGGAGAATTGAGAGTGTAGAGAACAGAGTTGTGGAGCAAAGAGGGGCAGCCCTTTCAGTCTGTTTTGCAAATAGGTCAATCGAAAAGTACAAACTCCCTAGTACAAACTAATATCGATAAATTTCTATAATAAAACATAAGCCCAAATTCCAAATCCAATTATATTTTTTAATGTTTGAATCAACGGGAAACAATTTCAGATTACCGATAAGTTTCGATATGAAAAAAAAAACATGCAATATATGAAAAAAAGTAAACATGCAATAGCCGCAATGAAGCTAATTACGATGGAAAAACGATAATAACGTTAGTTTTTATTCCGCATCCTCATCTTGGGAACCTTCTTTTTTCTTTTCATTTTCTTTCTTGTCACTCGATTTATGAGGATTTCTGAGTGTTCCACATTGCAAAGTTATGGCGCGATAGTATTCTCCCGGGGAAAGTTTAAATACGCATTTGCGATCGATATAATCTGGAACAGAAGATTCATAAAGTTTTCTTAACGGGGAGGAAAAAATTTACTAGCGTACATGTACTCTCGCAATCCTTTGGAAGCAATCTTCAGCAATGCGGTAGCAATGGACAAATTGATTTAAAGTGTTTTTATTCATTTATTATATACTCACACTTTACCGCTTCCAGAATATCTGAAGGTATTGCCGCACGACCATTTTTCCGTTCTTTTTACCCGTTCCTAGAGCCGTTGAATTTTTTAGTTTTTCTGCACCGACAAGGTACAGCATGAGCTTGCGTGCCAACATCCTTGGGTTCGTTTTCCACCTACTCAAAAACTGAAGCTCTGTCTGGTCAACATACACTCCAGAATCAGGCTGTATTTCGACCTAATGTGAGAAAATTTAGCTATATGAAAACGTGAAAGGGGTTATAACAAAACAAATACTATTTAAATAATGTGCAAATTTCAATATGCAAGGTTTATTACTTTATCGTGATTTTTTTTATTTGAAAAACTTATTTAAATAAACAGCATATTTTTTAGAGACCTAGCCACGTTTTGATCTGCGAGGTTCTTTTGATTCGTCGTAACCTTGGTCGATACAAGATCGGGATGTCGAAGGGCGCGGCTCTACAGGTGATTGTGAAGCCTTTATGAAAACTTTCGGGTCTTTCACGAGTTTCGTAATTATTTTAGCTATGATGGGTTCGAGCGTTTCTTCTGATACTACAATGAAAAAAAAATACATACATGATAAATAAAATAAGTAATTTATGGAAATCGGTAGCGTCATATATTGATTTTCAATGGGAGTTCCAATGATCTTCCGTCAATGAACATTTAAGGAACATTGAAATATGTCATAGAGACTCTTAATGGGTCCTGCTGACGATTGCCAACAAGGGGAAGTGAAACAGCTGTCCGCGCGAGAGACATTTCAAATTAACTTTGACATTTTCAAATTAACTTTATTCAATGGTGCTAATTTAAAAGAAATGAATTCGGGCCGGATGCAAAATTACCGTGCGCATCTACATCGAATTTGCCTTTTCCCCAAAAAAAATCAGTAGATAAGAAGCCAAAAATACAGACAATGCTTTCTCATAGAAGAAGCTTCGCGAATAAAGGAACCTTATGAGAACGCGATATGAAAATTTCAACTTCTAACTTTTATGAGAAAGCGATATAAAAATTTCAATTTTCAACTTTTATGAAGAAGCGATATGAAAATTTCAATTTTCAACTTTTATGAAGAAGCGATATGAAAATTCCAATTTTCAACTTTTATGAAGAAGCGGTATGAAAATTTCAATTTTCAGCTTTTATGAGGAAGCAATATGAAAATTTAATTTTTTTTGTTACACCCCACGGGGCGAATTGAGCCAACCAACGTTTGGGCAAGGTTTGCATAGCCTTGAAAAAAACTGAGTTAGCTTCGTTTTCAAGATATGAAAGGACGTACTTCCGGCTTTCTTCGTCACCGAAGTCTTGTCAGAGTCATCGTTCTCTTGTCCCCCACTCTGAAGGACTACTTTAGATCGATGAGGCTGCTTGTCGTCCTCGTCATCAGAGTACATTAAGAGGGGACGCTTCCGGCGAGATACTACAGCCGATAGCCCGTCGGCCCACGTTAACTTCAGGCTCAGCACCGTGAGATTTTCATCTTATTAGCCGAGCGGGCTGTATAAGCAGGCCAGCTCTGCTCTTGAGGTATATTTTTTGTAGTTTAGCCGACCACCTCAACTCGCGCTATCCTCTCGCATGGCCCGATAACATAATCGTCGTGTATCCTCATAAATGAGCGTTTGAATATATCTCGATATTGGCGTATTCTTCGTTCTCTTCAAACTTCTCAAAGACATCAATTCGCCGGATGATCTTCTCGGAACTCGTCTTCCCAGGTCTATTTCTTCGAATGTTTTCGTTTTTTGTTCTGAGATTCGTCCGACCGGTAATCTCGTTGTCCACCATCCTATCGCCGGATACGACAGTGGAGTGTGGAGAGTAGCTCCCGTAATTACTACCACCGTTCGTGTAATCCATGCTGGGATCGTACATGACTCGTGCGAGATGTATCAATCACGATGTTCTCGCTGTCACCTGCACCGAACCGCTCGCTCCGCTGCTCACGTATGTCTTCCATTTGAGAGGTATCCTCAGCATATCTACAGTCCTCGTTGTTGTTGTCATAGAGCCCGTCGTGCTGGTTGTCCCCCCGTGAATGAGACGATCATTTTATTCGAATTCAGATAAGTTGACTGGCTCAATAACGTACGTTTGACTTCTCAAACGTTCGGGATCTCCATTTTCTCTATTATTGTCTATATAACAATAGTAGCAAATGGATTTGAGTTCGTCAATTTCTATAGCCTGCTCGACGTCTTCTATGTTCGAAACGGTATGGATTTGAGACAGCAAGGTGTTGTCGATACATGTCGAAAATTCATTTTCGCAGATGCATCGTTTTAAAATGGCGTAATGGTGCGCCACGCAATGACACAATCTTGGACACACGCAATCAGCAACTCTTATGAAGCACCGGATTTGTCCAATGTGATAGGAACCATCGTGAGACGAATAGACAGCGTTGATCGAGTTAGTTCGGTTACTGCGTGTGTATTCGATTGAAGAAAACATCACTTTTTTCTTGAGCAGCTTCTGGAAGTGGAAGTACTTTGTGCCTTGTATATTCGCCTGACGAAAAATCTGTCGAATATCAGCTGGCAGACGCGGTAATGCTCTACACTTTCCGACGATATAAACCGAATCTGTTATTAAGTGTCGCTTGATTCTTCCACGTCTAGAGTCTAAGCTTTCGCAAAATGACGTTGCCGGCCGTCCCTCAACCAATTCTTCGTTTTTCAGACTAGTCAGGTTCAAGTACATCGAGTCGGCTGAGAATATCTGCAACTGTGGCGCTTTACTCCCGTGCACGAGACGTTTTAAGGTTCCGTTCAGATCCTCAAATGGAAAACAGGACGTTGTCCATAGCGGCCCGAATTGCCTTACGTTCTCGACCAAATGACGCAGTTGGTGTATGTTGTTGGACATGTTTCTGAGATCGTAGAAATATTCAAATTGAGCGACGAATTCATTGATTGCACGTGAAGCAATATCGAGTGAATCCGGAGGTACACTTGACTGACAAAGAAGTGAGACTCCGAGGACGAGCAGCTTGTAGTGGTTCAGGTAATCTCTATCAATGATGTCATTTAAACACGGTAGTGAATAATAAAAGAACCATGCTTTGGATTCGTGGGCTTTCCAATATGGGAAATGCTCTTTTATCGACCGTGGTAACCGTTGACTCGAAGACGGTGGAGTCAACGAAGTGAGCCTCCGATCTATTATATCGATGTGTTGGTAGAGAGACCAACGTTCATTGGCATGTTTTGGTGATACCAATAATACCGTCAGACTTTTTACAACTCCTTCGAACACGCAATGCATCACGTCGACAGCTGTAGCTCTGATACATTGATAAACAAGATTCGACAAGATTATGGGACCTTTAACGCCGCATACGACCGTTCGATCGCGGATCGCGTTCCGAGCATGTACACGAGTTTCCTCATCGGTGCGTAAATCAAAGTCCTCGTACGGATAAACTCTTACATTATGTGCGTTCAAATGTACTCCTATTTGTTTACATTTTTGGCATCCGAATCTTCCGTTGTACTGATTCATGTTTAGAAATAGTGCTTTTGCTGGCAAATCACACGTACCGCAAATTATCATTGCTTTGATCTTAAGGGGATCCTCGATATTGGGAATGCGAACATCGATACCACCTTGCAATTCTTCTATACTCGTTTGCAAAGGTTCTAAGAATAATTGCACGAATGGCTTGGATTCGCCGAACCAAACCCCTACGAGCAAGACATTTTCTTTTTTCGTTCCTTGATCAAGTGGCAATTCATTGATTGCAAAGTACACCACCCAGATATTGAATTTTGAGGATCTATAGATACGTATGCCGTCGGCGTACCATGTCAGTGAGATATTATCGGGATCATCTAAAAAGCCGCCCGGTTGGGACAAGTCCTTATATACAGCACCGTCATATATATCCTCGTAATTATCGTCATTTTCACGATGTCTCGTGAACCGGTGTTGAAGGAGCTGATGAAATCCTGGGCGCTTGTACAGAGATCTAATTTGCGGAATTACTGGTGCCTCGAGAAAATAGCTATTCGACGGTTCCTCTAATCCACACACCCCGCATACTGAATTTTCAGCATCCACACGCCTGAAGCACTCTTGGCAATAGTAATGCCGGATCAATGGCATGTTCATCTGCGAGAAGGACTTTTTGAACATGTACAGTGTCTTTTTGCAATTGTTACCGTCAGGACAATGTAAAGCGATCAAGCGTAATACGTCACTGAGCTGTTCACCGTTCAAATTATGACGTAGAGATAAGCTTAAAATTGCCATTGAACTCTCTGATGTTGTGATCGGAGCACCGTCATATAGTAATTGTCCATTGCCTTCACCCTCATTGTCTTCATTATCAGTCTCAATGTTAGATCCAAGCTCTCCGTCCGATTGCGTATCGCTATGGCTACTGTTGGAATGATGTGACGTATCAGTTTCCATTCTTATTTCTTCATTGCCTTCTTCTGATTGCGATGTCATTGGAGATTGACAGTGATTTATCGAATCACGATCAAAGTTATCAATATTTTCAGGCACGTCGTGCTCAGAGCTGGGCTCGCTTCGTCCAGCAACCGCTTCACTTCGCAACGAACCTCGATCGTCATCATAATCCATTTCATCGTCGCTTGAATTTACGGTGCGGTTTTGCGTAAATCTGTACTGCGCACTCCGCGAATATTGGGCAAACGATTTATACCCATCAGCTGCCATTGTATTTGGGTAGTAATAAAAAAATGTATCCGAAAGTTAGCGGCTGTGTAGCGATTTCGACAGTCTACTGATATAGTCTACTGAGACTTTGCAAACATGTGTCGCTTCCGTTAGCCAAGAATCTCGAGTGTTTCCGTCGTTCCCAGCTCGAATCCTTATTTCTTCTACGTAGACTTCTGCCGCAACTTCTATAAGAATCCCCCTCTCGATTTTATAGGACTCGATCTGTTTCGACTACCTGATGACGGTTTGCATGTACCACGGTTACCTCGCTGTCGTCTGTTTCCATTTAATTTTTTGAGTCCTTTATTGTGTCGTAACTGTTATCACGATCTTTCGGTAATATTTCTACGAAAAAAACGATAAGAAAAGAACGATTAATAGACTGTGTATGCGTGCGTGCGTGCGTGCGTGCGTGCGTGCGTGCGTGCGTGCGTGCGTGCGTGCGTGCGTGCGTGCGTGCGTGCGTGCGTGCGTGCGTGCGTGCGTGCGTGCGTGCGTGCGTGCGTGCGTGCGTGCGTGCGTGCGTGCGTGCGTGCGTGCGTGCGTGCGTGCGTGCGTGCGTGCGTGCGTGCGTGCGTGCGTGCGTGCGTGCGTGCGTGCGTGCGTGCGTGCGTGCGTGCGTGCGTGCGTGCGTGCGTGCGTGCGTGCGTGCGTGCGTGCGTGCGTGCGTGCGTGCGTGCGTGCGTGCGTGCGTGCGTGCGTGCGTGCGTGCGTGCGTGCGTGCGTGCGTGCGTGCGTGCGTGCGTGCGTGCGTGCGTGCGTGCGTGCGTGCGTGCGTGCGTGCGTCTCTGCGTCTCTGCGTCTCTGCGTCTCTGCGTCTCTGCGTCTCTGCGTCTCTGCGTCTCTGCGTCTCTGCGTCTCTGCGTCTCTGCGTCTCTGCGTCTCTGCGTCTCTGCGTCTCTGCGTCTCTGCGTCTCTGCGTCTCTGCGTCTCTGCGTCTCTGCGTCTCTGCGTCTCTGCGTCTCTGCGTCTCTGCGTCTCTGCGTCTCTGCGTCTCTGCGTCTCTGCGTCTCTGCGTCTCTGCGTCTCTGCGTCTCTGCGTCTCTGCGTCTCTGCGTCTCTGCGTCTCTGCGTCTCTGCGTCTCTGCGTCTCTGCGTCTCTGCGTCTCTGCGTCTCTGCGTCTCTGCGTCTCTGCGTCTCTGCGTCTCTGCGTCTCTGCGTCTCTGCGTCTCTGCGTCTCTGCGTCTCTGCGTCTCTGCGTCTCTGCGTCTCTGCGTCTCTGCGTCTCTGCGTCTCTGCGTCTCTGCGTCTCTGCGTCTCTGCGTCTCTGCGTCTCTGCGTCTCTGCGTCTCTGCGTCTCTGCGTCTCTGCGTCTCTGCGTCTCTGCGTCTCTGCGTCTCTGCGTCTCTGCGTCTCTGCGTCTCTGCGTCTCTGCGTCTCTGCGTCTCTGCGTCTCTGCGTCTCTGCGTCTCTGCGTCTCTGCGTCTCTGCGTCTCTGCGTCTCTGCGTCTCTGCGTCTCTGCGTCTCTGCGTCTCTGCGTCTCTGCGTCTCTGCGTCTCTGCGTCTCTGCGTCTCTGCGTCTCTGCGTCTCTGCGTCTCTGCGTCTCTGCGTCTCTGCGTCTCTGCGTCTCTGCGTCTCTGCGTCTCTGCGTCTCTGCGTCTCTGCGTCTCTGCGTCTCTGCGTCTCTGCGTCTCTGCGTCTCTGCGTCTCTGCGTCTCTGCGTCTCTGCGTCTCTGCGTCTCTGCGTCTCTGCGTCTCTGCGTCTCTGCGTCTCTGCGTCTCTGCGTCTCTGCGTCTCTGCGTCTCTGCGTCTCTGCGTCTCTGCGTCTCTGCGTCTCTGCGTCTCTGCGTCTCTGCGTCTCTGTGTGGCAAGTTTCATCAAAATTTCATTAAATGATGTTGAGGTTTTTTTTATACGCGATTTTCAATTTCTTCAAAAATGTCTGTACGCACACTAGCACTCACAATTTTAGCTACCAGGGCCAAATGTTATACACATATGGAGTATCGTCACCCGATTATATCTATTAAATTTTAGGAGAATCGATCTAACCGTTTAAATTTTATGTCTATTTAAAATAGTATTTCATTTACAACGCAATTTTCTGTTTTGAATATCCATCTATGAATAAAATAAGGTGTAGATTTGTGATCAGTGTAAAAAATAGATGAAATGTCCCTGAGCGACGAATAAAGAAAAAACTTATTCGGGGAGTTTCATAACTAATATTGCAGAAAATGGTGATTTTGTGTATTTTCAAACTACGATGTCTTTGCTTTTTGATGGCATCGTGGAAAAACTCGGGTGCCTATCATGTTCTGCGATAAGAAATACACAAGATGATATACGTGACGGGATTCAAAAAGCTGGATAAAGCGGTATCATTTGGATTTCTTGAGTAAAACTCGACTCGAAATTACAAGTGGACTCGGTCGACGTGGAGTTCAGCAAAGCTTTTGATTCTGTGAATCATAAATTGCTCTTATCCAAGCTCGAAGCCATGGAAGTGTAGCACTCGCTCCTCGAGTGGCCAACATCATACCTGGCGAAGCGTTGTCACTTAGGGAAGTACAAAGACTTTTTAACTAGACCTATGCAGCGCACATCTGGTGTTCCGCAAGACTCTCATCTTGGTCCTCCTATTTTTACCATTATGAGTAATGATGCCTGTTCGTACACACATGCGTAGTGTTGTGAATTTACCGGTTAATAACGGTCGTAACCATTTGTACCAATAAAGTTACCGGTAAAATAACCGGTTATTTAAGTAATGACAGTGCTACCAACAAGCACACTTCAATGTTCAATTTAAATTTGATAAAGTGTTTACGTTATTGCGAATTATTTAATCAACGTTTTATCTGTTCAATGAAATACTCAGTAAATTTTGAAAGCAAATTGTGAAAGTAAATTTTAAAAGTACATTTAAAAATCTGAAAACATTCATACGTTTTTCAGAAAAATGAACGAATCATTTTCATTTAAAAAAAGTTAGGTTTCCGGCAGATTTGTTGAACAATTTTATATTTCATCTAGTTGTTAACGACATTTTGGAATTATTATTATACAAAATTAATGTTTTCAGCACCTTTACGATGCTTGATTTTTCTCAGATTTTTATACCATCGCGAAGTGTTTGCAATTCCCTCTCATTTCTCTGAAACTTATGCGAAGTGAACTCTATTCGCAAGAATTACGTTAAATTGTTGAACATAACATTTTATTATGCAACCAAAACCTTTCTGTGACGAAGCAAAGATAAAAAAACCATTTTAATCATCGGTTTGCAGTACGAAGTGCTTAATTGATTATTGTCATAATAATAGCGTCAATAAATGTTTAAAACTCGCGGCTAGTAACGAGAAATACGAAAGTAGCCAAAAAGCAATCGAAATGATACTGGAACGCAATTTTTCGACGAAGGTTACTTTTTAGTTGCAGCACCAAAAAGCAACCAAGTAATTTCTATGTATTAATTATTTATGGGTTTCTTTTGGGTCTCATAGTGACAGAAAGGAACTGAGTCGCTTTTGAATTTTCGTAGGTTGCCCGGATCCGCTAGGGCTACACAATGAAAGATCTACACATTGAAAGATAATCTGCCGAATAACTCCATTACTCACATATTTTCCGGTTTGTACCAGTCTTTATATCGAAGGTTGTGGGGATGAATTGAGACTCGATAGCTCGATTGTGTATTTCCCCGTGTCCGATAATGGTCAGAGCGTCCGTCGCATTTCGACCAACTCAAAGTTCAATCAAAGTGCATCAAAAGTTTTAGGATTGATTGGTCCGTGGATATTCTGAAACTGCACAAAGTTATACACTTTGATCGTTAGAATTTCAGAACTTTCACTACTCATAGTTAGTATGAAGGGGTACAGGAACATATACGGTGTATTAACCGCAAATGCGTGGACCGTGGGCTTCGAATAACTTTCGCGATCACAAAGCACTCATCGTTCGTAGGGTTATTTTGAATATGTACGCGTGTTCGCCTATATCAGAATCTTTCCACTTGAACCGACTGCCGGCGGTCGGTAAGGTATCAGTAGGAATCGTCGATAAGAGCAATCGCTGTAATAAAATGATAAAACGTTAACGTAGTTGCTTTGCAGTACCCTCCAACATAAAGAGAGCAAATATCAAATCTCGAATCGTTATTCGGCCGTGTCGGCATTGTCACTGTGTTAATTTTATTGGTTTTCTTAAATAAATAATTATAAACATTCTTTAATAAATAATTATAAACATTCTTTAATAAATAATTATAAACATTCCTTAATAAATAATTATAAACTGTAGCGGGAATTTTTACCTCCCGTACATCTTGGCCCCAACACCCAATGACCGCGCTCCCGGCTCGTTCCACGACCTTGCTCGGTGCCGAATCTCGGGGCTCGAACCCACGACGAGATTTACTAAATTTCCCAATGCCGACCGAACAAGGCCGCCCCCGCGTGGCGGTGTGGAAGCCACTTCTCGCACGCGATTGGGCGCCAGGTACCTCGGTACCACCGCTCGGAAAGCGGCATATTTATTTGAGACTCGCGACGAGTTACGGGGCGAACGAGGGAAAACGGGTACGGCGAACCTGGCGAGACTCCGGCTAACTCAGCCCACCTGGGAGAAAATGGTAGAGGGGGGTGGACGGGCGAGTGACCAAACACATTATACAATTAAATAATTTTATTCGTTGTTAGGCAATAAGTTTCGTGGACAAAATCGTATTCCACGCGGTAACAAATAGTAGATGTGGTCGGAGAAAATAAACTATTGTCACAATCCAATGTAGCCAAAAGATAAACTATCGCCGGAAGTAAATGTAGCCAACAGATAAACTCTTGCCGGAAGTAAATGTAGCCAAGAGAAAAGGATAAACTATTGACAAAGCTAAAGGTGGCCAGAAAAGGATTAATTGATGCCGAAATTGAATGTAACCAGAAAAGGATAAATTGATGCCCAAAATTAAATGTAGCCAAAAGATAAACTGTTGTCAGGATCAAAGGTAGTCAAAAGGTAACTATTGCCGGAATTACAGGTAGCCAAAAGGATAACTAATGCCGGAATCACATGTAGCCAAAAGGATAAACTATTGCTGGAATTAAAGGTAGCCGAAAGATAACGATTGCTGGAATTAGAGGTAGCCAAAAAGATAACTATTGTCAAAATTATCGGCGGCCAAAAGATACTATTGCCAGAACTAAATGTAGCCAAAAGGTAAACGATTGTCGGAATTAAATAAAGCTAAAAATAAACTAATGTCAGAAATTTGTAGGTAATCGGGACGAAAAATACAGCATTTACTACGACAAGAAATTAACGAGTTGCGATTGCCAGAGGGAACAAAGAGAGAGCAGCGGAACTAATTCTCAAACGCAGCCAAGTCGTCGTTACATTTGGGTAGAGATAGCCGAAGGGAATTATACGCGCTAGAAAGACGTTAACCGAACGCCAGATAGCCTAGGAACGCACCGCACGCAACCTGAGCCGCCCTATGTAAACACGGCGCAGCCGTGACCTTTAGCGCGCGGTATAGCCTACGAGCCATCGACCGGCCTAGCGAACGCGATCCAACGCGCATGGGGTCCCATTGTCTCGCTGGATGAAATATTTAGCCCAGATAACCGACGAATTCACTATATCCGCGGAATATAGCCGAAAGAATAACAAGGGCGATAGCTACGCCCGCGAATAGATCCAACGAGACAGTAGAGACGCAACAAAGGAACTGTCGGGGAAGATAGCCGAAAATAAAGCGGGTTTACGAAGGCGAAGATAGTAGATAATTACAGGAAAATAGCCGAGACAAAAGAATAGGGCAGAAGGGAAAAAAAACGTTTGACCAGATCGAGAGAAGTTAGCCGGACCTGCCTCGCCGGACCCATTACATCGCCCGAGGGCATAAAATTCGATAAAGAAGCTACGCAAAGACAAAAAAAAAGGCAATAATGGAAATTCCTACAAAATACTATACTAAAATTGGGCCCGGATTCGGCAGTTCCGGCTAGCACAGAGCGAGAGAGAGAGACGGGGCTTACCGGTGTAGACAGCCCGGGAGAACGCTGGATGAAACAAAACGCTGCCACTCGTCACCGCACTAGATCACCGACTGACGAATAAATTAACGGCCGCGTGCTGCCTAGGCGGCCGGCACCAGCGCTCCCCCCTCTCTCTCTCGACTCCCGAATACTAGCCTACGATCGACGGCTAATACGTCGGAGAAACGCTTTCTCCTCCGGCCGCTCCCCGCTACCCGCGAGAATCTTCCGCTCGCAGCGATGATTGTCGATGTTCACGGACTCCTTCCTCCCAGGATCCGGTGGGGCAAAATGAACATGAGGGGAGGCCTCCCTCGCGAAGTTAAGGCGTCCCTTTTCCTCCGCGGTGGGCCCACGCGGTACGCCAAATAACTGCACCTCGATGTTCCCTTTTTTTCCTCGTAATCCCCGCAAGTGGAGGCGCCGTGATGAGCGGTCCGCAGCGCCCGTGAAATCGACGGGACAGGAACGGCTCCAGGCCGTGTAGTCGGGAGGGACGGGAAACTCCGTGTATCGGTCACAACCCGCGTCCCTCTGGCCTCCTAGTCCGCGGAAGCCGGTGTCTTGCTTCCGCCTGCTTGCCGAGCGATGTCTTCTCCGGCCTTCCTAGGCCAATCTCCACCGGGGCACGGCCGGGGCAAAACAGCCCGACGGTAAGATCGCGAGAGTAATTTTCTCGACCTGCAAACTTAAAGAACACAAGCGCACCCACACAAAAGGAAACAACGAAAATAAGAAAACGAAATTCAAACGAGAACTTCAAAAAGAATCGATGATCCAGCCGGTTGGACGAGCGGCGTCCGTAGGGCCGTAAATCCGGCCCACTGCCCGACCAAAACCGTGCCAAGTGACGGGACGCGAAATGTCACGTCACAAAACATTCTTTAATAAATAATTATAAACATTCTTTAATAAATAATATTAAATACATAATATTGTGAGGGTCCAACGAAATTGTTAGAACAAGAAGAAATAAGCTGTGAAAATATTAATCAATCTCTTCGATGTTGAAACGAGTAATTAATTACAATTCGGAACGTCAGTTATTTTGTTAAGAGGCTACGCCTCTTTCTGTTGTTGTTCTCCAGTTCCGGTTTCAGATAGAGTACCTTCAGCAGGGTCGAGTTGGTATTTATAGGACAGCTACGGCGTCATTGACCATTCGGAACTGGCCGTTCTGGAATATAAGGACGTCGATGCCTTGTTTCGTCTTTGTCTCTTCACGACCTTGTTGCTGTTATTTTTCACCCATATGTTCACGGTGATTCTCTAGTCGTGACGGTAGAGCTGCTTGTCGAGTCACCTCCACCTGAGCTCGCTGGGATGGAGAAGAAAATCTTTTCACAATGGTACACAGTTGTCTTTCTTACTTTGTCGGGCGTACTGTATCTTCTGGATACCAGGACTTACCGTTCTGTGCTTGTGCGTTACTTTGGAATTGTTCTCCCTGAAGAATGTCTTGATACAGTAGTTTGCACCACAGGATTCATCGGTCTCCTCTGGTCCTGGCTAGAGCATCATGCGTGATGGTGCATTCTGTGGAAAATTGAATGTAAACGGTATAGCGTTAGGTCTGTGCTTTCTCCATAAATTCTCCGGAAGCCTTGTCAAATTCGATTCCATATTCGTTGCCTCGGTATATATCGGCTCTGATATCAGGTACAGATCTTTCTGCAAATTCAGTCTCATGACCTTGTTTTCCTCGCAACCGTAATATATCAACTAAACCCATATCGTGTACCAGCGTTTAATCCTGGTCAAAAAGAATAGCAGCGTCGACCTGCTCAACATCCGACAGATAGTCTATGAAGTGCCATTTGCCAAGATACCTTATTTGTTAAGGCGTGGCTAACGCCTTAACAAATACACGACATAACGTCAAAATATTTTGAAACCATTTTTCTCCAAAACGGTTTTATAAAATAAAACGAAAATTGCGGAGCGCATTGCGTGTTTCATTAACAGAGTGCATCCCGTAGTTCGTTTTTCATTTTATAAAATCATTCCGCCGAAAAATGGATTCAAAATTGTAGCGCTGTCTCTTTCGCACTCATACGTGTTTAGCCTTCCCTTAATGTTCTTTGGTGTACGGTTTTCTCAGTCGATGCATTATTATATTAGTCTCTGG
Source organism: Exephanes ischioxanthus (assembly GCA_958510785.1). Lineage (NCBI taxonomy): Eukaryota > Metazoa > Arthropoda > Insecta > Hymenoptera > Ichneumonidae > Exephanes > Exephanes ischioxanthus. The sequence goes on along the minus strand of OY294021.1, from coordinate 1,181,117 downwards.
GTATGTAGGTCACCAATAGTATCGGGGATTACGTTAAAATATTTTATTTTCCATAAATCAAGGATATCTTTATCAGACCTTAGATTGCCTCCCGCAAGCTATAAACTGCAAGATATTCCGCTAGAAAAATTAGCGCGTTTTCATCACGCCAGAACAGAAAGGATTTTCGATAAGAATATCCCTGATCGTCAAATTTTCCTTTTTTTTTGTTTTAAGCTCATCACATTGTAAGATAATCTACAGAATAACTCCATTACTCACGTATTTTCCGATTCGTGCGAGTCTTTATAACGAACGTTGTGGGGATGAACTGAGATTCGACGACTTGATAGTGTAGGTATCCGCGTCCTAGAATGGTTACAGGGTCCCTCGAATTTCGACCAAGTCAAACCCGTTTTACGATTGATTGGTCCGTAAGGGATCCGTGCATATCCTGAAACTTAACAAAGTTATCCACTTCGATCGTTTGAATTTCAGGACATTCACTACTCACAGTTAGTACGAAGGGGTACATGATATAATACAATGCAAGCGAGCCAAAAATTGAACACACCGGACATGCGAGGGCTGCGAAGAACTTTCGCGATGACAAAACACTGATCATTAGCAACGCCATTTTGAACGTCTGCATGTGTTATTGTGTTCTTTTATAGCAAAAACTTTCCACGTGGACCGATTACCAGTGGTCGGTAAGTTACCGGTCGGTATCATCGATACCGACCGAATAAAGTGATAAAACGTAAACGTGGTTGCGTTGTAGCACGCTCCAGCGTAGAGAGCAAATGTCAAATTTCGAACGGTTATTCCAGGTTATTCCAGGTTATTCGGCCGCGTCAGCATTGGAAATCACGGAAGCTGACGTTATCGTAGCAAAATTGGTACTCGATGGGATGAACGAATAGCTGCTTATACTGGTGTAACTGGCATTCGCAGCTATAGAATTCATCGACAATGACATCGATTTGGCTGTTGCTCTGTCAATCGTCGTGTCCAATCCCGTAGAGGTTGTTCCCCTGGTATGTACGCGAAGAGACGAAGATGGACCTCGCCGAAGATCTGCTGCGCAAGATCGCTAACGAAGAAGAGAAAAATAATTAAATTGGTCGAACAGCTTTTTCTCGAGGGCGCGGTAACAGAAGAGACGAAAATCCAAGTACATCAGTGAAGGTGTCAAGAAGAAGGATGGAGTTGTAAGATTTCAAAAATAAAATGACAGACATTCTCTGTTGTGAAGCAAGTATCGATTAAATGATTGCCCTTGTATCTTCTCATGACCAACAGGATCGCGTCAGCGAAGTCTGTTGACTATGCGGCGACGGCTTGCGGATAGCATTGTACAGGCGGCCGGAATCCCAGAAGATCCCGCGACTCCGATTTTGCCGAGCCCTGGGGCTGACAGCATCCACTAGTTTGAGAGTCTGCCGCAGAAGCATCATTGAAAGTATTTGTACTCCGTGCGATTCGTAAGACTCCTTCGAGCCAAGACTCCGAAGCTCACTCTCTATAAAAACAGAGCCAAGCGCCTCTTCATAGAGAACAACCCCCACTTGAACTGCAATTTGTATTTTTACAACAAAGTAAAGGTTGAAGGAGTCACTTTATTATTGTTGTTGTTTCTTTTTTTATTTATTTTTCACTCGTTAATCACCTGGTGATTTTAATTCACTATTTATCAGCCTATTGGCGCATTCACCAAATGACATGTTCAAATTGCAGGTGACACGTGTCGACTCCGTTCTGAGAATAAGCGAAAAACCGATGGACCCTCGTATTCGAAGGGTGATGTACCGGCTGAATTGGACGAGTATCGCGAGTACTACAGGAACATACGCGTATATATCAGCTATGTCTGCTCCTGGAATAGAATCTGTCTTTGCTTGAGCCTGCTACCGATTACTCGTGTTTTCTGGTAATAATCGGACGACGACCAGTCGTAGCTGTCAACCACACGCCCTGCGCCCAGGGCAAAGAAAATATTTCCCAAACAACAAATAGTTGTTCGGGAAATATTCCGTAAATAGGGAAATAGTCCGCTGTTGAGTTTCTTTCCCTTGGTGAAGACAATAATGTTGTTTTTATTTTTATTTCTGAATTTTAACAATGTTTCAAATGCCTTCCTTCGAAGGTACCTACTCGGTATAGTTGAACTCGACAACGAGATCGCGGAGATCGAATTCTGTGTGTTTCACCTGGTAATATGAACAAAGTGGTCATTCTCAGGGTCTGTGTCGGTACCCAATTGCCCTCAAGTGACGTTTGCGTAGCTTAAAAGGTCGGCTCCACGCTCACGGTAGATACTATCTACCCACAGACTATTGGCAAGTCGAACGACTCCAAATAAACCGTTTTAATTTCCAAGTAAGTCCGCAGAGCTTCGGCGGCGGAATAGCGAGAGCAATATCGGCATCGTCACGAAATACAATCAAAATGATGAACAAACGAGCAAAGTTCGTTATCTAATTTTAGAAAAATTGCGGCATTATTAGAGAATTGGAAAAATTGTGGTTTTATCACCAACGGTCAACCGTTGATGATAAAACATGTTATTCAACCGAAGCACTAAAATATAAGAGTTATTTTTTCCTTTGTTTTGCTACGCGCTTAGCTGCGGAGAATCCGATGCTACGTACCCAGAAGCGTCGACGATTACTAAAATACATTTATACACCAGACTCAAAACTGGAATTTTATTTTTTTATTAAAAAAATTTGTCACGTTACTTAAAATCAATTATAGCGTAGCAAAAACCATTTCATAATAACGACAAATACAATAAATTGATAAAATAATACTAACTTTGATGGAGAAACGTCGTTATTCTCCTTACCCTAACATTGCATCGCATTCATAAACCAAACACTCCCTTCCCCCGACTTAATATCATTTTTTTGCAGCAACTGCAGCATTCTCGATAGCTTTCGCCAGTTTCGTAAAACTCGAATTGCAAATGTTTAGCTTTCGGAAAGTCGATAGCATAATCCTAGCTAACGACCACAGTTTTGTTTGTTCTAAAAAAAATGTCGACGTTTTTATTCAAACAAAATTGGCGTAGAAACATTTTTTTTAATGGACGATCTTACATAGTTGTTAAAACATGATCGTGAAGAGCTGCAACCAGAACGCCTTCGCAGGAGCTGTACTCGTATTCCATACCGATAAAGCCATCGGGAGAGATAATGTACTTTAAATAAATATTTAATTTAAGGCATTGGATTTAATTCTTTTTTTAAACCCGAATGATATTGTCGTGGGAACAATTTCCAGAATTCGTAGAGTTTCTAAAACTCGTCATACTCTGCACAACTCTTATCGAAGCGGTATTTGCCCTTATCGTAAAAGCTTATCGTAAAATCCTAAACTCGTTTGAATAGTTTTTAATTTTTATCTTAGTGCTTATCAATATGCAATTTACAAAAGTAGCCGGTAACGGATGAAATCTGAATACGTAACGCGCGGGCGAATAAATTAAACGAGATCTAGCCTCGCGTAGTCCGCATTAAATGGGGTCGACCCTGACCCCCGTAGTACAAAGGATGAGTGTGGCGACAATCGATTGGCGATCGATGGATGACAAAGTGAGGAAACTGGAAACGAGAGGTGAACGCGGTCGAAGTCAGTTTCGAAACGGGAGGTGAGAGAAAAGGTACGAAATCAAAGTGCGAGTGAGAATAAAAATTACGAGTTCGAGCACGAGGTACGGGCGGCCATATTGGCAGACATTTTCAGTTTAACTTTTCACAGAGGTGGCTCCGTGGCGCAACCGCACATGTACGAGGCAGGGTATGACCGACGGATTTACATCTTGTACGCGAGGTACATTTAGTTCCATTTTTTTTGTTATAAATATTTTCCTTGACAAAACCCTGAGTGCGCATTCCGCCTATTCGGCCTCATCGGAGCACCGAGCACCCTGCTCCGTAGCGTACCTAGTAAAACACTATTATCATAACTTTACGGGTAAAAAGATTAACTCATAATTTACCGGTAAATTTACAAAACTTACTGGAGATCATTAGAAACGAATACTTAAGTATTGTGCTATCGTGTAGTATCGTGATTTAAATGAACATCACGAGAATATGTTTTAGATTGTACCCCAGGGCCCACGTCCTGATTTCCTATTACCAATACCAATTACCAATACTACGATATGGCGAAACGTTGGTGATAAAAGATCGGGATCCCAACCCTGAGGTGCTTTAAATTTGGCATTTTTCGTTATCATAATATGACTGACAGCGCATGTGCACGGTCGTTTTTTGTAACAATTCATACCAGAAAATGATCGTGCACATGTGCGTTCACGCTATAATAACGAAAAAACCAAATCGAAAGCATCACTGGTGAACCTGGAACACGCTTAAAGGCATGTGAAACGGACTCAGTCGGTAACAAAAACTGTAATGAATGGCATTCGGAAATATTAGACACTTCGCGAAAAAGCAAAGCATGAGCGGATGTATAATTCAATACCGCGTCCGATGGAGCTTCGTATTATCTCAAATGTCAGCCTTTTTCATACAGTATTTCTCTCGCATTCATATGATACGTGGTACGTTTTACCTCGCCTTAATGTATATATATATATATATATATATATATATATATATATATATATGGGTGACGGCCATCTTTGAAGCTCTTCGAAGCCTTCTGTTCGACATTCGATTCCCGTAGTGCCAGATAGCGAGATTGTTGCAAAGTAGCGACGGATAACCTTAGATCCTAAAAAATACGGGCATAAAGATTTTTATAAGGTACGTGGCAAAAAAAAATACAACCCAGATAGACAAGCACCATGAAACGGAGCACGGAGGACATCAATTTTCATGATGCAATGGTGGCAATCGCAGGCTAGTGTCGTACCGGGAAAGGCTCATTTATAGCCCTATAATTATAGCAATACGGGTTGTAATATCAGTAGTACGGACCGCGTTTCGATAAGACCTCGCCGCAATTTATATCTATTGCGGCCGAGCACGTTGTACAACAATATTCTCGTTTCGATTTCAGGAGGCGGAAAAAAAATTACCGACATAAGCGCAAGTCCCGGTCGGTAGGCACCTGCCAACCAGTTAACCCTGAAGGAACCTCTACAATGGTCATGCAAGTGGATTTCAGAAAGGTATTTAACAACTTGTCGACTTAGGATTGAGCGGGAGACCTTTTTCAGAGCTCGGCAATTTTTATATTAAAATTATTTGTTTCAATGATATATTTTTAAAAATTTTTTTTGGTACTGCCATTTAGCACAATGGTTGCATGCACAAGGAGCGACGGAAGGGAGATGCTTCCATCCAGATTGAGAGACTCCGTCTCACCGGGCTGGCATCAAGTCAAACCCTCGGTTCGAGCAATGGCCATCTTTATGACAATTACCGACCGGAGGGTCACTGGTCGTACAAGCCACCGCTACCATCGGTTGTCGCACATCAGCCGAAGTCCTCGACGACCCAGTACTTCCAGGCGTACGAGTGCGGATATCCCAAGATCCTCGAGAGCCTTGCTGAAAAAGTAAGTAGAGCGAAATCGTTGCGGATGGAACGAGACATCAAGTTGCGTTTCATCGGCTGAAACCAAAGTGTCTATCGACCTTTCTTTTGAGAATCTTTTGGTATTATCATTGTCTTATCTATCCCTCAAGGTTGGATAGAGATTTCATTGATTTAAAAAAAACAATTATATACATATTCATAAAAATTTCGGAGTATATTATGAAGACTCATGATAAAATACAATAAAAGTTGAAAAAAGAGTTTCCAATCTTCTCTTTTTTTCCACCTTTCGTAGTTGGATAACAGACAACTACGAAACGTTTTGTCTGTCTGGATAGACAGACAAAATGTTGACCTGGTAAAAATGTCAGACTTCATTTGGTTTTTTTTATTTTTATTTTAGCGGGCGCATCTCCCCATCTGTGACAACGTTAGAAACGCGGAAGAGAAAACAAATGTGCAGTTTGTTTCCAACATGGCGTCAAATATGAAGAAGTTTGCCCTAATTTTTTGGGTTAAGGGCAAGAACACTAGTGTCATTAGTATGGCAGAAATGGGCCGAAATCTTTTCAAAGGGGAAAAGCTTCGTCTCCCGTTCGGAGGCAGGTCTTACTTGGCGAAAGTTCTGGAGTGCAGCGGTAAGTGAAACATTTTTAAGCACACCGACTCAGCGCTCTGCTAGTGACGATTGAGTTATCTGTAATTAAATAGTGCGTGATCCGTCTATCTATCGGTTCAAAGCGCGTAATTTAGTTCAATTACGTTGAAAATAGAATCTAATCTCAGCAATCATCTCATCATCTCATCATTATCATCAAGCATAAAATTAGAACATCCGAGTAAAAAAAAAATAAAAAAAAACTGAAATATTAAGATATAAATAAAAATATAAATAGTATCTACAAGTTGGGTCCCATCCCTATATTTTTATTGATAATCATGACAATTTTTTACAAGTATGAACCCTTCGTATTGCGCTGTTGAGAATCTGCTTGATAAAATTTAATTAACTTGCAACGAGTGGAAATCTGATTTGCTTTTATACGAAATATTAATAGTTTTAATACAAATAGGCAAGGCAATTTACCAGTCGTAATATTACCAGTCGTACCATTACCAGTCGTAGTTTTTATTACCAGTCGTAGCATTTCACACCCATAATATTTTATATGTCGGGATTTCACATAAAAAGAGATTTTTTTAATTATGCCATTTAGAAGATGAAAAATGGCTACGTAAAATCGACGTCTCTGAAGACGGCGACATAATCTGTGCAAAAAAAAAAGAAATCAAACAAAAAAGAGGCACGGACCGAAAGAAAAAAAGTGCTGCAAGAGTTAAAACAGAGAGGATCATGTGTGAAAAATTGCTCCAGGATAATTCATCAGGCAAAGGTATGTAAACCCTTTAACGTAATTTATAGTGGTTCTAAACGATGAAAGTTTGTCACACACACACACACACACACACACACGCACACACGCGCGCGCGCACGCACGCACGCACGCACGCACGCACGCACGCACGCACGCACGCACGCACGCACGCACGCACGCACGCACGCACGCACGCACGCACGCACGCACGCACGCACGCACGCACGCACGCACGCACGCACGCACGCACGCACGCACGCACGCACGCACGCACGCACGCACGCACGCACGCACGCACGCACGCACGCACGCACGCACGCACGCACGCACGCACGCACGCACGCACGCACGCACGCACGCACGCACGCACGCACGCACGCACGCACGCACGCACGCACGCACGCACGCACGCACGCACGCACGCACGCACGCACGCACGCACGCACGCACGCACGCACGCACGCACGCACGCACGCACGCACGCACGAACGCACGCACGCACGCACGCACGCGAACAGTCAGTCATAGAGTTTGTCAGTCATAGAGTTTCTGGTTATGTTAAAGGGTGTGTATACCTTCGCCCGATGAATAATCCTCGAATGATTTGTCTCCCGTGATCTTCGCCGTTTCTGCCCTTGCAGCATTTTTTTTCTTTTGGTCAGCTCCTCTGTTTTGTTTATTTTCTTGTTTTTTTGCACAAACTGGCTCACCGCCTTCGGAGACTTCGATTTCACGTGGACGTCTGTTATCCGACGAATTATCAGCATAATCATCTTCATCGGACGAAACTAAAAGGGAACGCTCTTTGCAGGATGCTCCTTCTCCACCTATGAAATCATTGTTATTTATTAGCATTTATATATATTGGCAAATGTTTTTGTTTCAGGACTATGTTAAAAGGCTTACGCCACGGTAAAATTTTAATTAAAAAAAAATATATATTTTCTGATAGTTTATAGTGTCAAGAATATTCAGTTAAATTTTTATATCGAAATTCAACGAATTACCGAAGTTAGAGACCGTTATGTGGAAAGGGGCGGAGCGCACGAACAGCTGAGCGGAGTGCTCGAGCAGCGGCGCGGCCGAACGTTGAACGCGTTTTTCTCGAAACGTTATTTTCAAAATCGGTGTCCCTGATATTTCAAGTACGGATTGATGGATTTTTATTAACATCTTTAGTGATATAGTTCAATAGATTCTTTAGCCCTTGACGTCTTCATATTAACAAAAAAAATATTTTAAAAAATGATTCAGTGTAAAAAAATGCGAAAAAATCTCTATTTTTTTTTCTTCAAATGGCCGCTATTTTGCCAATTTTCTTGTCGTCGTCATGGACCGCGTTATGTATCATTTGTTAAGAAATAATTTTAAAAATTTATTTTAGATAATATGACAAGTTGAAAAGAGGAACACTGCAAATGAGCTCTTGAAAAAAAATGGTTTACGGTGACCTATAAAAAACATACATACTAATAATAAAATTTAATGAAAAATGTTCTAAATGTTCTTTGATATATCCTCCTTTTAACTTAAAAAAATCAAATCGATAAAGGTTACATTTGCCAAGAAAAAAAATTACGAAAAACGCACACACATTTCGTGATTTTTTGCTTCCTCATAGAAGAAGCTTTGTTTTCGTAAAAAAAAATTTAAAAAAATGAGATTTTAGTGTCAGAATACTGAAAATAGTCTAAAACGTCGAGAAATATTTTAGCTGGCGTCCGGATGTATATGTGTGTGTATGTGTGTGTGTATGTGACAGAGTTGCATCGTTTAAAATGACTATAACTCGGAAATGGCTTGAGACAGCGAGTTGAAATTTGGTACACTAGTAGAGCGATCACGTCGCTTCGTTCAGTGCTATTTTCGTGAACATTGAGGCCCAAATGGAGATTTTATGCGATTTTCAATTTTTTGCGTAAATTTGGAGCAATCATCCGAAAACTACACATAAATATACTATTTTGATCAAAGACCTTTGGTATTGAATTTGGTCAAAATCCATCAAAGTGGTAAGATTATATAGGATTTTGAGTTTTTTGTGTTTTTTGAAAAATGACTAAAAATGGTCTAATTTGAGTAAACTTGGAGGTATCGATCTTAAATTTCAAACGGGAATGGACTAATACTGTAGAATGTTTGGTATTAAATTTGGCGAAAATTGTTCTAATCATTTAAGTTTTATGAGATTTTTTATTTATTTTTTTTATTTTTTTTTACAAAGTTGTATTTTTTGTCCGACACGAGTTTATGTATCAAGTGTCGCCCTAGGAGTAAAATAATTCTGAGACTCGTCAGATAAATACATTAGACGTGTGGCCACAAAACGGTGAATATTGGATAATTGACTTAATAATAAAAAAAAAATCTTTTACCTAAACCCTGTATTTTTGTTAATTGAAGTAGGTGCACGGATCTAACAAAACGAAGACATCGGTGTATTTTTTCGCGCTGAACCTGATTTGGCCAGTCGTTTTGCATAAAAGGCAAAGACGAAGTTGACGTTAAAACAAGTTGAAAAATAAATTTTTGATATCGCTTCCTCATAAAAGTTGAAAATTAAAATTTTCATATGGCTTCCTCATAAAAGTGGAAAATTGAAATTTTCATATGGCGTCCTCATATAAGTTGCAAATTGAAATTTTTATGTGGCTTTCTCGTAAAAGCTGCAAATTAAAATTTTCATGTGGTTTCTCATAAAAGCTGCAAATTTAAATGTTCATATGGCCTTCTCATAATGTTCCTTTATTTGTGAAGCTTCCTCTATGAGGAAGCTTCTTATCGACTTGATTTTTTTAGGGTGAAAGGAGGATATATTAAAAGCAATTAAGAATTTTTTTATTCAATTTTATTGTTATTATTTATGCTATTTATCGGTTGGTGTACATTTTTTTTTCGAAAGTTCATTTGCGGTGATCCTGATTCCGACTTGTCATTTTATGTGAAACAAAAAATGTTATTGTTTCTTAACAAATGTATATATATACAACGCGGTCCTTGATGAGGGGAGAAAATGAATTGAAAATAATTGCCAAAATGGCGGCCATTTGAAAAACAAAAAACGATTTTTACACATTTTTTTACACTTTCAATCCTGTTTGAAAACGATTATTTATTGTTATTATTTTTTTATGTGAAAACGTCACGGACTAAACGATCTGTAGAAGTAAATTGGTAAGAAATGGCATAAAAATCCATCAAGCCGTTTTTGAGATATCAGGGTCACCGATTTTGAAAATCACGTTTCGAGAAAAACGCGTTAAAAGTAGGATCGCGCCGCTGCTCGAGAACTCCGCAACTTTCCACATAACGGTCTCTAACTTTCGTAATTCGTTGAATTTTGACATATAAATGTAACTGAATATTCTTGACACTATAAACTATTGAAAATAAAATTTAATTTTTTTTCGGAATTTGACTGTGGCGTAAGCCCTTAACGTATTTTTTTTACTAAGGGCGTAAGCCCTTAATGTATTTTTTCTACTTTGATGACGAGTCTTCTTCATATTTTACTTCTATATAAATATTTAATGCCACAACTTGCTCTTCAAGTGAAGTATTAAATTTTCACAAAATTTAGCAATTTGACAAAAACCCATAAAATTGAAACACTTCGAGAGGCAAGTAAATCTAGTAGGCACAATACCTCCGAATTCCTTCGACTGCGAAGCCCGTCTAGAATGATGTTTATCTTGTCTGCTGTGTTGTTGCCCCACTCTTAAACGAAGAGACTGCTCATCTTCGTCTGTATCTGACGGAATGAAAGAGGCACGCTTCTGGCAAGATACTTCGTTGTCGCCTGTAGAATGAATGTAATTTATTAGTATCATTGAATTATGGACCGAATTTCCACACACACACATGCACGCACGCACGCACGCACGCACACGAACAGTCAGTCATAGAGTTTCTGGTTATGTTAAGGCAGTAGTCTGCTTTAGGAGCCGAAAAAAAAGCGTTTTTTCAACAATTTTTTTGAAAGGGAAGGAAATGATTGCGGTAAACGAAATTTTGAGACGATAGTATATTATATTCAAGCTTTAAAAAACAATTTTTATTATTACAAATTATTGAAATTTGCCAAAGTTGTAACGATTTTTCTGGGGCGCCTGGAGTGTGCACTCGTAAATCGGTGCCGGTGATGGAGGTCGTGCGATGCATCTGAAACAGTGGAACCAAATTTTTTTTTAGTTTTTATAAGTTCCTTTTCTATATGAACTAAAAAAATACCGAAGAAATGACGAAATTCCAAATTTTTTCGAAGCTTGAAAAAAAAATTCACTTTTTTGAAAAAAAAAAATTCACTTTAAGTTGCAAAACAAGTAATTTAAATAGTACTTTTGTCCAACTTTTTTAGTTCAAATAGAAGATAATTCAATACTGAAGCTAGATCACTTTGGTTTTTTCGATCGGACATATATTGTTTTTACTATCGCCGGCACCGTTTTCCAAAACTTGTGAAAATGAAAACTCGAGAAAACGGGCTGTAAAGTTTTCGGTCCAAAAAAATGTAAGTTTTTGGATACTTACACTAATTAGATGTTAATCGGCTATCCCCGGGCCATACAATAATCCTTCCTCTTCTTCAAAAAACTCGTTTTGGCGGAGGCTTTCCGATCTTCGAGCTGTACGAGCCTCCTTGCTGGAAAGTGATGCGCGCCGGTTCTCCCGCGTTATGCGCTCAGCATCGACGGTGTCAGCAAAATTTTTGCATTGCTGCCCGATGACAATATCGAGGAGCTGCATGGTAGAAAGCACAGCTGAATAACCTTCGTTGAAAATGCCTGTAGCCATATTTGCTGCTATTTCGACGATTTTATAGCCGGAATTTACGTGTTTCGGATTTAGGCGCCACACAATCGAATTGAACGATTCCATACGCTTTTGCACGTGTCCAACACACTCATTTTTCGTCACTGTGCACTCGTCCCCGTAAGGATTGCTATTTAAGATTCCAGTAAAAGTTTTGGAGTCGCCATCGCCGATATAATTACTGTACATAACTCCGAATTTCTCGACGGATCTCGAAAACATCTCTGTTATGGAATCTACCTCCATCTTCCCAGACGAACCTGTATGATTTGAGGAGCATGAGTCTTTATGATCCTCATACCACTCCTCAAATGCATCTTCATCCAAACTATTTTTATGTATGGTACACGAATGACAATAACCACTTTTTACAATCAGATCGATTACTTTGCCACTGTAGTATCCGATGAGCGTTGTTACACCGTACAAAGAAGTATAACCGCGCTTTTTCCACGATCCATCGCCCGAAACCTTCAAATGATTCGCAGGTCTTCCATGTTCAACGTTTTTTTCTTTCTCTTCCGTGACGGCTTTTTCGCAGGTACTCTCGAACAGTGTCTTCGACGCTGCGTACAAATGCTCAACGATTTGTTGATAAGTAGATTTTGCAAAACCTGCAGAAATATCCATAAGGCCGCAGAATACGTTTATCCCTTCTCGTCCGATACCAAGAAGCCTCATAACAAAAACAATCCGTCTGTTGATTTCGTAGCCGGTATTTATAAATGGTCCTGACTGGATTTTGCGTCGACCACACCTACACTGAACAACAATTTTAAATCCTAGGCCTCGATGACCGCTTTCTGCAAACGTTAATTTTTGTTTGCATGATCTGCAAATTGCGATTTCCGAAAGAGCGAGAAACACCGATATGAATTCAATAATGCGGTAGCAGTGCGATGAATGAATAATGATATCATCGCTGCTTGCTGCCTTCAACTTTTGCTCACTGCGACTCGTGTGTAAGTCTCCGTCGTCCGATGATACACTGGTAAAACGATTGCCGCGAAATTTTCGCTTTCGCGGTTCCGCAGCACGCTGTCTTTTACATCGATCACCTTTCGGGTAGCTTGACATTTCGATGTGCGCTCGGCAAAATCAAAAATGAAACTGAAAGCTGACGCTACAAATAGCAGTGTAGAAGCCGATTCCGAGAGCTATAGTTTACCGTTATATTGTATACCGTTATCCCAACAACTACTCAACACAGACCTTCTAGAACCTCCAAATAATATTTCAAAGGACGGTTCAATGCTTTCAGGTATATACGAGTATAGTCAAACAATAGAATACACGAAGGGGTGGAGCGCGCGCGCTCGGGTCTGCCCGAGCATTCGCACCTGCTCGACGCTCGGCCACTAAAACTGATCTAGCTTCGAAAATTTGTCAAATTGGCCTCTAAAATTTTGAACACATATTCTTGGATAGTTTTGGAATAGATTTAAGACAAAAACGAAAAATCGATTTTTTGAAGCCTGTAAAGCAGACTACTGCCTTAAAGGGTGTGTATACCTTCGCCCGATGAATTATCCTCGAATAATTTTTCCACCGTGATCTTCGCCGTTTCTGCCCTTGCAGCATTTTTTTTCTTTTGGTCAGCTCCTCTGTTTTGTTTATTTTCTTGTTTTTTTTGCACAAACTGGCTCACCGCCTTCGGAGACTTCGATTTCACGTGGACGTCTGATATCTGACGAATTATCAGCATAATCATCTTCATCGGAAGAAACTAAACGGGAACGCTCTTTGCGGGATGCTCCTTCTCCACCTATGAAATCATTGTTATTTATTAGCATTTTTTATTTATATATATTGGCAAAAGTTTTTGTTTCAGAACTATGTTTAAAGGCTTACGTCACGGTGAAATTTAAATTAAATTTTTTTTTTATTTTCTGATAGTTTATAGTGTCAAGAATATTCAGTTACATTTTTATATCGAAATTCAACGAATTACGAAAGTTAGAGACCGTTATGTGGAAAGTGGCGGAGAGGACGAACAGCTGAGCGGAGTGCTCGAGCAGCGGTGCGGCCGAACGTTGAACGCGTTTTTCTCGAAACGTTATTTTCAAAATCGGTGTCCCTGATATTGAAATATCAGGGAAATATCAAGTACGCCTTGATGGATTTTTATGAACATTTTTAGTGATATTCTTCAACAGATTCTTCAGTCCTTGACATCTTCATATAAACTAAAAAGTTATTTAAAAAAATGATTCGGTGTAAAAAAAATGGGGAAAAAATCAATTTTTTTAATGGCCGCCATTTTCATAATTCTTTCGCGTTGTCAAGAACCGTGTTATATATCATTTGTTAAGAAACAATTAAAAACATTTATTTTAGGTAAAATGACAAGTTGAAATCAGAGACACCGCAAACGAACTCTCGAAAAAAAATTGTTTAAGGTGACCGATAAAAACCATAAATACTAATAATAAAATTGAATGAAAAATATCCTAAATGTTATTTAATATATCCTCTTTTCAGCCTATAAAAATCAAACCGATAAAGCGTATATTTCCGAGAAAAAAAATCACGAAAAACTCACAAATTGTGGGATTTTTTTGTCAGTAAATATACGCTTTATCAACTTGATTTTATTGGGATGGAAAGACTCCATTACTGGACCGGAACTATATATTAAAGAGAATTTAAGAATTTTTGCAATTAATTTGATTGTTATTCATGTTTTTTATGTTATTTACTAAGTTTCTAAGTTTCCACAAAATTAAGTACTAAGTTTCCACAAAATTTAAAAATGTGAGAATCACATAAAATTTTAACAGTTCGAGAGGCAAGTCAATCTATTAGGCACAATACCTCCGAATTCCTTCGTCGATGAAGCCTGTTCAGAATGATGCTTCTCTTTTCTACTATGTTGTTGCCCCACTCTTGAGCGAAGAGGCTGCTCGTCTTCGTCTGTGTCTGACGGAGTGAAAGGGGCACGCTTCTGGCAAGATACTACGTTGTCGCCTGTAGAATCAATGTTATTTATTAGTATTATTGGATTTATTTCTCGAATTATGGGCCGAGTTTAGGGTCGTAAAAAACAAAAATGTTGGAATCTGGGGTCAATTTTGCTTTATGATAGAGAAAGCTATAATTAGTATACAATTTTAACAAACAAAAAATAAAATAAAGGTCTATTATAAGAAAGTGATATGAAAATTTCACTTTTCAACTCTTTTTAATTGTATTTTTGTGTTAAGTATATCATGTGCAAATTACTTTGCACCTTTTTTCGTAACATAGAAATTGAATTATTGAATTTATTAAATATATTTATCGAATTATGAACTGAATTTACGGTCGTAAGAATTTATTTTTTTGGCATTTGGAGTTAATTTTGCCTCCTCATAGAGGAAGCTATGTTTTTGTGAAAAAAAACGTTTCGAGATTTTAATGTCAGCGTACTAGAAATTTGAAAACGTCGAGAAATGTGATTTTTAGCTGGCGTCCGAATCTATGTACAAGTGTGCGATTGTGTGCGATTGTGTGTGTGTGTGCGTGCGTGCGTGCGTGCGTGCGTGCGTGCGTGCGTGCGTGCGTGCGTGCGTGCGTGCGTGCGTGCGTGCGTGCGTGCGTGCGTGCGTGCGTGCGTGCGTGCGTGCGTGCGTGCGTGCGTGCGTGCGTGCGTGCGTGCGTGCGTGCGTGCGTGCGTGCGTGCGTGCGTGCGAGCGAGCGAGCGAGCGAGCGAGCGAGCGAGCGTGCGTGCGTGCGTGCGTGCGTGCGTGCGTGCGTGCGTGCGTGCGTGCGTGCGTGCGTGCGTGCGTGCGTGCGTGCGTGCGTGCGTGCGTGCGTGCGTGCGTGCGTGCGTGCGTGCGTGCGTGCGTGCGTGCGTGCGTGCGTGCGTGCGTGCGTGCGTGCGTGCGTGCGTGCGTGCGTGCGTGCGTGCGTGCGTGCGTGCGTGCGTGCGTGCGTGCGTGCGTGCGTGCGTGCGTGCGTGCGTGCGTGCGTGCGTGCGTGCGTGCGTGCGTGCGTGCGTGCGTGCGTGCGTGCGTGCGTGCGTGCGTGCGTGCGTGCGTGCGTGCGTGCGTGCGTGCGTGCGTGCGTGCGTGCGTGCGTGCGTGCGTGCGTGCGTGCGTGCGTGCGTGCGTGCGTGCGTGCGTGCGTGCGTGCGTGTGTGGAAATTCGGCCCATAATTCGATAAATAAATTCAATGATACTAATAAATAACATTCATTTCACAGGCGACAAGGAGTATCTTGCCAGAAGCGTGCCTCTTTCATTCCGTCAGATACGGACGAAGACGAGCAGTCTCTTCGTTTAAAAGTGGGGCAACTACACAGCAGAAAAGAGAAACATCATTCTGGACCGGCTTCGCAGTCGAAGGAATCCGGAGGTATTGTGCCTACAAGGTTTACTTGCATCTCGAAGTGTTTAAATTTTATGAGTTTCGTCAAATTGCTAAATTTTGTGAAAATTTAATACTTCACTTGAAGAGCAAGTTGTGGCATTAAATATTTACATAGAAGTAAAATATGTAATAGACTTGTCATCAAAGTGGAAAAAATACATTAAGGGCTTACGCCACAGAAAAATTCTGAAAAAAATTAAATTTACAATTTTATTTTCAATATTTTATAGTGTCGAGAATATTCAGTTAAATTTGTATGTAAAAATTCAACGAATTACGAAAGTTAGAGACCGTTATGTGGAAAGTGATGGAGTGCTCGAGCAGCGGCGCGACCCTACTTTCAACGCGTTTTTCTCGAAACGTGATTTTCAAAACCGGTGACCATGATATCTCAAAAATGGCTCGATGGATTTTATGCAAATTTTTACCAATTTATTTCTATAGATTTGTTAAAGATTTTGCGGGACGTTGTACGAACAGAAGGATGGTCGAGAACTGCAGCTAGCCCCAGTGGTGTGGGGGAGGATATTGCTCGGGAAGACGGTTTGAGGCCGGATCGCGGCCCTCAAAAAAAAAAAAAAACGAACGGATTCGAGGGTAGAAAATTAATCTTTATTATTCGCGACAATGCGCTCATGTATATACGCGCTTTGGCATACACGCAGGACGCGGACTCGAACTCGCGGTCGCTCGACACACACTCACGCACTCCCGCTCATGCTCGGTTGTCGTACTAGTAAACGCGACTCATTCGTTCGGACGCTCGTCACTCTCTCTTGTCTTCGAGTTTTTGGGTCGGTTAATCGCCCGATCGCTTGACCGTTATCGTCGGAACGGTGGGCGTTAATTTCGAGCGTACCGTGTCTTTAACAGATTGTTTAGTCCGTGACGTTTTCACATTTAAAAAAATAATAATAAATAATCGTTTTCAATTATTTATCATTTATTATTATTATTCCAATCATTTGTTGAGAAACAATTAACATTTTTTGTTTCACATACAATGACAAGTCGGAATCAGGGTCACCGCAAATGGAATTTCAAAAAAAAAAATTTACGCCAACCGATAAAAAACATAAATAATAACAATAAAATTGAATAAAAAAATTCTTAATTACGCATTAATATATCCTCCTTCCACGCTAAAAAAAATCAAGTCGAGATGTTTACCGAGAACAAAATCACGAAATATGTGTGCGTTTTTCGTGATTTTTTTTCTCGGCGAATATACGCTTTATCGATTTGATTTTTTTCGGTTGAAAGGAGGATATATTAAAGCACATTGAAGAAATTTTTCATTTAATTTTATTATTAGTATGTATGTTTTTTATTGGTCACCGTAAACAATTTTTTTCAAGAGTTCATTTGCGGTATAACTGATTTCAACTTGTCATTTTATCTAAAATAAATTTTTTAAATTGTTTCTTAACAAATGATGTAGAACGCGGTCCGTGACGAGCGGTTCTTGTCCTCACAAGAAAATTGGAAAAATGGCGGCCATTTGGAGAAAAAAAATAGATTTTTTCCCATTTTTTTTTTACACTGAATCATTTTTTTTTATAATTTTTTTTTATGTGAAGACGTCAAGGACTAAAGAATCTATTGAAGTATATCACGAGAAATGTTCATAAAAATCCATCAAGCCGTACTTGAAATAACAGGGACACCGATTTTGAAAATCACGTTTCGAGAAAAACGCGTTCAACGTTCGGCCGCGCCGCTGCTCGAGAGTCTCTAACTTTTGTAATGACATAAAAATTTAACTGAATGTTCTCAAACTAAACTATTAGAAAATAAAAATAAAAAAAATCGGAATTTTACTGTGGCGTAAGCCCTTAAACATAGTCCTGAAACAAAAACATTTGCCAATATATAAATAAAACATGCTAATAAATAACAATGATTTCATAGGCGGAGACGGACCATCCTGCAAAGAGCGTTCCCTTTTAGTTTCGTCCGATGAAGCTAATGATGCTGATAATTCGGGAGATAACAGACGTCCACGTGAAATCGAAGTCTCCGTCGGCGGTGGGCCAGTTTGTGCAAAAAAACAAGAAAATAAACAAAAAAGAGGAGCTGACGAAAAGAAATAGAATGCTGCAGGGGCAGAAACGGCGAAGGTCACGGGCGAAAAATTATTCGAGGATAATTCATCCGGCAAAGGTATACACACTCGTTAACATAACCATAAACTCTATGACTGACTGTTCGCGCGAACCCGCAGGGGTGGATAGGGGGGTGTACAGTGCTGTGGGATGATCCGTCAGTCATATGCTTGTCGCCGCTCAAACCACTCGGGTTTTGCGACCCCGCGGTTACCGAGCCCGGGTCTTGAGGGGACCCGTTAGGGGGTCCGGGTCCTTTGCTTTGCAAATGTTCCTGGTCAACCAGTCGCCTCAAAATCCAAGGGGGATAGCGTCCCCGCGGTTATCAAGCTCGGGTCCTGCAGGAGACTCGTTAGGGGGTCCGGGTTCTTTGCTTTGCAAATGTTCCCGGTCAACCAGTCACTTGTTCAAACCCACGACCATTTCGTGAGCCGTGTTCATGCGGGGGCGAGAAACTACCCGATGGTACCTCAGGGTGGCTCTCGCGTACCGCTTGTTCGTGCAGCGAAAGGTTGCTGGTGTCGATCGTCCTTAAAATCCACGATCATTTTCGTGAGCCGTGTTCATGCGGGGGCGAGAAACTGCCTCAAGGCAGCTCTCGCGTACCGCTTGTTCGTGCAGCGAAAGGGTCGCTGGTCGCCTATAGGTATAGGTGTGAATGTGATGCATGAAGGGAATAGAACGAAAGTTTATTTTTATATATTTTCGCATGCAATGCGCGTTAGAATTGTTACTTTAAGCCCGCACCCGAGGACTTGTCCTCGGGGCGGGCATATCACTTTAATAAGTTTTGGGTGCATGAAGCAATGCGCGTGAGATTTGCTTGCTTATTATGGCTTGTTATTATGGTGATGGGGTCGGTCCATATCCGCTTGTTGCATAAATTTCTGCAAAGTCCGGGCGAAAGATGCCCGTCAGGGAGGTTCAACGCTGTTTGGCCCCCTTTGGATCCAATGTATAAGACCATCCGTCGTCAGGCCGTAGGCGTTTCAGCCGGTACTGTAAGAGTAGCACCAAGCAACGCGCGGAGATGGACAAGACTCCACTCTCCGGCTTAAGTTTATGCTATTCATTCTATTATTATAATTAATTATTTTATTTATTTTATCCTATTTTGCACGAGTTGCATGGGGAGAGCGAAAGATGGTATTATTATTTAGCCTGTCCTGCGGGACAGGCATGGCACGTTAAGAATTTTGGCTTATTGTGGCTTATTGAGGCAAGTTTGGAGGCTTATCGATGCATGCGCGAGTTCGCTGCACGAGAGTGCGGAATTGCAGTCTCCTCGGCAAAAGCCGGCGACTGCGATTGCCTCTTCGGCGAAGTCCAGCGGCTACACCGTAATGCTCGGGTAGCGGACAAGCTTTGGAGGTTTTTATTATTTGGTAATGTTGCATGAGAACGAAAGATGGTTTGATATTTTAGCCTGTCCTGCGGGACAGGCGCGGCACGTTAAGGATTTTGGCCTATTGAGGCAAGTTGGGTGGCTTATCGATGCATGCGCGAGTTCGCTGCACGAGAGTGCGGGATTGCGGTCCCCTCGGCTAAAGCCGGCGACTGCGATTGCTTCTTCGGCGAAGTCCAGCGGCTACACCGTAATGCTCGGGTAGCGGACAAGCTTTGGAGGTTTTTATTATTTGGTAATGTTGCATGGGAACGAAAGATGGTTTGATATTTTAGCCTGTCCTGCGGGACAGGCGCGGCACGTTAAGGATTTTGGCCTATTGAGGCAAGTTGGGTGGCTTATCGATGCATGCGCGAGTTCGCTGCACGGGAGTGCGGGATTGCGGTCCCCTCGGCAAAGCCGGCGACTGCGATTGCTTCTTCGGCAAAGTCCAGCAGCTACACCGTAATGCCTGGGTAGCGGACGAGCTTTGGGAGGTTTTACTATTTTTATTTTATGCTATTTTATTATCGCAATTTGCATGCTTGTGAAATGAATGATGTGCAAATAATATGTCTTACGTAAGCCAACAGGGAGACAAATCAAAAAATTCTTACATCCACAGACGGGCCAACTGGCGAGAAACAGTGCCCCCCCCCCCCCCCCCCCCAGACTACGCTGTATCAACGTGGCTAGGGTCTCATGGCAGACGGGGGTTAAAAGGTCTGTCTCAAGCGTGACGGTTAGGAAACAGGCAACGTCCGACACCGTATCAACTGCCCGGGTGAAGCAAGGCGGCTCTGCGGCACCGTGTGAAAAGTACTTCCGACCAAACTCGTGGGAACAAAATGCAAAATCTTGGTAACTTGTATGAATGTCGTGTGAATGGGAGACGAAGTGCCCGACTGGCAGAGCAAAGGCAACCAGTCGCGGTACTTAACGTGGGAGTTGCTGACTCTGTCGCGAAGCCGTGCACCCAGCCGGCTGCGAGAATGTTGGCGGCTTCTCAGCCCACGCCCATCCGCATGCCCACGGGTAGCACTGGTAGCATCAGAGCTCAGTGTAATAGTTCCGGCCTTCGTGCCGTCCAAGTCGGAGAGGAGGTTTTAGTGGAACCCTGCGAGAGACAAGCGATAGGCCGCGTAGAAAATAGAGCCGCGATCGCGAATGAGCCCCGAGACCCACCTAATGTTAACATCGACCTGAGGCAATCCATGGGCATTAGGATAATGCAGTTGAACGCGAGGCGTTCGGAGGTAGTGACGGGAGAGGTGAGGGAACTCATCAGTAGAAAGCGTCTAGACATCCTGCTATTGCAGGAGCCATACGTCAAAAAGACAGACGCGACGCATACCTTCTTTGGACTAGGTACTGCGGCACGAGTTGCCGCAGTGAGAAGTGAAAGAGCATGGGCAACCATCGTGTTGTGCAACCCAGCCTTTCAGATGCTTTTTGTCTCGCAACTCAGCACGACACACTGTGTCTGTGCGGAGGTGCAGGCACCCGGCTTCTCGTTCTATGTCGTCTCGCATTACTTTCAATATCGGGACGACATCGAGTTGCATCTCAGACACCTCGATATGGTGCTTCGTAGTCTGAGAGGGAAGAAAGTGATAGTGTCGTTAGATTCGAACGCAAAGTCGGTTCTGTGGGGAGCACGGGAGACCGACGAGCGAGGAGTCCAGCTAGAAGAACTCATTCGGGTTTTCGGCCTGGACATCCTGAACGACGCTGATCAACCGGCGACTTTTTGGACGACGAGGGGAGAATCGTACATCGATGTCACCTTGGCGTCGCCTTCCATGTCTCGGTTTGTCAAAGACTGGAAGGTTCGACCGGAGTGGACGACCAGCGATCATAGGGCGCTAGACATCAGGCTACAAGTGCCGAAGACCGCAACGGGAGATCGGGTGGCCGATACTAGTCGGTTCGACACTCGTCGTGCAGACTGGGAGCGGTTCGCCGAGATTCTGACAGCTCAATCAAGAGATAGGCTGGAGGGGCTTGAATTTGAGACGGCAAACGACGTTGAGGTAATGGCAACAGCTCTCACGAGCGTCCTAACAGACGCTTGTGTCGAGTCCATGCCACGCAAGAAGAGATACAGGAAGTCCAACCCATGGTGGACACAAAATTTGACCAACAAGCGAAGATTGGTCTTCAGGCAGAAACGAGCGTATCAGAGGGAAAGAACGCAGCCACTACGCCTCGAGAAATTGCAAGAGTACCGCGCGTCTTTGCGGGAATACAGCAAAGAGGTGAAGAAGGCGAAACGTGAAAGCTGGAAGGACTTCGTCACGTCGTACGGAAACAAGGAGCCCTGGGGATTCGTATACAAACACCAGGCAGATAAACTCCGAGTTGAGAAAGTGCTGAGCACTATCCGGCGAGGCGAAGAGACTACAATGGATCTTAGAGAAACCGGCAGAGGCCTTCTGGATACGCACGTCCCCGATGATCAGGAGGAAGAGGATAGTCTGTGGCACAGGATGGTGCGCCGAAGAGTACGGGAACCACTGGACACGGAAGATACTGGAGCATTCACCGGGGGTGAAATGAGGAAGGCGTGCCGTACGTTCAAGAACGGCAAGGCTCCAGGACACGATCTCATCGAGGTAGAAGTCCTCAAGAGAGCGTGCAGCATAATCCCTGATCAGCTGCTAAGGTTGTATAACGCGTGTCTTGCTTGGGGAATTTTTCCCGCAGCTTGGAAGGAGGGCTCGCTCAGAGTCCTCCTAAAGGGCGAAGACAAAGACGAGAAGGACCCTAAGTCCTATCGCCCGATTTGCCTTTTATCCGTAGTAGGGAAACTACTCGAGAAATTAATAAAGCGAAAAATGAGCGTAGTAATAGAGGAGGGAGTGTCGAACAGGCAGTTCGGATTTATGACAGGTAGATCCACGGAGGACGCGATAGTAGAGCTTCGCGCGATGGTGGAAGAGTCCACATCGAAATTTACGATTGCGCTTCTTTTTGATATAGCTGGAGCATTCGATAACGTGTGGTGGCCGATGGTCTTCAAGGAACTGCGCACAAGGCAGTGCCCGGCTAATATTTACAAAGTGCTTCAGAGCTACTTTGACAATAGGAGAGTTACGTTGGCATGGGGGGATGAGAGCGTCTCCAAGCGTGCCACGAAAGGCTGCCCACAGGGTTCAGTTCTGGGTCCGGCATGCTGGAATATCATGTTTGATTCGCTTCTTAGGAAGCTCGAGGACTTGTGCCCTGACCGATTCATCGCCTATGCGGATGATCTTCTTGTCCTCGTAGGTGGGGAATCGAGAAGGGAGCTCGAAGTCGAGAGCCAAAGAATCGTCGACGCTATCATGAGTTGGTCGAGAGATGCAAGGCTCGAACTTTCCGCACGGAAGACGGAGGCAATCCTCCTCAAGACCGTGTGGGTTCGACCACCACCAGTGGGTAGGCGCGGCGGGAACCGTCCCGACCGCCAGCGCAGACAGATTGTTAGGCCAGATTTGGCGAGAAGGTACCCTACCATAAGGATAGGTAACGCGACGATCCCATTTAAAGAATCAGTTAGATACCTGGGCGTCCACTTTGATAGAGAAATGAGGGTAAAGACCCACTGTAGCTATTTGCGCGACAAGGTAGCGTCGCTGTTCAGTAAACTTGGTAAGATGGCAGGATCCGGATGGGGTTTGCGCTACAAGGCGCTGAAGACGGTGTACAGCGGGGTCTTCCTCCCGATAGTAGCTTACGCTGCTGCGGGTTGGGCTGACCTGTGCAATGTACAAGACACTAGGGTTCTTCGTTCGGCACAGCTTGTCGCACTAAGAGCAACCACGGCGGCGTACAGGACGGCGTCGTGGGATTCGCTGTGCGTCATTGCTGGTGCAATTCCCGTTGATATTTTGCTGGTAGAACGTAGAGTCAAGTATAAAATTCAAACTGGCGTGGACGCCTGGATCAATGAAGTGGAAATTATGAGCAATAGTCGAGATGCGAGCAAGCGCATAAGGGAGCAGGCGTTGGAGATGTGGCAGACACACTGGGATTCTTCAACCAAGGGTCGGACCACACACGCCTTCTTCGGGAGGGTAAAAGATAGGCTGGAGGCGCGTTGGCTCCAAACGAACCACTACAGCACGCAAGTTCTCACCGGACATGGGAATTTCAAGCCGCGTCTCGCGTCTTTTAATCTCGTGGACGGGGAGAACTGCAGCTGTGGTTTGCCGGAGACATCGCAGCATTTTCTCCTTGAGTGTCGGAACTTCGAGGCGCAGAGTCGCCCTGCGAGAGATAGTCGGGGATAGAGAATGGCCAGAAGCGGCGCGCCAATTGGTGTCGTCTAAGGAGGCCTTCGCAGTATTCTCCGATTTTTGTAGAGAATGCCTCTGGCTAAAGAGACAAGAGGAGCTCGCTGAGCTAGAGTTGGAATAGTGTAGGAAGTGGAAACTGGCAAAGTGGCGAAAGTGGCGAAAGTGGCGTTAGTTCGTTCTTAACGAAGAGCGAAGACTGAAGATCGAAGAGGAGCGAGGAACGAAGGACTTAGAATAAGTTCGGGTGTAAAATTTTATTCGTTCGAAATTGTCATGCTGATGGTTAATGACTTTGTTGATTTTAGATTCTGGTGCCACTCAACCGGGACGTGTCGGAACTCTTGGAGATGAGTGAATGGACCGTAAGCCTCGCGGATCACCAGTTCACTCGAGTGGCATAGGCGGATGAAGAAACTTCTTCTTCTTCCATATTGTACTGGGAATTTAACTATGTGTTTTATTTTCAGCTGTAAACATGATCGATTATTTTCAGCTTTTGCTATGCCTGCACTTGACAAACGCAGGGGTCCTGGGGGACCTGTCAAGGCAGACACAAGAGGTTCCATTCCTCTGACAAATACCCGAATAATATGGGTAGACCTGCTGGAATCGGGCATAATACATGCCGACGAATCTGCCTCCCCGTGGCCCCCGCCGGGTATGACTTCCGACACTTCGACTTAGAGCGAATCGTTTGAAGCCTAGCTAAATGACTTCGTTTCCCCAGTAGGGGTAGATTCAACTTGCTCGATGGGCTCACAAAAGAGAACATCAGGCAGGGTGTTTCTCCAAGCACGCCGGCTCGGTGGAAGTTCGCTTGGTGGGTGTCTCAATGAAAGTAGATGGGAAGTTTGTTGCGTTTGCTCGTAATGGGCGAGAGACCCTCAGGGGTCGAGCATAGAATGACGGTCTCGTGCCTGATTTCTTATACAATATCTGACTGTTCGCGCGTGTGTGTGAGTGATAGAGTTGTATCATTTAGAACGACTATAAGTCGGAAACGGCTTGAGATAGCGGGTTAAAATTGTGTACCCTAGTAGAGTGGTCACTTCTCTTCCTTCGGAGTAATTTTCGTGAAGATTGAGGCCCGTTTTGAGATTTTACACGATTTCGAAATTTTTGAAAAACTCTGGTAGCCCTAGCTGGCGGTAATTTTTAGTTATCATCCTAAAACTGCACACGAATATAATATTTTGATCGAAGACTTTTGGTATTTAATTTGGCCGAAATCTACAGACAGGATCAGATCTTATGGAATTTTGATTTTTTTGGACAATTACTGATGACTTCTAATTCGAGAAAAGATGGAGGTATCGAGCTTATATTTGGCACGGGAATGGACTAACACTGTATAATGCTTCTTATTATATTTGGCAAAAATTGATTCAACCGTTTAAATTTTATGGGATTTTGAAAATTTTGCATTCTATGAAACATTTGTTTTTCTGACACATCTGACACGAGTTTCTGAATAAAATATCATGCAAAGAGTAAAATGAGTTCTATTTTTGTAATCAGCGGTGAAGAATAGATTAATAATTGCCTGGCAACGACAAAATCCACAAATTACAGTATGCAATTTCCTGCAATCAATTCTGGTTTACATTTTGGCGGTTTTAATTTTATGAGATGTAGACATTTTTTTATGTTACGAAGAAAGGTGCAAAGCAATTTGCACATGGTTTTTCTATACTTAACTCAAAAATACAATTAAAAAGAGTTGAAAATTTAAATTTTAATATCGCTTTCTTATAATAGACCCATCCTATATGTATCCTAATTATGGCTTCCTCTATGAGGAACCAAATTAACCTCAAATTCCAACAATTTTTTTTCTTATGGCCAAAAATTCGGTCGTTCAATAATACTAAAAAATAACATTAATTGTACAGGCGACAAGGAAGTGACTTGCCAGAAGCATGCCTCTTTCATTCTGTCAGATACGGACGAAGACGAGCAGCATCTTCGTTCAAGAGTGGGGCAACATAGCAGAAAAGAAAAACATAGTTCTGGACGGGCTTCACCGTCGAAGAAATTTGAAGGTATTGTACGTTCTAGATTTACTTGCCTCTCAAAGTGAGACAAGTAAATTTTTGAGACAAAAAACATTTTTATGGTTTTTTGTTAAATCGTTAAATCTTGTGAAAATTTAGTACTTGACTTCAAGAGCAAGTTGTGGTATTACATATTTATATAGAAGTAAAATATGTAGTAGACTCGTAGAGTAGAAAAAAGTACATTAAGGGCTTACGTCACGGTAAAATTCCGAAAAAAATTAAATTTTCAATAGTTTATAGTGTCAAAAATATTCAGTTAAATTGGTGTGTAAAATTTCAACGAATTACAAAAGTTAGAGACCGTTATGTGGAAAGTGGCGAAGTGCTCGAGCAGCGGCGTGGTCGAACTTTGAACGCGCTTTTCTCGAAACGTGATATTCAAAATCGGTGACCCTGATATCTCAAAAACGGCGTGATGGATTTTTATGCAAATTTTTACCGATTTACTTCTACAGATTCATTAGTCCGTGACGTTTTCATATTTCAAAAATAATAATAAAAAATAATTTTCGAACATGAGTCAAAGTGTAAAAAACGATTTTTTTTTCAAATGTCAAGGACCGCGTTATATATCATTTGTTAAGAAACTTTAAAAAAATGTTGTTTCACATAAAATGACAAGTCGAAATCAGTCACGGCAAACGAACTTTCGAACAAAAAAATGTACGCCAACCGATAAAGAAAACATAAATTATAACAATAAAATTGAATGAAAAAATTCTAAAATGCTCTTTACTATATCCTCCTTCCACCCTAAAAAATCAAGTCGACAAGGTGTATATTTACTGAGAAAAAAAATAACGAAATATGTGTGCGTTTTTCGTGATTTTTTTTGTCAGTAAATATACGCTTTATCACTTAGATTTTTTAGGTTGAAAGGAGGATATATTAAAGAACATTTAGGAATTTTTTAATTGAATTTTATTGTTTGTATGTATGTTTTTTATCGGTCGGCGTAAATAATTGTTTTCGAAAGTTCGTTTGCGGTATCCCTGATTTTAACTTGTCATTTTATCTGAAATAAATATCTAAAATTGTTTCTTAACGAATAATATATAACGGGGTCCTTGACGAGGGGGAACAAAAATTGGCAAAATCAACGAGCCATTTGAAAAAAGTAGATTTTTACCCTTTTTTACACTGAATCATTTTTGTTTATTATTTTTGTTTTAATACGACAACGTTAAGGACTAAAGAATCGGTTGATGTATATAGGTAAACATTTTCATAATAATTTATCAAGTCGTTTGTGAGATATCAGGGACACCGATTTTGAAAATCACGTTTTGAGAATAACGCGTTTAAAGTTCAGCCATGCCGCTGGTGAAGTACTCCGCGCAGCTGCTCGTGCGCTCCGCCACTTTTGTAGTTCGTCGAATTTTGACATAAAAATTTAATTTAATTGATTGTCTTGACAGTACAAACTATTAAAAATAAAAAATAAATCGAAATTTTATTGTGGCGTAAGCCTTTAAACATAGTCTCGAAACAAAAACATTTGCCAATTAAATAAATCAAAAATGCTAATAAATAACAATGATTCCACGGTGGAGAAGAAGCATCTTGCAAAGAGTGTTCTCTTTTAGTTTCGTCAGATGAAGACAATTATGCTGAAAATTCGAAACATAAGAGATTTCCGCGTGAAACCGAAGTCTCCGAAGGCGGTGATACAGTTTGTGCAAAAAAACAAGAAAAAAAACGGAAACGAGAATCTGACCAAAAGAAAAAAAATGCTGCAAAGGTTGAAGCGGTGAAGGCCATGGGCGAAAAATGTTCAGAGTATAATTCATCGGGCGAAGGTATACCCACCTTTTAACGTGACCGTAAACTCTGACTGACCGTTCGTACACACGTGGAACAGATAACCCCGTGTGTGATGCAACTTTCCAGGTCTTATATTCGGTGCAAAAAAAAAAAGCTTAACGGGTCATTGAGCAATACCGTACTCACAATTATCCCACAACCTGCCTACCGCTCGGAACATTATTATTAAAATAAAAATGTATTAACACATATATTAAATATTGCTAATATATAACATTGATTTACCGATGATAAAGAAGTATCTCGCCGGAAGCGTCCCCTCTTAATGTACTCTGATGACGAGGACGACAAGCAGCCTCATCGTTCTAAAGTAGTCCTTCAGCGTGGGGGGCAAGAGAACGATGATTCTGACAAGACTTCGGTGACGAAGAAAGCCGGAAGTACGTCCTTTCATATCTTGAAAACGAAGCTAACTCAGTTTTTTTCAAGGCTATGCAAACCTTGCAAAACGTTGGTTGGCTCAATTCGCCCCGTGGGGTGTAACAAAAAAAAATTAAATTTTCATATTGCTTCCTCATAAAAGCTGAAAATTGAAATTTTCATACCGCTTCTTCATAAAAGTTGAAAATTGAAATTTTCATATCGCTTCTTCATAAAAGTTGAAAATTGAAATTTTCATATCGCTTCTTCATAAAAGTTGAAAATTGAAATTTTTATATCGCTTTCTCATAAAAGTTAGAAGTTGAAATTTTCATATCGCGTTCTCATAAGGTTCCTTTATTCGCGAAGCTTCTTCTATGAGAAAGCATTGTCTGTATTTTTGGCTTCTTATCTACTGATTTTTTTTGGGGAAAAGGCAAATTCGATGTAGATGCGCACGGTAATTTTGCATCCGGCCCGAATTCATTTCTTTTAAATTAGCACCATTGAATAAAGTTAATTTGAAAATGTCAAAGTTAATTTGAAATGTCTCTCGCGCGGACAGCTGTTTCACTTCCCCTTGTTGGCAATCGTCAGCAGGACCCATTAAGAGTCTCTATGACATATTTCAATGTTCCTTAAATGTTCACTGACGGAAGATCATTGGAACTCCCATTGAAAATCAATATATGACGCTACCGATTTCCATAAATTACTTATTTTATTTATCATGTATGTATTTTTTTTCATTGTAGTATCAGAAGAAACGCTCGAACCCATCATAGCTAAAATAATTACGAAACTCGTGAAAGACCCGAAAGTTTTCATAAAGGCTTCACAATCACCGGTAGAGCCGCGCCCTTCGACATCCCGATCTTGTATCGACCAAGGTTACGACGAATCAAAAGAACCTCGCAGATCAAAACGTGGCGAGGTCTCTAAAAAATATGCTGTTTATTTAAACAAGTTTTTCAAATAAAAAAAATCACGATAAAGTAATAAACCTTGCATATTGAAATTTGCACATTATTTAAATAGTATTTGTTTTGTTATAACCCCTTTCACGTTTTCACATAGCTAAATTTTCTCACATTAGGTCGAAATACAGCCTGATTCTGGAGTGTATGTTGACCAGACAGAGCTTCAGTTTTTGAGTAGGTGGAAAACGAACCCAAGGATGTTGGCACGCAAGCTCATGCTGTACCTTGACGGTGCAGAAAAACTAAAAAATTCAACGGCTCTAGGAACGGGTAAAAAGAACGGAAAAAATGGTCGTGCGGCAATACCTTCAGATATTCTGGAAGCGGTAAAGTGTGAGTATATAATAAATGAATAAAAACACTTTAAATCAATTTGTCCATTGCTACCGCATTGCTGAAGATTGCTTCCAAAGGATTGCGAGAGTACATGTACGCTAGTAAATTTTTTCCTCCCCGTTAAGAAAACTTTATGAATCTTCTGTTCCAGATTATATCGATCGCAAATGCGTATTTAAACTTTCCCCGGGAGAATACTATCGCGCCATAACTTTGCAATGTGGAACACTCAGAAATCCTCATAAATCGAGTGACAAGAAAGAAAATGAAAAGAAAAAAGAAGGTTCCCAAGATGAGGATGCGGAATAAAAACTAACGTTATTATCGTTTTTCCATCGTAATTAGTTTCATTGCGGCTATTGCATGTTTACTTTTTTTTATATATTGCATGTTTTTTTTTTTCATATCGAAACTTATCGGTAATCTGAAATTGTTTCCCGTTGATTCAAACATTAAAAAATATAATTGGATTTGGAATTTGGGCTTATGTTTTATTATAGAAATTTATCGATATTAGTTTGTACTAGGGAGTTTGTACTTTTCGATTGACCTATTTGCAAAACAGACTGAAAGGGCTGCCCCTCTTTGCTCCACAACTCTGTTCTCTACACTCTCAATTCTCCACATTACTCTCTGTACACGCACGATCCTACACACGCCCGGTAATACACATGCCTTTTTGTCCACAATTTATGCTTCTCCACATATATTTCCTCCATAACTCGATCCTCCACATTATCGCAGTCGGTATTGACTCATGAGACTGTCTCACGTCGGTAACATAGAGCGCAATTTAAATTATTTATTTATTCGACGGGAACAAGCCCCTTTGTACAATATAGTGTGTACGCATAGACTGAAAATGTGTTTTATAAAATATAACTATAGTTTCCAATAACTTTACAATACTTAATAACTAAAACCTAAACTCACGAAAGTAGAGGGCATTTATTGAAAAGTTATTAAGTATTTCCTAGACTTTCAGATAATTTTTCCGATATATTCAGACAAATATTTACACCTGGAATCAAAGTTTGTCACCGAAAAATTGTTTGTAAGTCTTCCGTTGATAACCTTTAGGGTTCCTGAAACAGTTGCAAATTTATGTTCGCTCTTTATCAAAACGAGCGAGTGTAAATCTCGCTTTTCTCGCATAAGTTCGAGAAAAGTAAGCGAATATTGCAAGTACTTGTCGATAGTATAAAAATCTGAAAAAAAATTCATGCTTATTAAAAGTACTGAAAAGATTAATTTTCCATAATAATAATTCCAAAGTATTATTAATAAATTTATTAATAACAAAAATATTAATATATTTATTAATTTTTTAAGCAAAAAATTAATTGTTTAACAAATTACCCGGCAAAACAACTTTATTTTTCTAAGAAAATGATTCGTTCATTTTTCTCAATAGGCACAAGTTTTTTTTCAGATTTTTCAATTATCTTTGATTTTTTTAGTATGGAAAAAATGTTTGAAAAAACATAAAAATCAAAACTAATTGAAAAATCTGAAAAAATGCATACGTATTCAGAAAAATGAATGAATAATTGTCATTAAAAAAAAAATTGTTTGCCGGGAAATTTGGTAAACAATTAATTTTTTGATTAATTTGTTAATAACATTTTGGAATTATTATTATGCAAAATTAATCTTTTCTGACCCAACCTAGAGCTTTTTCAGTAATTCATACAACGGTTGTTTTTGTGGTCATTTTGCGGTCATTGATGGAAAAACGATCCATCGTCAACCTAACAATTGGTCTTTCTTCGGTCGTTATTCCGGACGAAAAGTGTCACAGAACGACCAGTCGTTTTTTGAGTGTTTTGATAGTCGTT
The DNA here is from genome assembly GCA_958510785.1 of Exephanes ischioxanthus. Classification (NCBI taxonomy): domain Eukaryota; kingdom Metazoa; phylum Arthropoda; class Insecta; order Hymenoptera; family Ichneumonidae; genus Exephanes; species Exephanes ischioxanthus. The sequence goes on along the minus strand of OY294021.1, from coordinate 1,149,919 downwards.
AAAGACGGTCGCTTGACTTGCTGGGGTTGTCAATTAAATGAAACATATACTTTCATACCGAAAATAAATCATATGTATATGAACAAAATGAAACATATTTTTTATACGGAAAATACATCGGCCAGTGATATTGAACGTGCGCGCGTTCGTTGCGCGGACGGTTGCAAAATTACTGGAAAATCGAGTAATAGTAATCTAAGTTTTTTATAAGATGCCTTTTCGTCGGGAATTAATGCCGAAGAAATTTAGTAATTTTTTTGTCATACATCGTACTTGCAGATCGGAAGTGATCGAGAACGGTAATCGATTGTTTACGGTTTTATCATACTGAAAATACATCGGCCAGTGATATAAAACGTGCGCGCTTTCGTTGCGCGTATAGTTGCAAAATTACTAGAAGATCCAATAATATTAATCTAAGTTTTTTTATCATACGTCTTTTCGTCGGCTATTATTATATATTAATGTCGAAGGAGATTTGTTTTTTTTTATGATCGTAGCTGCAGATCGGAAGTGATCGAGAGCGATATTCGTCTGTTTATCATTTGTAAACATGACATGACCTTGACACAGTCAATTTTCCCCGATCGTACGTGCCGGCTACTTCTCGGTTTTCCACGATAAATAAAAAATAAAGTAATGGCATACGAATAACGGACGTTCGTGCGCCTCGATAGTTCGACGATTGAGCACCACTGAGCGATTCCCGCACTACCGTGCAGGCGGTAATGTTATAGCTATAAAAAAAAAAAAAAAAAAAAAAAAAAAAACTAAGGACCAGACGCAATAAGCGGTACTGCAAAATTTCAGAGTGATCGGACTGTGAAGGATAGTTCAATACATCGGAAAAGCGTGCAACGACAGTTAGTTGTAAGAAGCGATGTAAATAATCGATCAAACGTGTAAATGAAAACAATTTTTAACGCGACTCATCGGCCAGGCTCTTTGAGGCTACGTCAATGTTTCTGTCTCGATTTTCAGCGCTTTGAAAGTTCATGGGATTCATCGACGATGAATTGTCTTAAGTGTCCAAGCTCTGTAACAATGTCGTGCCCGATTGTAGACTGGTCTCGTGTGTCCGCTTCATGGTACGCGTCGATATTTCGCGCGGTTTTTAGGTTATTACCTAAATACACTCACTTTAATTTCGTAAAATCGTCGATTGTTTTTACCCGCGTACTAAAAATGTCGTATACCCTTCCGCAGAACGGCGTTTTAAAAAATGTTTGTGTACATCTAATTTCCCAAGGAAACGAAGAGCAAATCTCTGACACCTACATTTTTGGAGAGTCTCGAGGACTCGGTGTTCCAAGAGTCACTTTCAACAACACTCGTACAATGTGTGGACAGTCTTGTTTGTCAACCGCCAGATCGGACTTGAGTTTACCGGAAGATGAGCTCGAGTGGCCAGATACAATGGACATCGAAGGAGAGCAGGTGGAATTAAGACAGAAACAGCGATACCAGTTGTACACCTAGCTACCGCAGCATGGAAGGAAGGTCCGCGTCGCATAGTCTAAACACAAATTTGCTTCCTACCGCAAGCTTGTACATGAAAATGTAAGCCCAAAAATGTATACGATAAAAAAAAATAATCAAGTTAATATTGTTTTACCGAATAACGAGAATTAATAATTTCATGATTGACAGTGACGTGCCACTTCTCAACTCGTACGGTCGGGAGCAAGCATCGACGACATCGTCGCCAAGCATGGCTTTCCAGAAGTCCCGAGAGCCCAACATTGATTCGAAGCTGGATGCGAAGGTTCTCGTAAACAGCGGCAAGTGCGTTTTGCACACGAAAGATCGAGCCCGAGAAGAAGAGCTCAAATTGTAAGTCGCGCTCACCCGATTATACAAATCGATTGTATTATCTGTTGGAACGAGCAGGATGAAAAAGGAACGTTCGTGATCCAGTGGAACTTTTGAGTTTCAGCCAAGCAGTCCAAATAGCAGCAGAAAACATCTGAGCGGCAAAGAGAAATCGTCGAGCATGAGTGTGCTTGGCGTTTGAGATACCTGCGGCACTCGAATGTGCCGCTCGTCGATCCGACAATCTTTCATTCTATCCGGACTCGACGTTAAGGTAATTTTGGTCATTTTGCGGATTTTATCGAGCGATTCATGTGAATTATCTAGTAACATTTTTCGACAGATTCGTTACGAGTGAAAAACATTTCCGGAGGAATCGATTTCCCCACGGATATCCACCGACAATAATCTACTGAATCCAATGTTGATGATGGTGAGGAAATCGAGCACAAAAAATTCCAGTCTTTGCACTTGGATGACGCTTCGGAGTATACCCGAGGAAACGATAATAAGGCCTCACATTCTCGAGTTTTTGGAATAAAGGCTCGAGCCGATACCGCGCAAAACGAATTTCCAAGGTGGCGGACAAAGTATTTCGGTCTTTCAGCTCGGGAGCTCGGAAAGCTCGTCGTGGGCTGCTACAATCGCCAGTGTATAAAAAAAATCTTATCGTTATATAAAAATTGCAATGAGATTTCTTTTTTCCTGTTTTGGAATTGTACTTCCAAACTGGAAGTACTTTCCAGTGGAATTGTACTTTGTGGTTTGAAATTGTTGCTTTTGTTTGGGTGTAACTTATTGTGTAATTCATATTTTTATTGCAAGTTTATTTTTATTTTTTCAGATTTTCCTACTTGCCAGTATCTCGTGTGGAATGTATGCTCCAACCACCGTCTCTCGACATAGTTTTCTCGTCAACGAGAGCGGAGGAAGAGCTTACAGAATTTCGAGAGTTCAAGGCGATGACCGTACAATCAACGAGCAAAGAGGGAGGCTCGGGTATCGGCGGTTTGTCCGTTTCCGGTTGTTACCTTGCTGATTTCTCCGTTTATATATTTTATCCTTACGGCGATAGCAAAAAGTCTGGCCTGAAGGAGGCTCAGTGGTCGCGCCGTTGTCGGCGAGAGGAAAGATTCGCTCAACATAAACGTCGAGTTTGTAAAGTTTCATCCGTCGCAAAGTCGTAAATTGAATTTTCAAAGTCAACAATTGAAGAATGGCGTGGACACGAATAGGGCAGTTATTCGATTTTGAAGTAAGCACAAGTCACCGGTCGAACATCTTTTGTTTTTCACGCATCAAGTGGGGAATTTAAACGATTCTTATTTTTTTTACTATAATTTGTTGTACGCCGATTGATAATTCCTCATTTTATTTACAGTAATAATCGACATTGGGTTGGCTTCTTTGAAATACGACATGGGACGATTAACGGAAATACTAGCCTTTCCGAAAGCCTGGTACTACCGTCGTAGTATAGTGAGACATTTGTTCCTCGGGGGATGTCAACATGGGTCTGGTCTACTCCGAGAACGACTGTACACCTCCGCTCAATCAGGAGGAAGCTGGGAAGGGCAGTTCTCTCTTGAAACGTTACGAGAGGCAGCACAGCGGCAAATCGCTGTCGAAAAACGCGGCGGAAAGGCGTCCCACGTTGAATAGGGACAAATTGAAATTGAGCTTGGAAATTGATATGCCACAGCAAACTCGGTTGAAGGGTCCGTCCTACGATTTTTAATTCCATCTATATGTTATCATGAATTATGTATCGCGTGGCAAAAATATTTTAACGTAGTTTCGTTATGCTTTTTATTATATTTCTGTGAAATAGTTTGTTTTTCTAGAGTACAGTATATTATATTTGTGTGCAGTTATCAGACGATGCTGTAGTTTTATATCGGACAAACAAACAGCATCGGAAGTGAAACAACGGGAATCCACGACTTGGGAGACCCTTGTGCTCTTTGCCGTGAATTTTACGAGACCGAACGTTTGCATGGACAGGGGGGATGTGATGGAAAACGTAGCATGGATGACGAAAGACTTTCGGTCAGATAGGTAGCACGGGTCATAATAATGTGTACATCGGTGTTGGTCTCGGATGCTCGAGCCTCAATGCCAGGGGTGGAATCGTCAGTGGAACTATTGAACTCAATAAAATAGACACAGTACGTATTATTCGCCACACATTTGGGGTGGATCATGCTTCGTTTACATTTCGAATTGTATTTGGAAAGGATAGGATAAGAAATTCTATTCTATGTAGTAGATATCCGCGAAGAACCCGGTACCGAACCAGACCACACCTGGCGTGAAACTTTTTGCCTTGGAACTGAGATTAGATTACATGGGAACGTGCGTTCTAATGTCGAGAGTTTCGTCGCTCGACGTTACGCTGACAGACAAATAAAAGATCAATCGAAACAACAGCGGCGACGCATTCATACCGACGAGGAGGCCTGCGATTATCTTCATGCACGGTGACCTCTCCTAGGACCAAATTCAAATCATTATAAGGAAAAACTACGAGCGCTGACTCGCTCAAAATATTCTATAAACTCAACGAGTTCTTCAGTCAACAGTTTAAAAGCAGCAAGAGAGTTTTCAGTTCCTTGCAACCTTGGCATCTGCGTGATACCAACAGTATCTTTAAGAGACAGCAGAAGACACGATCAACTATGGTGGGTAAGACAACTCTATTTTTGTATTATAACCGATCTCAGAGAAAAAACCCGAAGCAACGGGGATTTTTTTTTTTTTTTTTACACCTGAAGGTCGGGTAAATTGGGGATTGAATAATTGCCGATAATATTTTTTTTTCGCTAGGACCATGAACGCTGAATCAAACTGCGATATCGGACGCCCGTCACCACAGGCACTGGCAGCGTGTACTCGCCCAAGTAGCTGGACTGCAACTGGGCAGTCTAAGATTTTAATTCCTGCGAACGGCACTGTTCTGGGTGGTACGATGGAATTGCACGGTTGCAATATTAGTCTCGCTTGTTTTCACGGTATTAACTTTAAGGTAGCTCGCTTCCTTAGAGTTAGTAAGCGAATATTGCAAGTACTTGTCGATAGTATAAAAATCTGAAAAAATTCATGCTTACTAAAGGTACCGAAAAGATTAATTTTCCATAATAATAATTTCAAAATGTTATTAATAAATCAATCAAAAAATTAATTGTTCAATAAATGACCCGGCAAAACAACTTTTTTTTCTAAGAAAATGATTCGTTCATTTTGTTCAATACGCACAAATTTTTTCAGATTTTTCAATTATCTTTGATTTTTTTTTTAGTATGGAAAAAATGTTTGAAAAAACATAAAAATCAAAACTAATTGAAAAATCTGAAAAAATGCATACGTATTCAGAACAATAAATGAATCATTGTCATTTAAAAAAAAAATTGTTTTGCCGGGTAATTTGGTAAACAATTAATTTTTTGATTAATTTGTTAATAACATTTTGGAATTATTATTATGCAAAATTAATCTTTTCAGCTTCGCCACTGAGGCTCAAGAAATACCTAGTCTGGAATGTAAGTCATAGCGACACTTTGCATCAAAGAAACTGCCGAAAGATCGAAAAATATAATCGAGTCACAAAAGGCTTTTGAAAAATAGTAATTTAAATTTAGCCCTACAGAAAAAGAAATTACAGAATCAAATGCTGTCAAATATAACAGCATTTGCGTCCTCCCCGAATTTGACTTTTTTTTGCAGTTTCTCTTTCCGATAACTCACGATACTTTTCTTGTAGCACTGAACACTTGCGACATCAACGTATACTTGCAGATCCTGACGATAAGTCTCGACCAGCAATAGGAGCAACAAGCGAGACCCATTCTATGGCGACAGTGTGCCGTTTGAGCCGCAGTGTTCTTTTTCCTCCACAATTCAAATCTCTTCAGGAATGGTTCCATTACGCATTTGCAAATAGCGAAATAGATGGTAATTCGTTTAAACAAAGAATCAAATTATTGGTTTGTTAGACGAAGACGCTAGTAATTAACGTTTAGATCCAAATGTCTAAGACCCTTAAAACACATGGATTCCAGTTTTTATTACCGACTCTCTCCTTCACCGTTGTAATGAATTTATTTGTTTGCCTGCAGTTGATCGGTTACCGTGCGTCGAGAGAGAAATAACTGACAGCACTTCCGACGGTACTGATACCAGTCGAGGAAGAAGTACGTCAGCCACAGCAGGAAAGCTCCAAGATCACTCGCACATGAGAGAAGTCATATTCGCATTGCCCTCTTTGCAGCTGCATCTCAAAATCGAACATTTGCAAATAGCCAGAACTCCGGATGTAATAACTCCGGAGGTACGTTTGCAAATATGTTAAACTCACGTAATTTCCTATTCAATGTTGTATTTACTGGTTATCATAACTCAATGTCTATCAATGTTTACATCTTACGTGACAACAACGTTCAAATCTTCTATTTTTACACATTTTTTCTGATAATTGACAATTTTTGATAATTGACGAGCTTCGTGTCATTTTTTATATAGATATCATAGATCTCTTATAGTGCTGTGCAATTCTCTTCTCTGTCCCATTTATTTTAAGGTTGCCTAAACATATTTCATATAGTAGGTATACAAAAGCAAAGATGGCTATTGTGTTCATTTTTTATTCGAATGGAAAAAGTTGGCGAATTAACATTAAGGTCGAGTGAAATTTCTTCGAGCATGAAACAGTTACACATACAATGGAAGATTCGCATTAATTAGAATTCCACCTAAAGTTAATGGAAAGCAAATTTCACAGTTAAAAAAAACGAGGTCGAGAAATACTCTGATAAAGAATTTCGGTGTTGCGTTTATTTTCCTAGCTTGCTTGCAATTTATTTTGCAATTAGTAAAAAATCTTGTGGAATCGTAAATAACGCGACTGAACGGTGACAAGTTTTACCTTGTAACGATGTGCACATCATCTTAAGCATTCCGTACGATACTAATTCTAGTTCTAGATTTTTTTCCCCTATTCCCTCGAAAGTAGTTGCTCTGCTGCATGGAGTAGCAACGCAGGGTCAGCAGGATGTAAAATGGACAATGATAAAAACCAATGCAGATTACTCTCTTGGGTGGGCAAGAGATAGAGCCTTATGGAATAGACTACATCCTCCAGAAGTTGGGTTTCTCGCATGCTCGGACAACGCTACCAAAGTGGATTCAACGAGGATTCTTGGATCCGCTGGACAAGGTCCTTGCTGTTGTGTAAAGAATATAGAAAAGATAAGTGAAACGTTTCACTGTATTCGAATGAAGACTTCGTAGGCGAAAGAAGTAGTGTGAACACTCTAGCCACGCTGTTTTTTCGAGGGTCGCGGTTTATTCGCCAAGCAACGATTCATATGCGTATAGTCCAAAAAAATGTATATGTATCATTAGTCGAATTTTAGATGGAATTAATATCTCAATAAATAATTATGGATCATTTCTCGAATGACAATGAAAACAGAGGGAATATCGGATTTGAGAAATGGTCTATCCTTCGTGATATCGCGAATGATGACACATAAAAGTGTGGCGACCAGTAGAAAATTTCATACTTGTACGAGGATTGTAACTGTAGCTAAGCTTACTACATGATTTTCCGGATTTACGTGCCTCCTGAAGAGGATCGTACGCTCAAACGGGGGGGATTTCTTGGGCTCGAGTGTCAAGGAGTGATCGATGGTGTGTCGGGAATGAAATATCGAGTGAATTTGAGTTCTTTATTTCGTCAGTACAGATCCTCGGGTGTTATGCGCGGTCTGGAACTGTCCAGTAATGTTCCTGTCGCCGCGTGAAGGTGTGCCTCTCATGCGAGTCCAGGCCTTATGCCTGAGCTGTGGCAAGATGGCCGCCGCGCGCCACTTGGCTTGCTCTGACGTCACGGCGCTCGGTGCGTCGGCGACGGCTCGGTCGCTTTGGGTTTTCTTCTTCGGATTACACGGCAGTTTATGACTCTTTTCCGTCGCCGCTTCGCGTGTGGCGTCTAGGGACGTGAATCTCGCCGTTGCCGTTCGAGATTCCGGTTCTTACGCGTTTCTTCGTTTCGCGGAAATTCTCTGGTCACTTTCGGTAAATGACCGGCGCGCTGCGGGAATTTATTCCGCGGTTTGAATTTGTAGCCGCCGCTTGCTGATTTTAAGGGACGGTTCCCCACGCGCACTAAAGTTTCTTTTATTCGCACTTTTCCGCGCACTCCGAGATTTTTATGAGTATTTTTTAGGCGCACAGAATTTTTCTCCCTATTCTTTTTTCTTGTACACCGACATTTTTACGGTTTATTTGTGAGCAGGCAGAAATTTTTTATAAACTATTTTTCATGCACACGGAATTTTTATAAGTCATTTTTAAGCACACAGAAATTTTTATCTTTTTTGAAACACTTTTTAACATTTTCACTTGCCCGTCTGCTACTAGTGGTCCTGATGAGGTTGCTTCAGGTGATTGCCGTTATCGTTGACTGATAATTGATGGGCAATTTCCGAACTTTTATATGCAAATTTACACCTCCCTCCCGGTGGAATTTGCATATTATTGGCCGATTCGCGCCTGCGCTTTCGGGTTTTCGACGTTCAATTTTGCCATTAGTTCCATGGGGGTTTCTTTCTTCGCCCTCCAATCCTTAATCGATCATTTTGTGACGTTTTCGTCCTTCTGCTTTTTCGCGAATCGGATGTCTCTCGTCCTCGGGGTGTCGTCATTTCTGGCCAATCAGGAGCGTGGCTTTTTTCCTCGCTTTATTTCCGAGTGTCCTTGATGGGTTTTGCCTCTCTTGGCCGCTGAGCGTCGCTGTTGGCCTCGGTGCGTTCTGTGCTGCCCGCCCGTGGGCGCATGCGCGTCCGGGTATCGATCCGGTTGCGGTATGATCCCGTCCGATGGCGCTACTGGTACCTCCGTCGGGTCTTCGTGCTGCGGTTTGCTGGTGCCTGCTCTCGGGCTGGCACGTGCTTCCTATGGGGGGAGTGGGGGTTGTGTGTGTTTACAGGATAGATGCGTGATTTGTAAAGAAAAAAAAACCAATGGTGCATAAACGAAAGGAACAAATGTATGTTGCTTTAGACCATTCATCGTCCGTCGTTCCGTTAGAAAAAGAAACACGTCGCAAAACTAGTTACAATAATTACTCGCGGAGCCGATGACAGCCGAATACTGTAATGACGATTATCGTTGTACAGCATTTTTATTGATTATGCTTAGATTTATGTAAAATCCGTTTGCGTCTATCGCGATTTTATCGTAAAAAGCCTTACGCTCCCCATATTCATTTATAGCAATGTATAATAATTGTATCGATAAGTTTCGTCATATACATTCTTTACTCGTATACGTGATTTCGAAAATCTAAACTTTGCGTAATACTCGGAGGACCCTTTTAAAATTACTCCACCGATCTCTATCGCCGTTTTGCTTTTTTATTTTGTAATTTAAATATTGTTGTCTTCCATTTTAGTATTTTTATATTTATATCTCTTTTCCTAAATCGTTCCTCGACTAAAGATTTTTCATTCGCAGCTTACAGTGTGTCGCTCTGTGCGGCCCTCTACATTGCCACCGCAATTATTTAGGCCGTACTCGAGAATTAATTTTTGAGTAACAAAAATAAAAAATAAAAAATTTAACAATCCGAAGGTCCCTTGTCTATAGAAAGAGGTTTCTTTTTGGCCTTGGCGATCACCAGATTATGTGTCGGATTGAAAGATGGTTTATAGTTGGAATTTTCCAAAATCACTCAATTTCCGACTTTATGTCCAGAGCACCGAGAGGTCTTGCCTCAGGATTGGAAACCAGATTGTTTTAGGAAAATTTAACTGTAAACCAACTTCGTATCCAACACATATAACGGTTGGTATTACGGTTGGTTTTTGAATATCGCTCAAAGTTTGGTGCACCAATCAACCGGTTGGTTTTCAGGTTCGCTTCACGTTGGCCAAAACGCGAGGGGACGACTTTTTTCGCAAAAAGCATCTTGCCTCATGACTACAAACTCTGCAGTTCGATGAAAATTGTATCAGAATCAGACGATTTTGATGGCAAAAGAAATCTGCAAAAAGTAGAATCATTATATCAATACAATATCTGATATAATTCCTGTACTAAATTCTAATGCTTTTCGCCCATTGCGTTTCAAGCAGGCAAGCTTCGGAAGAAGAGCGTCGGACCCGTCATGCCCGAGTATAACGAGAAGGAGCTCAGCCCCCCTCACCGAGTGTAAATTGTAAATATGATTGTAAAAAATGTCATTAAAAAAAAAAGCACACAAAATTTCATTCAGGTAAGTGCACCGATTGAAATATCTTCCCTAGCAAGTTGACGGGGCACAAATGGACTGAAAAACGGACACGTCCGTTGGGGGACGAAACGGACCGTAAAAAACGACAAAACGGACTGTACATTTTTGTTGGCATTTGGTGTTTTTGTCGGTTGCGGAAACCGAAAACGGACCGAACATTTTTTTTCGACAAATTTGCTTTGGTCCGTTTTCGGTTCCCGCAACTGAAAAAGGACTAAGATCGTATTTTTATTCTGTCCTTTAATTAAAAACAGAATTGAAAGCCAATAAAAAAAAATTTAACTCAGCCAAACATTTTAATAAAAAAACGTTCCTGCTTCCTCGGTTTCCGCAACCGAAAAAGGACCAATTCAAACCGTACAGCAGTACGGTCCGTTCTACGGTTTTTGCGGTCCGTTTCTTTCCCCAACGGACGTGTCCGTTTTTCGGTCCGTTTTTTTTAGTTTTCTCCCTAAAAGCAGCCGTCCGTCAACTTGCTAGGGTTGGAAAATAAAATCTTTTAAGGCAAGATGAACCATGTACCACGTAATATATAAGTACACGAGAGAAGGTTCTACATTTTCGAATCAATGCCATGTAAAAATGGTTGAGATTTGAAGTAAAAGCGAAGTATCATCGGACCCGATATTGAATTCTGCGTCAGCTAATACTTTACTTTTGCCGAAATGTCTACCAACACCGAAAGGCATTAATTATAGTTTTCGTTACCAACTGAGTTTGTTTCTCCTCACCTTAAGTTTCACTTGGGTCTTTTTTTCTTCTTTTGAATAGTGACAAAAAAGGAATATAATTGTCAGCGTATGTGCTATATATATCGTTTGGATAAAGTAAAACGAGAAAATTAACAACGATACGTCCGAACACTTTCAATCTCTTTGTGAAAGCCGCGTGAGTTAGTGTTCTAGTGAAGCAAGCTGACTTTTGGATTGCTATGCTCGTCTTACAAAATGTATACCGCTTGACAGTCGTTATTTGGAATTGCCTCGAGTATGTACGGGCGAAAAAAAAAAAAAAAAAAAAAAATCCATTAAAAAAAACAAGTCGTTCGAAGTTTTTTTTAGTGCGATACACCGTGTGTTCTACACCAGGAGCCTTTCTCAATTTTTTGATCCGATCCGAGGCATGATATCTCGTACAATCACGATTATGCGATTTGTCTGGACTTAAAAAAAAATCCAGCATATTGACCCGACTACGAATCATTGTTTAAAATAGTTTAAAAAAACGTTCGTACATTGGAAAAAAATGTTGTCTAAAAATGGGGGATTTTTACACAACATTTTCTCAACATTGTAGGCGGGGCCCTACGAAAAAAATGCCAACCAAATATATTGATATATATTGATTCCATTTTTCCACCGTATACCCTTCTGGGTTTTTAAGGAACTCCATCCCGATTCCCCTCTACCACTCCCTACCCGCACTCAGCTAAGCTACCTAACTTCCAAGTGCGTCCGTAGCCGACTTAGCTACACTGTACCGCATTTGCCGGGGACACGGAGAAACTACGGAGCACGCGTGCCGATACAGAGGGCCATATTCTACTGATCCTCCGGTATTTTTGCATTTGAGTAAAGTACAGCAACACCAAAGTTTCAGAAGAAAGCGCCTCCCGCTCAACGGTCGATGCGCCAGCTAGCGCACGGCTAAGCGGTCAACCCATCCAAGCACTGACCGCGAACGATTGTGCTTGACTTGGGAGACCACCGGAGCCGTGCGCCAACCACGCATCCACCGCTGTCGGTCCAACCAAATATACATGTTTCATAAAATTTTTACCAATTTACGAAAATTCTGCTGGACGCACGCGATGTCTGGGAAAGAGTCTGGATAAGAGTATGTGATAGATTTTACGAACATTTTCTTGCCGGTGTGCCATGTATGGGAAAGTGTATGGATAAGAGTATGGAATAGATTTTACGAAAGTCTTGCTAGTTGCACGCGATGTCTGGGAAAGAGTATGCATGAGAGTATGGGATAGATTTTACTAAAATTTTTCTGCCGGTACGCGATATCTGGGAAAGAGTATGGAAAGAGTATGGATAAGAGTATGGGATCGATTTTACGACACTTTTCCTGCCGGTACGCGATGACTGGGAAAGTGTATGGGGTAGATTTTGCGAAAAATTCTGCTGATCGCTCGCGATGTCTGGGAAAGAGTATGCATGAGAGTATGGGATAGATTTTACTAAAAATGTTCTGCCGGTACGCGATATCTGGGAAAGAGTATGGATAAGGGTATGGGATCGATTTTACGACACTTTTCCTGCCGGTACGCGATGACTGGGTAAGGGTATGAGATAGATTTTTCAAAAAATTCTGCTCGTCGCTCGCGATGTCTGGGAAAGAGTATGTATAAGAGTATGTTATAGATTTTGCGAAATATTCTGCTGGTCGTTCGCCACGTCTGGAAAAGAGCATGGATAAGAGTATGGGATAGATTTTGCAAAAAATTCTGCTGGTCGCTCGCGATGTCTGGGAAAGAGTATGGATAAGAGTATGGGATAGATTTTGCGAAATATTCTGCTGTTCACACGCGATGTCTAGAAAAGAGTATGGATAAGAGTATGTTATAGATTTTTCGAAATATTCTGCTGGTCGCTCGCCATGTCTGGAAAAGAGTATGGATAAGAGTATGGGAAAGATTTTGCGAAAAATTCTGCTGGTCGCTCGCGATGTCTGGGAAAGAGTATGGATAAGAGTATGGGATAGATTTTGCGAAATATTCTGCTGTTCACACGCAATGTCTGGAAAAGAGTATGGATAAGAGTATGTTATAGATTTTGCGAAATATTCTGCTGGTCGCTCGCCATGTCTGGAAAAGAGTATGGATAAGAGTATGGGAAAGATTTTGCAAAAAATTCTGCTGGTCGCTCGCGATGTCTGGGAAAGAGTATGGATAAGAGTATGTTATAGATTTTGCGAAATATTCTGCTGGTCGCTCGCTATGTCTGGAAAAGAGTATGGATAAGAGTATGGGAAAGATTTTGCGAAAAATTCTGCTGGTCGCTCGCGATGTCTGGGAAAGAATATGTTATAGATTTTGCGAAATATTCTGCTGGTCGCTCGCGATGTCTGGGAAAGAGTATGGATAAGAGTATGGGATAGATTTTTCGAAATATTCTGCTGTTCACACGCGATGTCTGGAAAAGAGTATGGATAAGAGTATGTTATAGATTTTGCGAAATATTCTGCTGGTCGTTCGCCATGTGTGGAAAAGAGTATGGATAAGTGTATGGGATAGATTTTGCAAAAAATTCTGCTGGTCGCTCGCGATGTCTGGGAAAGAGTATGGATAAGAGTATGGGATAGATTTTGCGAAAAATTCTGCTGGTCGCTCGCGATGTCTGGGAAAGAGTATGGATAAGAGTATCGGATAGATTTTTGCGAAAAATTCTGCTGGTCGCTCGCCATGTCTGGGAAAGAGTATGGATAAGAGTATGGGATAGATTTTGCGAAAAATTCTGCTGGTCGCTCGCTATGTCTGGAAAAGAGTATGGATAAGAGTATGGGAAAGATTTTGCGAAAAATTCTGCTGGTCGCTCGCGATGTCTGGGAAAGAGTATGGATAAGAGTATCGGATAGATTTTTGCGAAAAATTCTGCTGGTCGCTCGCGATGTCTGGGAAAGAGTATGGATAAGAGTATGGGATAGATTTTGCGAAAAATTCTGCTGGTCGCTCGCGATGTCTGGGAAAGAGTATGGATAAGAGTATGGGATAGATTTTGCGAAAAATTTTGCTGGTCGCTCGCGATGTCTGGGAAAGAGTATGGGACGAGTCTGGGTGGGTCCCAAACCTCAGATGCGCCCCATCGTCCGACCCAGATTCATCCCATACTATTTGCCATACACTCAGGCATACTTTACCCCATACTCTTACCCATACGACTTTTTTCTACGCGGGCTACCCACTAAACCGCCCTCTCCTTTCGATCCTCCCCCAACCAGGAACTATGTTAATATTACTTCTGTTTGGGGGATCTGTCTATGTACGTCTGTTCGTTCTGTTTATTCGTTTCGTCTCACGTCATTCTGTTTATTCGTTTCGTCTGCTCTGTCATTCGAGGCAGCCGTCTGCGTTTTTACGTCTCAGTATCGTCTCTGTAGAGGTGGCAACTAGTTGCCACCACTCTGTTGTATGGAGCATCACCTCGACAATATTGTCTGGGGTGATGTTACCAACGGTCATCTCCAGTCTCCGTCTCAGCGTTGTCCAGCGGTCACATTCAAAGAACGTGTGTTCCGCGTCGTCCCGGTCGTGCCCACAGTATTTGCAGTCCGGCGTTCGCACTCTGTTCATGCTGCAAAGGTACCGTCTAAAGTAACCGTGTCCCGTCAGAAGCTGGGTGACGTAAAAGTTCACGTCCCCAAACTCCCTTTCGGTCCACGGTCTCAGGTCCTTTATCAGCCGTCTCGTCCAGTTGCCTGTAGATCCTTCTGTCCAGCGTTGTTGCCATGTCTGTATCGTCCAGTTTCTTTCGGTGGTTGCCGCATCCTGTCGTCTCGTGTCCGCGCTCCTCTCGTGCATCCTCTTGCGCTCGAACGCCGGAAGGTCCACGGAAATCACGCCCGCCACCACCAGGACAGCTTGTGCAGAGACAGTCCGGTAGGAGCAGGCGATCCTCAGCGCACCCTGTCTCTATACTGTCGTCATTGCGTGGGAGTATTTCTTGGTCTTCAGGGCATCTGCCCAGATCTCCGCGCCGTATAAGAGGATCGAGTGGGCCGTCGACATTAGCAGTCGTCGTTTTCCCGGTCTCGGTCCAACCGTGTTTGCCATCAGGCGGCTTAAGGATGCTATCCTCTCGGCCGCCTTCCGGGCTGTCCTTTGTATGTGAGGCCAGAAGGTCAGCTTCGTGTCTAGGATCACTCCCAGATACTTGACTTCTCCTCTGGCCTCGATTTCGTCCGTCCCGACCCTCATGGGTAGCGTTGTCTGTATACGTTTCCTCGCAAGAAACATCAATTCTGTCTGTTTTGTTGCGAGTTGCAGTCCGTGGTCAGTCATCCAACGTCCGACGCGTCTCACTGTCTCGTTAAGTTTATACTGCGCCAGCTCTGGGGTCCGCTCTACGATCACCGCCGCCACGTCGTCAGCGTAAGCGACGAGGAGTACGCCAAACGGAAGCTCCAGTCTGAGCAGGCTGTCGTATACTCCGTTCCAGAAGTCCGGTCCTAAAATGGACCCCTGCGCGACCCCCGCGGTGATTTGTCGCGTTACCTGTCCGCCTGTCGTTTCGTATGTAATTCGTCTGTTTCTCAGGTAGTCCTCCACAACCCGAACCAGGTACGATGGAGACCCGAAGCTGCCTCTCAACGCCTCCAGGATGTCCGCCCACCTAGCCGAGTTGAAGGCGTTTCTGATGTCTAGTGTCGCCATGAGCACGATTGGCCGCGCTGCGTGACAATGTCTGTCCGTGTCCCTGAAGATGTCGACTACTTTTTGGATCGCTCCAATCGTTGATTGACCCCTTCTGAAGCCGAATTGCTGGTCCGAGAGACCGCCTCCAGCTTGTATTGCGTCTGTGAGTCTGGGTCTCAGTAGACGTTCGTAGAGTTTCCCTGTCGTGTCGAGTAGGCTCAGCGGCCGGTAGGCTGATGGCGTGCTGGGGTCGCCCTTTCCTTTGGGGATGAGTACCAGCCTTGCCACCTTCCAACGGTCGCTGAAGGTTCCTGTTGTTAGGCACGCGTTGTACTGGTCGATGAGTATCTCAGCCTCAGGTTAGCCATCAGCCGGATAATCTCTCCCGGTACTCCGTCTGGTCCCGGTGCCTTTCTAGTCTTCATCGCGTTGGATGCTCTAGTGAGCTCTTCCGCTGTGAAGATAGGGGCAGCCGGAGCCTCCGTATCGTCTGTCTCGTCCGTGCATGTCGGGTGTGTCGGAAAAAGTCTGTCGACGATCCGTCGTGCGGTTTCGGCGTCGTTCTTGTAGCCGGTTCCCCAGGGGTCGCAATCCACCTCCTCGCAAAGCTTCTTCCAGCATCGCGTCTTGCTGTCTCTGATGGCTTTTGTCAGCGTCTTCCGAGCTGTCTTGTAAGCGGCTTGGAGGTTTTCCCTTTCGGGTCTTCCGCCAGCCTTTGTAACTCGTCGTCTATTTGCCAAGCAGATTCTTCGCAGTTCGGCAATCTCGTCCGTCCACCAGTACTGCGGTTGTTTGTTTCGTCCGTTTCGTCGTTTCGGCATTGCGCTGTTGCACAGCCGTTCCGTGAGTTTTGCCGTCTCGTCCGCCAGTCTTTCCGCCCTTTGCCGGCCAACCAGCTCCGGGGGGACTTTTGTAATCGGGGCTGGTGCTGCCACGAGTTCCTCCGAGAACTTCCGTGCGTCCAGTTTATTTACGTTCCAACGCGGGGGGTGCTGGATCCTTGTCCGTATCGTTGTTGCCGATCCTGCCACTTCGAAGGCTATATACTGGTGATCGCTGGCCGTATAGTCCTCGATCACCTGCCATCGCCTCACTTGTGACAGAATTCTGTCCGATGTCATCGTTACGTCAGGGATGGAGTCTCCAAAACCTGGCCGTCTGTATGTCGGTACGTTTCCTGTGTTTGCTACGACTAGATCTAGCCTTGCAGCCATCTCCAGAAGCAACCGTCCCCGTTTGTTCGTTACTGTCATTCCCCACTCGATCGCCCTCGCGTTGAGGTCCCCCGCAACCACGACGTCTCCGGGCAAATCCCTGATTCCGTCCTCGAGGAGCTCCACCTTTCTCTCGAACTCCGCCACGGTGCAGTTGGGGGTCAGGTAGACGGTGACGTAAGTGACAGCGCCGACCTTAGCCCAGACGTAATCGTCGCCCACCCCGCGGTTCGTTATCCGAGATCGGGCAGCGCCCCTCACCCAGATAGCTGTTGTCTCGGTCTCGTTTGTTATCCATGTCTGCGCTGTCCTTACTCTGTAAGGTTCACACAGTATCAGGATGTCCGCATCGTGTTCGTCGGCTATCTGTGGCAGTTGCATGTCTGCTGTCCTGCTTCGGTTCAGGTTTCCCTGAATTATTCTGTCCGTCTTCCGGACCGCTTCCTGCACTCCCCCAGCGCAACCCGGAACACAGCGCACTTCCCGGATCCCGCGAAGTGCCCCACGTCCGTGTGTCCCGCGTCGGTGCACAGAGGGCAAGCCGGTGGGTTCGGACAGTCCGTAGCGTAGTGTCCCGTTTCACCGCATTTTCTGCAGCTTTTTGTCCGGTCCTTGTTCGCGCAGTCCGCTTTTGTGTGCCCGTAGCCCAGGCACCTGTAACACTTCGTCACTGTTATTCGTTCTCGGACGCAGCATCGCACCCATCCTATCCCGATCCGCCCCCGGCCGAGCAGCGTCCTGGCTTCGTGCGATTCGAGTTCGCATACCGCCATGAACTGCTCCGCCCGGTTCGGACCGAAGATATGGACGCTAAAGTCCGCGTCGTTCATCGTCCTCGGTCGTGACGCAGTCCAGGTCCATGATCTCCAATTGAACCTTGGAGGTCCTGGTCCTGACCCTGCCCTCTTCCCCGATCGCCTCCTGGAGTGCGCGTCGGAAGTCCTCTCGCCCTTTCGGGTTGGACTGTATTTTCAAAAGACACAACCCTTTCTCGGTTTCCCTCAGATCCATCACCTGCACGTGACTTTCCTTCGGGTCTACCTCCGTCCGTATTTTCCGTACTATGTCAGAGTACGTGCTGTCTTTCCCCGGCTTGACAAGTACAGCTGTCCCCCGTTGTTTGGGTACCGGCTTGCGCTTTCTGGCCTGGGGGTTCGTGTTCGTCGCGTTCGTTGCGTTCGTTGCGTTCGTCGCGTTCGTTGCGTTCGTCGCGTTCGTTGCGTTCGTCGCGTTCGTCGCTTTTGTCACGTTTGGTTTATTTTTTCGTGCCGTTTTCTTGGTCTTTTTACTCGTGACTGTCTTCCAGGCTTCCTCTGTCGGAGGTCGCTTCTGAGAAGGTTCCAGTGGCGTCGCGGTCGCCGAACGTTTTCGTTTCGTCTGTTGCGTCTCCCGTTCTTTCGACTCCGTTTCCATGTCTGTCTGTTCGTAGTCAGAGACGTGTCTTCTTGGGGTTGCCCTTGTGAGCTTATGCAACGCCACGTCGGCTGCCTCAAGGATCGTCTTGATACCGTTCTTGACCGTCATGTGCATGTTCTTTTGCACAGCGGCTGCCTCGGCCATTTTTGTCGCCGTCGTCTTTATCCGCGTCAGTAAGTCCGCGATGTCCGGGTCGTTCCGTATCGTTTCGTTCGCCAGTTCCGTCTGGGATTGTGTCTCGCTGTCGATAGCGGAGGTAGCCGAGGTAAAGCTCGCTCCGCTGCCTGCGCTCGACACGCTATCCGTCCTTCCCCTGCCGAGCAGGTTCAGTATCGTCTTGTCCGTTCTGTTTCTCGTGTCCGTTTTCCTCGTCGCTGTTCTCGTCTTCGAGTCCTTGCACATTCTGCGGCCCTCAGAATCCGTGCCGCTGCCCTGGGCAACCGGAGCTTTCATCCGATCGGAACCCGGGGTGGATTCCCCTTGTGCTGGGGTTACCACCTGAGGTATATTCTCGTTTTTCTTGTGCATGCCATATTTTGTGTTCCTGTCTGCTAAGGGTCTCTCGGGGGCGCGACTCCCCGTACCATGCCGGAACGCAGCACGGCCCCTGAGATCCCCGTCCCTATGTGTAGTGTCCCCCTTTGTTTAGTGTGCATGAGTGTGAGTGCTCGTGCCTGGCGGCGAACTACCGGTACATTCATCCGTCGTCAGGAGAGCCCGTTTATAGGGATCCCGGCCATACGCTTCTCGATGGGCCCCGTTTATGGGGGTCCCCCGAGCATTCGCTTTCTCAGGATGGCCGTTTATAGGGCCAACTGAACATTCGCATCACCGGTATGTTACTCGGACGTGTTTGTGTAGGTGTTTGTGTACGTGTGTGTAGCTTGGTTTTGGTCCACCCCGAGGTGACCAAAGTTACAGAAAGTTTTATAAACTTGTATAATCGGCTCCAAAAATAACTTGCTGTTATTTTTAAGCTTTTGTTTCGATGCAGGATCCGAATGACGTCGTTTCGACAGGGCAAGAAGCTGATGGAGTGGCGGATGCTGATGAACAAAATTTTGAAAATGACTCAACTGATGGGCAGACAACAGACTCGATGGATGTTGCGGACAACAACTTCGACAGAAATTTTGAGAGCTACGAAGTGCTCTATGAAGAAAGTTGTGGACAGAACCTGGACACCGGATCTATCGATATCACTGCGGTAAATATTAACGACGGTCCTTTCGACAATCCAATTGTAGGCACCGCTCTATAAGTCTCGTCTTCCCTTAGAAAACGATCCGCTTCCCATTGACGATTTTTAATTCGATATTTTCTTTTTTGCTATGCATCTTCGTATATAACGAGTGTGTCCCCAGTGTTACACCACAAAAAATTATTATTACACTCGGTGCGAAAGTGGCTGTTTTATACACGCTTTGCGTACGCAAAATACTCTTTTTCACACCTTGTGAAGTAAAATTTGATACGATACTCGAGCGAAAAACTTTTTTTGAACTCGTGCTGCAAACTCACACTCGTCAGAAAAAGTTTTATTGCACTAGTATCGTAGATTACGATTTATTTCCGGGAAAAATGGTCTTAGTCCGAAAATTCCTACCTTCCTCCCGGATTGAGGCAGTGACAAATATCACGATCGGTAATAAAAACTGTATTTTTTTTACCCCTACGTTTTTACCCTTACGAGTGTTTATGCTCGGAAAGAAATTAGCCTCCCCTTCTTTCCTCCGAAAAATGTTTAAAACATTTCTGAAAATGTTGAAAAAAATGTTAATAAAGTAATTATAATTTACAGCGAGACGAAACGTCCAACACATCAACGCCGACGAAGCTGCTGCCGATCGACCAGATCATACACATCGCCTCGGTGTCGCCCGATTTCCGCCAGCAATCCGTCCAGACGCCCGACAGCCCGACGGGAACGGAAGACAGCGGCGCATTCGCCAAGGTGGCCCGGACGTCGTTGACCTCGACGCAGAACGTCGACATTCTGACTGAGGTCGATCTGCCATGCGACGCCTCGGAGGATCCCGACGTGGTGCATTCTCTGATGTCGAGTAGCAACAGCACGTTCCTGCTACACGACAGTGGGAACGCCGCTGACGGCCAGCTCCGAGAGACCTCGAGCCAGTTCGAAGGCGTCCAGCAGCGTCAGGCCTCCCAGGGACTACAGAACATGACGCAGGTGCAGATGGACGGCACCCATCTCCAGCAGCCGCAGGTCACCGCGAATATCCGGCAGAGTGTGGTTCAGGTACAATTTTCATGACACTGGGGACTTTTTTAAATTGTTTTAATTGTTTAATTTTAATTGTTTTTGTAGACCTCGGTCTGACCCCTCGCATTTTGGATATGGCCCCGGATTTTTTATGTTATAAAACTAACTCTCAAAAGTACGGAGATCTGTTTTTTAGATGTTTTCAGATTGTTACTAATCAAAATTTATGAATAAAAAAACGAATTTATTGATAATTTTTTTAAATTGAGCCGGTGCAGGCGACGTCACTTTCTATTTTTCGATATCTTTTTTCGGAAAAAAAGTGAAAAAAATTAGAAGGAAAAATCAGTTGATTATGGGGTATCGCTTTTTTTAACTTCAGTTTTTTTTAAACTTAAAATAAAATGAAAACTCTTCGAAAGCATGTGCAAAAATTCTCAAAAACCCAGTGTTGTATGTTGTTCTAGGTATCATTTTTTATTTATTTTTTCAAAATTTTATATAATTTGAATGATTGGATCGATTTGTCAAATTTAATAGGGAACATGGTTCCATAATAATTTATTTATTTCACATTTATTAGACAATAATCTCAAAAATTATAAGAGCTACAGTGCAAATGATATTTCCGAAAAATTGAGAACACACACACACACACACACACAATTCTTTTACCAAAACAAAGAATCCTCTGATGAAGCAAAAATTTGAAGTGTGTTTTTTTAAATACATGAGTTAAATTATTTTTATATAGGATGGAGGGAGACAGAGCATAATTGTTTTGTAATTCTTCAACAGGTATCAAGAAAAAAAAGAGTGAAAATTGAAAAGCCTGGATTTGCCAAGGACGATCCACTCGAGAATCTACGTCACGAAGAGGTGAGTTCCAAGTATCCTTATTCTTAGAATTAACATTTTTTGGTAATTAATAATTAGCTCACCTTAACTGTAATTTTTCAACAGGTTTCGCGAGAAAAGATGTTTCCGCCAGTATGCTTCAAAGGTAAGACCAATGAAGAAAAAGTTCTACAAATCCTGTTATGGATTTTTGCGCCCGAGAACGTCCGTGCCGGACAGAACAATAATTACAAAATCGGCATCAAGGATTTAGCTGGATGCGCGTCCCAGAGCCTGCCGGATTCCATAATCGACTCGGCCGTTGATTTGGAGCTACTCAAGGCATATTTTAAAATATCGGCCTTTGTTAACTTCGTTTGCCTCGTTGCCGACAAAAAAAGGAAACAATTATTTTACCTGTAAATATTGTAACAACGAAGTTACCGATAATGCTATCGGTTGTGACAGCTGTCTCAATTGGTATCACCTTAAATGTGCAGCGCTCAACAAAGCTCCAAGAACAAAATTTTGGTACTGTTCCATATGCCAGTAACGATCGTTCAATTTCTTTTTTTTATTGGTTTTCAAAGAGTGTGGTAAGAGCGCGCCGAGGCAAGCTCCGGAATTTTCCGTTTTAGCTGTTTATCCCCATTTTCCGCCCATGTGCGGTGCAGCTGGCGGGTTGAAACGCCATTGCGTCCGATCGGATGAGAGTACCGCGGCGATTTGACGGTGTTCCTGAGTGCTCTGGTCGAACAGTCGACGGAGAGCGGCATCCGCTCCGATGAAGTTCGTGCCGCAATCTGAGTAAAGCGATGTTGGAATTCCCCGCTGAGCTGTGAATCTCCGGTACGCCGCGATGAACCCAGTCGTCGCATAGTCGCTGACGACTTTCAAATGAGCAGCCGAGGTTGAGAAGCACACGAAGACACAGATCCAGCCCTTGTATGTTTTGGATCCTCGTCCTTTCCAGGTTTTGAGCGTGAGCGGTCCTGCATAGTCCACACCAGTGTGAGAAAAAGCAGGTGAGGGTGACGACCGAGAGAGAGGTAGTTGGCCCATCAGTTGATGGGCACGGACCCCCTCTGCCGAGCGCACACCACACACCGCAAAATGTGAGACTTTACAGGTGCTCTTCCTCCGATGATCCAATACGCCTGGCGAAGATACGCCAGGGTGAGTTGCGTGCCTCCGTGAAATGTGCGCCGATGAGCATCGCTGATGAGTAGGTCCGTGAGTCGAGCGTGCCGAGGCAGAATAGCAGGATGCTTTCCCTCCTCGCTGAGCGTAGACTGGTTGAGTCGCCCTCCAACTCGAATGATCCCATGTCCGTCGACATAAGCCGTCAGCCGAGTGAAGGGGTGAGCCTGAGCCAGCGCAGTGCCCGAAAGCAAGGTACGCAGCTCCGATGAGAAGTATGCCGCTTGAGTTGCCCTGATCCAGAATCGCTTCGCTTCTTCCATGGCATCCGATGAGATGATAGCGATCGGTGGGTCGTTGAGCGCGATTCTGAAACAATTTCCTAAGTTTGAGCGCGATTCTGAAACAAACAGAGGTGAGTCGGAACAGTTTAACCAGGGTCGACACCTGGTAAATCAGATCCCAGTGGTAGTCGACGCGTGGAGCGGCGACAACGAGTGAGATTCCCGGACGAGCCTCTTCCGCGCAGAGATTATCCGAGACCGAGGTTGAGGGTTGAGTCGGTCATGAGTCTTCGCCTTGGGTGAGCCACGGCGGTCCCTTCCACCAGAGTGGATGACTGTTGAGCTGAGCGGTGGTAACGCCTCTAGAGGTACAGTCAGCCGGGTTAGCTACTCCCGGGACGTGTCGCCATTGAACGTCTGCTGTGAGTTCCTGGATTTATGCGACCCTGTTTCGCACGTAGTCCTTCCAACGTGATGAGTGTGAGCGAATCCACATGAGCGTGACCGATGAGTTCGTCCACAGATGAGTTGATTGGACATCCAGGTGCAGTGTAGCCTGAACGTACTTGACGAGTTTCGCCAAGAGCAGCGCTGCAGTGAGTTCCAGCCGAGGGATGGTGAGCCGCTTGAGAGGTGCCACCTTGGTTTTGGAGCACACCAATGCCGCTTGAGCAGCTGTGGACGGTGAGCTGACTACGATGTAGACTGCTGCTGACATCGCCAGTTGAGAAGCATCCGAGAAGCCATGTAATTCTACTGCTGTGTCGGCCCGGGTGTTGAGCCATCTGGGTATTGAAAGCCTGGCCAGGCAGGTGAGATCTTCTCGGAGAGTGAGCCATTTGGCTGAGAGCGGAGCCGGCAAGGCGTCGTCCCAGCCAACCTTGTGTAGCCAGAGCTCCTGCAGGAGCATCTTGGCTCGGATCGTGACAGGTGAGATGAAGCCAAGCGGGTCGAAAATCTGAGCGACTTCCGACAGCACGATCCGTTTCGTGAGCTTCGCCGGTGGTGTTGAGAAGCCCGATGAGAACACGCACTTGTCTTCGTGTGGAAGCCACCGAATTCCGAGAATCTTGGTAGCGCAATCGTCAAGTGAGAGGTGATCCTTTGTGTTCGCCGATGAGACTGACGTGAGCAGATCCTGATGAGTGGAGTGTCACTTGGCTAGCGGAAAACCGCTCGCTTGGCATAACCCTTTCAGTTGATGAGCGACTTCGGTGAGCTGTTCCAAGGTATCCGCGCCTCCTAATATGTCATCGACATATCTTCCGAGCCGTAGCGCTGGCAATGCCAACGGAAACCGATGACCTTCGTCCTCTGCCAACTGCAGCAGAGCACGAACGGCAAGAAATGGAGCTGCCTTCGTTCCGTAGGTAACGGTGGTGAGTTGGAACGGCACCGGGTTGGACTGGCTGTCGGTCCACAATATTCGTTGTAGATTCCAGTCGTCCGGATGCACGTTGATCTGCCGGAACATCTTCGTGATGTCAGTTGCGAAGAGGCAGCGATGAAGTCGGATCCAAATGAGTACGTCCGGGATGTCGAGTTGCAACTTCGCACCAGTGTGCGAGATGTCGTTGAATGACAGGCCTGAGGTGGTCGCGGCAGAGCCGTTGAACACCACCCTCAGCTTCGTTGTTTCCCTGTCCGGCCTGAGAACTCCATGATGCGGCAGGTAGTAGTGCACCTCCTCGACAGAAGAGTCGGTCGGTGCCTTCACCATGTGACCGAGCTCCTCATATTCATCCATGAACCGGTGGTAGCGTGTCCAGAAACCGCCATCCCGGGTGAGCCGCCTGAGCATGTGCTGCAGGCACCGATGAGCGGTACGAGTCTCCCAGCAGCGTGACCGCTGATTTGAGAGGCACTCGCACGACGTACCTTCCTGATGAGTCCCTGGTGTGAGTTGACCGGAAGTGAGCCTCGCACTCCTCTTCTTCGGGGGTGAGCTGACCTGGTGTATCCGACGGAGGTTCTTCCTGTGTCCAAAACTTCGTGAGAAGTTCCTGAAGAGCCGCGTCCTCCGGCTGTGCCGTGGCCGTGCGTGCTGTGCACGTGAATGCGTGTGCAACCTGCACCGGGCCGAGCACCAGCCAGCCAAAGATCGAAAGTTGAGCCATCGGTTCCGTCGGAGCCCCTCGGATGATGTTAGAGTGGATGATCTGACTGTAATGATCTGCACCGATGATGAGGTCTACAGGCCGTGGTGTGAGGAAGTCCGGATCGGCAAGCCTGAGCTTAGCCAGATGAGGCCACGCCTGCATTGGAGCCTCGAATGATGGTAATATCGAGGTGACCGTCCTCAGGATGTGAGCTGCGACTGTAACTGAGCGCGAGGATTGAGTAGACCGTAATGTAAGCTGAGCAGTACCTTTTGTTTGAGTAGACCGTGAACCGCCGATGCCATAGATTGGAATCGACGACCGCTGACGCGGAAGACCGAGTAGACCGATGAGCTGTTCCGACACGAATGTGAGTTCCGACCCTGGGTCAACCAGAAGCCGAACCTCGTGAGTGGTCACCGCGTTGTCGATGTGAGCGAGTGCTGTGGCGAGCAGCGACGAAAATGATGAGCTGTTGGTGGATGAGCTGGTCGATGGTACAGGTGCGGATGCCGCAGGAGCGTCGCGAGCTGACACCTCGTGCAGCATGGTATGATGTTTCGCAGAGCACTCCTTACACGTCACCTTTGATCGACACATGTGTTGTACCCCGGGTCATTGCCCAATTATTCGGAATGCGCTTGCCCAATATTCGCGGGCTGCAAACGAGCGCGCGACGCATCGTTGCGAAATACGGAAGTAACCGCCGACATAGCAATTAAGAGTTTGGCCGAATAATTAATTAGTCGAGTCAGCTATTGGGAAACACTGAACCGGACAGGCAATCCGGAAGCAACAATTGTTTAAACAATTACGAAATAGCTGACACTGTCAAAAATTAAGCTGACATACCTGCTCGCACCCCTATATAAAGGACCACGAGCAGGTACTCGACAGTCTGTTTTGAATCTGAACAACGTTACGGTTAGTTAATTACACCGTAAACTACATACTCTCTTCGGAAGGAAGAAAAGCGTACAGAGTGTACTTCACAACTATTGGTAAATAATCTTGAATAAACTATTGTAATTAATATTGATATAATAAATCGTTCCTTTATAATTCACTTGGGTTTCAACCCTTTACTGGATAAATCCCGAAAACCTTTGAGCTAATAGCTCCCGCAGTACTCAGAGTAGCTAACTGAGCTTCTGCGGATATAACACATGTTTGCGTTGTGTCGTCCGAAGCAATTGAAGCACAATCGCTTGTCCACGACCGCCAGTCGTCGCTCACGAGCACTTAACTCCCGGAACTGCGGACAGTGGACAATAAAGTGCTTCGCCTTGCAGAAATCACAGGGGTAGACGGTGGAGTTATCCCCTGGCTTCGCCGAAGCTCCTTTCTGCTGAGCGCCCATCTGCTGCGCCCCCTTCTGCTGAGCTGATGCCTGGTGAGCGGTCTTCTTCGACCCTCCTTTGGTTGCCGCGGCCCTTGAGAGCGCCGCGTCCTCCTCCACCTGCTCCTGAGCGCGCGCCCGGTTCAGTAGGAACGCCGTCATCCGGTCATATGACGGATACTCCTGAGAAGAGCTGATGGTATTCTCCCAGGCTTCCTTGGAGGTACGGTCCAAGAGGTGGGACATGTGGTATACCAGCAGGTATTCCCACAGATTTTGTCCCACCCCGAGCGCCATCAGTCCTCGATGCGCTTCGGTGATCGTCGCGTGTACTTTGAGCAGTCCGACGGCGCTCTTTGAAGTGAGTGGGGTGAGCCCGTAGATGGCGTTGAGCTGTGCCTGCACGTGCACCCGTTTGTTGTCGTAGCGAGCCTTGAGAATCTCCCATGCCTCGGCGAACGACTCTTCCATCATCGGCAAGTTCGCAATGAGCTGAGCCGCTTCGTCCTTGACGCTCATCCGGAGATAGTGGAAACGCTCGAGATCCGTGAGCCCCGTAACCTTATCCAGGATGCTCCGGAACAACCCGGCGAACGATGGCCATCCTGTGCAGTTCCCACTGAACTCCGGTAAATTCAGCTCCGGCAGATGCGAGCGATCCGGTCGCCCCACGGGTGTCATCGCTTTCGCCGCGACCGGGGCTGGTTCCGGGGTGAGCTGTCGTTTTAGCGCGAACATCGCGTCCCGTAAGGTGGCATGCGCCCGGCTGGCCTGCCTCCCCGCCTTCTCCTGAAGGTAAGGATGACCTTCAAGGAGGGTCGGGTAGTCCCGCAGGAAGCTGTGGTGTATCTCCACGAACGTTGCGTACCGCTCATCCATGACGCTGAGCTTGTCCCCCAAGCTCGCGTGCGTACACTTCTCTACGTCCGTCGGCACCGTCTTGGCTAGATCGAGGATGATATCGAGCTACTCCATTCGAGCCGCTAGCCGAACGTTGAACTCTTTCGAGAGAGCGAGTGTCCTCGGTGATCGCCTGCCGCTGTCCTTCGCCGGCACGGTCAGACCCGAACCCTCTGGTGTGACGATCGGCGGCGCACCAGTTTTCTCCTTGGCGGCTGAAGGATCGGGTTTATCCGCGTCCGACATCGCGTGACAAACGGCACGACCGTGAGCTGATCCACTAGCGCCGCGGAAACCGACGCGTACAAACGCCGCGAAAATCGACGCTAACAAGCGACGACAACCGACGCAAACAAACGCCGCGAAAATCGACGCTAACAAGCGCCGTGAACCGACGCGAACAAGCGCCGTGTAAACCGACGCGAACGAACGCCGATAAAATCGACGCAAACGTGCGACGACAACCGACGCGAACAAGCGCCACGAAATTCGACGCGAACAAGCGCCGACGACCGAGTTGATTTGAGCGAGAATGTCGCAAAGATCACCGTGAGTATTTGTACGCGCACGCGGCACCGTTGAGTTGTCCGATCACGAAAGAGTTCCACCACGTGGACTCGTACCGCGCACTGTCCCCGATGAGAGCTCGACCTGTCACTTCAGGTGAGAGCGAGACGCGACACACGAACTCGCTACCGCACTGAACCGTTGAGCTGCCCGCGACACTTGAGAGCGAGAGAGTGAGACTGTCCGATGCCACTAACCGCGCGCTGCACAGCTGAGACTCGGCTGTCGGTGGTGGGGAGAATCGTTCCGAGATCCCTCGCCATACGGACACCGAGCAAGCCGTTCAAAATGGCCGAACGCGCGAAGGCTAGCCGAGCGCGCGCTATGCCGAGACACGAAAGTCCGGCTGAGCTGTCCCAAGATGGCTGAGCGCGGGAACGCGGCACGACGCGAGCAAGCTCTCACCGCACGAGAGTCGACCGACAGGACGGCCGAACGTCCGAGCGCGAGTGAGAGAGCGGATCGCGCTATCTCTCGCCGCGCGCCAACCGTCGCACTGTCCGAGCGTCATTGTGCGAGAGAGACACACGCCACGCGCACTCTCGAAGCACCGACGGTTGAGATGAACCTTGAGTACACGCGCACTGACACTGTATATATCGCCGCTACCCGTTCGCTATCCGGCTCGAAGGACCAAAATGTTTGAGAATTGCCGTTGGGTTTTAGCGAAACGGGTAGGAAAATAAAGATGGTCACAAAAAAATTAATAAAGAAAATAAATGTATATTTTCACAGCAACAACAGTATACACAGGTGCACAGTACGCTGTGCAATGAGCTGAACCCGTAACAAATGTCGAAATAATCCCGAGTTGAGCCGTCAAAATTATATTAATCCGAGACACGACCGGGTGAGCTGAACCGTGTGCGACTCGACGCGTCGCACACCTGTTGAGAACGCGAGCTTCGCCGGCGAAAATTACTTCGCACTTTGCCGGACGAATAACTTCGCGTTATGCTCCGAATGAGCTGAATAATATCTCAAACTGATGCTGAGATATTTCCCGTGATGATGTACCGTTATACTGAGCAGACCCGTGAGCTGAACTTGAGAAAAGACCGGTTAAAAGATGAGCGACTCGTTAACACGTGAGCTTAGATCGCGGCCATTAACGAAGAAGAATGAAGAAGACGCCGGTTGCAGAGAACGCGGCACGACGTCATCTTCCTCTACCGCGCTTGCGCGAGCGTCGCGCGTGAGCTTGGCCGAGCGCGGCCGGGAGGTGCTGCCACTCGACAGCTGCCCGGCCGCCTCGCTCAACTCAGCTGAGGCGTCGGATTCTCGAACACCATTCAATAATAAACGATTTAAAAAAGAGCTAGAATATCCTACTGTCTATGAAGGCCTAATCGCTTAGCGAGATTATTATCTTTGGATTTGGATATTGTGCTCGGTCTTAATTAATTTCTGTTAACTTTTTAAGCTGCTTGCAACTTTGGAGTGTCCACAAAACAGACACTCCACCAGTGATACAAAAGCGTCGGATAAATATTGCCTGTTTATTTTTAATACGCATTAACAGACACTCCAATAATCTCGCGAGGCGATTACTGCTTCTTTTTTAACGGTGGCTACGAAATTTTTGTTAAAAATAATTAACGCAATATTTATTCCGAGGCTTATGTGTTAAATTTTTGTTAAAAATAATTAACGCAATATTTATTCCGAGGCTTATGTGTAACTGGAGTGTCTCTATTATAGACACTCCAAGGTCGTAAAAATTAAAAAAAAGTTTATAGAAATTAATTAAGACCGAGCAGAATACGCAAATTCACAGATAATAATCTGGCCAAGCGATTACAGCTCCGTCTTTAACGGTGGTTGCGAAATTAGTCTAAAAATGAAAGTAGTTAAATAAGGCCGGTTCTAACTCAAGGGATCTGCACCGACATTTACCGACACTTTTTAGCTCAGACACGAACCACTTAGCTCGGACTCGATCCACTTGGTGGCGGGCGGGTGGGGCGGCTGTGGGTGGTGGGTGGGTGCGTGTGGGTTGTTGATGGGAGGGGGTGGGTGGTGGGTAATGAGGAGGTGGGTGGGTGGGTGGTTGCATTTTTTGAATGAATCGGCGAGCGGCATGCGGTGGGTGGCGGGATGGTGGGCGGTGGGTGGGTGGTAGATGGGTGGGTGGATTGAATTTTTTCTTTTTGCATGAATCGGTGAGCGATATGCAGCGGGTGGTGAGGAGGTGGTGTGAGGTCCACTTGAGCCCCCGCTGTAGATGCTGCGAGATGTTGGGAGCGCGAAGGCATCTTGAGGGTATATCTCTCCCCCTCAACCATACACATCCCGCCATCTCATCACTTTTTCTCTCTGTCAACCACTTTGTCATAAATAAACAAACATCGTTGCACCAAATATTCAACGCTGTATATCGTGTGTTTATAATATTTGAGTCGCGAGATGGTGAGCTCACTTCTTCAATCGATACAGTCATCGATGAGTCAGACCCTTGTTATCAAATTTCTTATAGGGGGAGGGCTCTTAAGTAAACAAACATCACAGCATCGAATATTGAACGCGTTATATCATTTTATGTGCGTGTTTATAATATTGAGTGTAAGACTCCAGAGTCGTGAGACGTGGAGCTCATTTCTTAACTCGAAGGCAAGATGAATTTAATCGATGGTGTACTCGCAGTTCATAATATTAAAAATCCGTGGGAATTAACACTGGCTGAGCTGAAAAATATCACGAAACCTCAGCTGTTGCGGCATTGGAGTAACCAAATTCATCATCTATGGGATCGGCTGCCCGCGCATCTCCACGCTGATGTTGAACTTGCATCGTACTTACCTTGTATGGATCATTGGAATACCCCTGATATGCGAACGCATATCGATGGCCCAGCGCCTAGACGTCGAGAATGTGAGAAGTGTATATGGAAAGCTGCGATGGGTGCAAAAATAATAAGGGGCTGTGAAACTGTCGATGCTGAGAAAAATAATAAAGTTTGTTACAGAGAAAAGGCGGAGCTTACTAATGAGGCTATCAGAATTTTGGGGAGGGGTTAAACCGAAAATCACTGAGGATTTTGGGAGGTGGTTAAAGGCTGAAAAAATCGAATGCTGTAAGTTTGACTCAGATTAAACCAGAACGTAATGCAGGACAGACGTGCGGAGCTCAAAGAACGTATCCGACTGCTTTTAAAAAACATCGAAGAAGTTAAAAGTCTAATTCGTACGAGATCTGATCTGCATCTCTTATCGCAAGAAATTTCGAGGTTCCGCATATCATCGAGGGTCCACGTATCAATAGAAAATGGATTTCTCTGCAATCAACGCGGTGGGCAAGATCGCAGAGTTCCTTCCAACGAAGAAGCTGAAAGACTGGGAGGCGCAGAAGGACCATCCAATCACCCACATCAAATTCGTACAAACGACATACGGCAAGAGGATCGTCGTCGAGGTGGGCAACGAGTTCGCCACATTCCTACCTGCCAGACTTGTGACAACCCTCGACGAGAATAAAGAACTATTTGAAAAAATGGTGAAAGCTGCACAGGCTGGTGAACTGTACATGAACTATTACGGTGAAAGATATAATAACGTCGAATTCAAAAGCCTGTTAACCGATGATGTGAACCAGCAGTGGCAGCAACAGCAGCAGAATGAACCGAGCAATGTATTGCAGCATCGAATTCTTTATCTCTAAGCTGCTAGATTTGTGCCAATTTGTGACAATTTTCGACGGTGATGGTGATGATGAACTGTTTCACGATGTATGTGTGCGTGTGTATGCGTGCGTTGAAGCGAACAATCTTTGATCTCGAGTTGGGGGCTTCGTTATATATTTGTGCAAGCCCCTAATTATATATTGTAACAAAATATTCAGGAGAAAAAGGGTTGCCCGAAGGCTGCTGTGACACGACGAAATAGAGAATTGTTTTCATATTATAGGCCACAGTATTTTGAAGTATAGTTGCCGATTGTCCCCCTTCCCCCCGCCCGTTCCCGAGTTAGCCAAGAGCCGAGCGACGATGAGCGAGCGTTACCGAGTCGACGAGGCCCCACCCGGGGTGACCAACTCAAGGAGCCGTACCGCCACGACGGAAGGAGGGAAGGACGTTCGTACAAACGGGTATGATACCATCCCTTTGGTTTCACCGAACGTCGTCTGGAGATCGTGGAGGCCCGTCCGACCTATTCGCCACGGCAGAGTCTTCCGATCGGCCTTCTCCCCTCGATCCAAACGACGGGGAGTAGAATAGGCCGATCTCAAACGGATGAAATGAAGCACCTCTGCCTGAGCGGTGACGATCCGGGAAACGGGATAGAAGTCGACGGCGAGGAGCGAGAGAGACGGAACAACAACACGGTAACCGCTTGCTCTGTCCAGTGCTCGAGGCATAATCACGTGCTCCCGAAACCCGAGGTGGCAAGAGGAGAGGAACCGAGGTGCGAGTCCGATCTCGTCACTTCGGCGCAACCCATTGTAGCGACAGCGTGTCGTATTTTTGCCCTCCCACGAGTAATTAGTTAATATTGTGAATTAAGCGATCAGTGTGATATCGAGTGAGTGAGACAACTCCCAAAGCCCTCCCCTACCCATTGGAAAACCCTTGACGCATCCCCGAGTTCCCCCAAGCCCGAATATTCCTTATTTGTCCTTGATTACCTTCGTTAATGAGCCACGTGCGCGGTGAGACGCGTTGTAACGAATCTGGCTCCGTCGTTGCGTTATATAGAGTCAGGTTGTTCCGATAATATTTCTCTCCCTACCCAACGAAATTACCAATTACCCAAAGTATTATTCCCCAATTGTTTTGGAACATCCCCTCCCCACCCCCTCTTGTCTTGTATGTGCGAAAGTGAGACACGGCGAACCGGTGTTCGTGTAATATCGAAAGCGCGTTTTCGCGGCGCGACACCGGCGAAAGAGTCAAGCCGAGTACACGTAAGTTTTTCAGTCGTTTTTCATAAGTCCCGATTTTGCCTGTTATATCGAGTCACGCGTGTCACAGCAGTGCCCCGCGAATTACCTAGACCCCCTCGTCCGAACCCGGACAAGCTCTCCCGGAGCAGGTAATAATTAAGAGCCGTCGAGGTCGATACGAACCGTTTTGCTACCCTGAGATTATTGTTATTCGAGTCATCCCCCTTCTTCTTTTTGGTTGTCGATTGACAGAGAAAATTCGAAGTCGCTGTGAAAGCGACTGGCGCCCATTACAATTAAATTCGGATTTTCCACACTGTCGAATTCAATAAATAATAATTTCTTTTCATTTTATTTTCCGAGTCATTACTTCACTTCGAGTTCCCTCTCCCCTTTTCCCTTCCCACCGCGTTGGAGCGAAATAAAACCATTACAATATATACTATAACCATATATTATTATTTTCCTTCACTTTTTAATATTGTAAAGAATTTTTGCGGGGGGTGGGAAAAAATAAAAAATAGGTTTTATATAAATATGTAATGTTTTATTTATTTCTTACGAAACCTCCTCTTCCTGCTCCTTCTTACATAAAGTTTAAGATGGTTTAAGTCAATTCTTTAGGGCTTTCGCGTTCCCCGCGGCACAGTTATATTTCGGGGTATTGGCGTGATGGGGGCATCCGATGGTCCATAGGACGGTTGGTAATTTCTGCAACGATGGGCAGTCCAGCGATTCCATATCAACGATGGATGATAGCGATCTCTCCATGAAGTGCGCTATAGATCTCTTTTTCTCCTGGCCTTTCACGAGAATGGTTTTCGCACGTTTTAAAATGGATCGAATTCTCTTTGCTCCTGCTTGGTAGGATAGGTCACCAGAGGTCCAGTCTATTCCGTGATGATTTCGTTGAACTCATGAATTCATGATCTGATATTTTTCTGGTAAGGCAGACCATGCGCAGGGTGGTTTGAGAAGAAGCGTCAGAGGTTCAGTTGAGTTACCGTCAACTTCAATGACGGAAAATTCTTTCAGCACGAACTCATCGATGGGTTTCTTAAAGCCTTGAACGTCGACGATGTAATCCATCTTGAACATCACTAACTTGATTCACGATCGAGAGGCGGCTTTTATACCAATTGTTTCACCCCACCACTAATAGGATTATATTCAACTATTCGATGATGTATGATTAGGCAAAATGCGGATGTTTCAGCGGGGAAATTATTTTTTGCTTCAAACTCCAAGCGAATATCAACGGGGCCAGATTTAAGAGATTCATTCTGCTTTGAAAAATCGATTACGATTAGCGGAGCATAATTTTTTAAATCACTTTTGTTCGGGAACGGTTCTGCATCTTTACCGTAATAGCTAGATTGGAAATTTGTATACATTTCATACAGCAAAGCGTACTGATTTTGGCCAATATTTAGATTCAAGTTTCTATATGGATAACATTGTGAATTCAAGTGCAATTTCACATCACCGACGTTACAATGATCGAAATGGTTGACATTTTTAAGAGGCTTATTTTTCCTGCTCGTTTGAAAACCTAGAAGTACATATCGAGGTTTCTCCATCGAACTGTGGTAAAACTAACGCGCTGCTTACACTCCTAACTCATCCCAACGGATTGCGATTTGAAAACATCAAGAGACGCGGTAGCGTCTCGACGCCAAGTACTTAAAAAAAAGTTTTTTAAGCGAGTTGACGAGACGCTACCAAGTAACCTACTCCAAAATGCCGGAAGTGGATTCTTGCAGCTCGATTTTCTCGAAAACGAAGCATCGGATCGGAATTCCAAGAACACTTTTACCATAGATATAGGATACAAGCTTTCGAACGCGCCCTGTTACGATTATAACTGTTCGGTCGATGCTGAGATATGGGCATCGTGTCCCTCTCGAGGTCCGAAAATATTATAAAATGTGATGTGATGTGATGTGATGTGATGTGATGTGATGTGATCGCGTCTACTGCGCATGCGTCCTGCGGGCCAGCTGGCTTGCCTTTCGACTCCTGGGCTGCGTTTCAGAAATCATACCCGAGTATATCAATCGGCAAAATATATATTTTTTTTACATGATGAACATTTGTGCTGAAAATTAGGGAAACAAACTTGTGATTATGTGATATGTGATATGTGATTTAAAGAAATCAAAATATTTTTGCGTTAAAAAAATGTGAGAGTGTCGTGAAAAATTGTGCATAATAAGTGTCAATAAAAAAATAACTTTCGTGTAAAAAAATTGAAAACCGTCGATAAAAACCCCCATAAATACATCTAATCTGATAATATTAATAAATATAGTATGTATTATTATCTCTTAAGGGACAACACCACTGTGACCCCCTTTTTTTTTGCCGTTTTTCAAGAATTTTTTTTTGTGGGAAAAAAAAGAGATATTCTAAAATTTTTTTTTTCTTTTGTTTGTTGTTTATTAAAGATACATAATTTTTTTTTTTTATTTTTCACGCCTCATGGTGGCGCTGGGGAAGCTCCGGCGTCAGGTGCTGTTGCCTCTGCAGTGATCCGCGGCACGCAGCAGAACTGTCTTCAAAGTCGATCTGAAAAAAAATACCGAGTGTTTTCGTTAATAATATGATATTTTGAAGAGAAGTACATAGGGATTTGAAAAAATATAGATTTTTAAAAAATAGGCACGCTTTCGAAATTTAAGGTCGATTTTCGAGCAAAATTTCTCGTCGAAAAAAGGCTATATTTTTTTTTTATTGAGATATCGAAAAAATCCTATGTACTTCTTTAGATAATCTAGTTTTATTGATGCAGTCCAAATTTGAAGTCGATCGGATAAAAATTGCTCGAGTTCTGCTGCGTGCCGCACTCAAAAAAGTGGTTTTGAGAAAAACGCGTTCAAAGTTTGAAGTTTGTTAATTTATGTGATAAATTGGAAAAAAAAAATTTTACCTTATCAGCGATTCCGGCACCATATAGCTGGCCTTCAAGAAGCAAATCAAGATCCCCAGCATCTTTTCTCGAACTTGTAGAGGCTTTTCTTGCCTCTTTTGCAGCATCCGTGAGCGAGCGCTCCGCCTGCTCGATCCGCGCTGCGTCGGTTTCAACGCAAAAATTGAAACAATTTGGGCCGATGGTTACCCCCAACGTCTCCATAACTTTCATGAGGCTTCTCAGGCCATCGTTGAATAATAATACCGCGATATCAGCGGCAATATCGATGATTTTTTTGCCCCCGGACTGACACTTGGGGGCTATTCCGTCCTCCATCCCATTTTCCAACGAAATTCTTTTCTCTTCAAGTGCAGCCTTTTGTTTGCTCACTGCGCTCACAGCTTGAGTGGCAATCGAAATCGAATTTACGATTCGATTGTAGAAAGATTGAAATATGGGGCGCGGTAGGTCCATAAATGCACAAAACTTCATCAGGCCATTCAAACCGACGCCAAGAAGACGCATGCTGAATACGATCCGACGATTTATTTCGTATGCATTGTCAATCATAGGACACGAATTGATTTGCACTTTTTTACAATGGCCGCAATCGACCTCGATTTTGAATCCGAGTCTGCGCAAACTTTTTTCAGTAAACTTTATATCGCGATCACACACTTTGCACTTCACTAACGTCGATATAATGTTCAATGCATTGAAGAGGTGTCCTCACAAAACTCGACTCGTTGATGGACGGTCTGTCGTGATGGGGGGGTTTTTCGAATGCCCATTTGAGGCGTATGTTTGTGTGGTTTTATTTGGCCCTGATAAAGGCCGTTTAAACCCGGGTGTTACCCCGCTCCTTTCTTCTCGCTCAGTTTTGCATCCCGTAGGTGCGTGGTCGTTCGCGACCGGAAGTCGGTGTTGTGACTGGCGGGGGCTCTAACCCGTTTTAGCCTCGATCAGTTTCGCGTTTGCGCGGTCATACGTGACCGGCAGTTGGTGCCCTCCAACTTCGCGGGGCTCGAACCCGCTTTGCACTCACCCCTGCGTTAGAGGCGGGGTTGCTGTGATCCCGATGTCGACGGGCCGGCCTCGTTGGGGTCGATCGAGGTGGGCACGTACTCCGGAATCGGGACGGTACGCTGGAAGATTCCCGGGTGCGTGCCTACCTCGTCGTAGATAGACCCGAAATCGTTGATGGGGTCGTCTCCCGGGGGGGGGGGGGGGGGGGGGACGTTTTCCGCGGCGTTGGCGAGGCGGTCCAGGGGTCCGTCTGCCCCGTATTCTGCACGGGCGACGTAGGCGGCGGCCGCGGAGAGGATGCCCAAAGAACTCTTAGACGAGAGATTGCTCTCGGGGGACCACAGATGTTTTGTGGGGGGCGCGATCTTGTCTTCCGGTACCTCGCCGAACCCGGGCAGCCGTTGGAGGTCTCCTTCGTTGTTCCCCTCTCGCAGAAATCCGGCTGTTTTCCCGGTTTCGATTTGGAGCTCTTCGAAGTCCTGCGGGTCGGTCGCTCCGGAAGCCGTGGTGGCCGCTGGGATCGGCGGAGCCCACCTTACCCCGGAATTTAGGTTTTCGCGGTTCGCGGGGGAGGCGTCGAAAAGTTTTTCCCACAGGGTTTTTTGGCGCGCGGTGGCCGTTTCCCTCGTCCGTGGGAGGATAGGCCCGTGGTCGTCGCGAGGAGAGGGGTCGGACGAACGCGGTGGGGCGAACTTCTGGCGCTGCCGGCAGTTGCGCCACCCTCCGTGGATCGCGATTCACCCTCGGCGGTGGGTCGGTTTCGCGGTGGAGCGTCGGCGCGCGGTTACGCGGTGGCTGGCCCGGAGCCCGGTTGCGCCATCCCGGAGGAGGACTTAGTAGACCCGGGTCTACCACGTGACCGGCCTCGATCAGCCGGTACAGAGGCACGGGTCGCGTGGCCTCGGGAGATCGCGGTGGGTAAGACCTAAAGGTCGGTAACTGTAGCGTCGGCCGTTGACCCGGTCTCCGCGGATTGTCGTCGCGGGTTACCCGGTGTACCCGACCGCGTCCGCGCCGGAGGTTCCGCGCGTATGGCCACTGTCTCGGGTCTATGGTCACGACGGAGGTGACCGTAATCGTTGGTAGTTCGAGTCCCTCCGCTACGGCTCGCCGAAGCTGGCGGCGGAGATAAGACCCGCTGTTTCGGGATCGCGGCATGCGAGGTTACCTGGATGTCTACCTGTAGGGGGGGGGGGGGGGGGGGGGAGAGGTACAAAAAAAAATTATCTCCCGTCTCCTCTTGCCGCCCGTTAGGGGTCGCCGGTGTTGTTCTCCGAGGGCGACTTTCCGATGGAACCATTCTGCGTTGGCCGCTTGGTCAGCGGGGCCGCTTGCCCCAGCGGAAGCTACCGTTGGCCGCTTGACCAGCGGGAGATAAAGATGGCCCCTTGATCAGCGGAGTGCCTCGTTATAAAGCGGAGAAAGATGGTCGCTTGATCAGCGAAACGCTTTTAGAAAAGCGAAGAATTTTGGCCGCTTGATCAGCGGAGCGATGAATGTTGGCCGCTTGATCAGCGGAGCGATGAGTGTTGGCCGCTTGATCAGCGGCATTTTTTCGCTTTGAAAAAAGCGGTAGATTTAATTTCGCCTTCCTAAAGGAAGCGTGCGAGTTTCTCTGTCTTGAAAAAGACAGAGAATTCAAAAACAGAGATTTTTTCGCCCTCTTGTTCGAGGGACGGTAGGATCGGGTGAGCGTGGAAGCTGAACGCCGCTTGCTACGGTTCGAAAATCTGATTTTATTGGAAAATATCTCGCCTAGTTATAGGAGTTCCAGTGTACATTCGCTTGCGAAAAACTTTCGCAAAATCTCCCTCTCGCGGGGAGTCTTACAACTAGAGTCGGGTGTAGCGGCTGGAGCGAATGCTCGCCGCGCTCGGCTATCTTCGGTAAAGTTCGGTTCTCGCGTGGCTCGTAAGCGTCGAGCGTGTGTTTGGTGTAGTGCGCGGGTTTAACCTCGCGCTGTGTTTACGCAAGTGTTGTTTTTTTTCTTTAATATAAATTTAACAAGTGTTCCGGAATAAAGTGTAGTGAGGAATGTGTAGATGATAAAATAATACATCGTGGCGAACCGGTGGTGTGCGTGCCATCGAGTGCTGGTGCGTTTTTTTCCAGGTATTTTCGTCGAGGATATACAGGAGCAACAAGTGTCCACGGCAGTTCCGAATTCTCCCTATGGTAAGTCGAAATTTATTCTACTCATTTTAAGTCCGACTCTCCTAATGAGAGTATTTTTTCCTCTTTTTCTTCGTCGATTTTTGTATAATGCGTAATTTTTTCAGTTTCAGATTCCACGGCGTGGGTTCGCCGGGAGCTCCGGACAGATCGTCCGGCGTCGAGGGACGTGGACAGAGGGTCCACGACAGCATTTACAGGTGAGTATCTAGTGTCTAATTTTCTAAAGCGCTTAATGGCTATTTTTCCTTATTTATAAGTTTTTCTGTTTCAGGTTACGGCGAGGTAGCGGATAAGCCGCTACCTCGCTCGGCGTCGCCGAGGGAGCCGGAGGGTCCGTTGGGTCGCCGTTGAGGCTTCGTCGCCCAGGTGAGTTGTTTCAATGTGTAATACGTTTTTTAACTATTATTAATATTGTTATTTCTTTTTATGTATTTTGCAGGTTACGGCGAGGCAGCGGGGAAGCCGCCACCTGGCTCGACGTCGCCCGAGGCTCGTCTGGGGAATCCTCGTGGCCCCGTCGCTGGATCTGCACGACGTTGTAAGTAGCATTTCAATGTATCGGTTTTTCCATTTTAAAATACTAATTTTTTCCTGTTTTCTGTTTCAGGTGCCGGGTCCAGGACGAAGCGACGAGGGATTTGGAGCGACGCACGACGAAGGCGACGGCCCTTCGTCGCATGGTAAATATGTAGAGTATTATATCTATGTTTTGATTAATTATTAATAGTTGTTTCTTTTTGTTTCAGATTTTTCAGGTTACGGCGAGGGAAAAAACGCCGGTCGGCGTACAACAACTATACGATAACCAAAATCGTTAGTAACACCGACCTCTAAATCGTCCGACGATTTTAACTTTTTCGCTGACGTGCTCACATTCTCTGCAGAACTATTTTCAGAGCTATAACGGTTCGGAGGTTTTCGATTCGAAATTTTCGATCGACTCTTCGTAGGATAGCTCCGTTTCGTACCCTTTTTCCCTGCGTAGACTTTCTCGTTGTTCATTTCGATGTGCAAAGAATAATTCTGAGCGTTCGATATTTATAAACGAAACGATTCGGAGCGTTTAGATGCGAATAGCGTGGTTTCTATTCGTAAACTGACGCTATGACGCTATCCCTATACCTGCCTTGAAAATTTTTCAACTATCGCCACCTATATCTTTTTTCGAAACTATATTTATAACAATAGTCGGCTTTTGTGAAGGGAGGCAAAAGAATACCTGGAAATGACTCACACGACTATAGGGTATACCTGCCGACCGGTTGAGATGCGCACCTGGCTGAGGCGGCGCGGGACCCCGAGCGTCACGGAGCGCTGCACCGCTCCACAAAATATTTAATATCTCCGAAAATAATTATTTTTTCGACCTGGGACCAACGGCATTCTATTCTTAAATGTATTTTAGATTTTTCTAGATGGTTTTCAAAAAATCGATTTTTTGAAGCCGTCACAGTGGTGTTGTCCCTTAAAAAATTGAAATTTTCATATCGCTTCCTCATAAAGTTGAAAATTGAAATTTTCATACCGCTTTCCCATAAGGTTCCTTTATTCGCGAAGCTTCTTCTATGAGGAAGCATTGTCTGTATTTTTGGCATCCTCATAGAGGAAGCTTCGCGAATAAAGGAACCTTATGAGAAAGCGGTATGAAAAATTCAATTTTCAACTGTAACGGCCCCAGCCTAACAATTTCATCTTTTTAACTTTGAATATTTATTCGAGCGTATCGATACGGAGTTTCCGTTCGATACGCTCTTCAAAGAAGCCCTTCAGGCTATCGCGCATCCGGACCGCCGTGAGCGTCCGCATATCTAGCTTAGACTAAACATCCCTTGCCTCTTCGACTACTCATTCATTTCTTTGTAACAGCGAGCGCGAAGCCTTCAGCTTCACGCCCGCTTCATCAGTCCAGCCTGAGCTCTCGACCGGTACACTCTCCGTTGCTCTTAAGCTGTCAATTCGCTGCGACTAATAAACCTACATATATAAAATCATCTCGCCTCAATCATTCATCAACACCTGCACCATCAAGCTGTTACACAACTTTATGAGGAAGCGATATGAAAATTTCAATTTTCAACTTTTTTCAACGTCAACGTCTTAGAGTTTTATGCAAAACGGTTGACCGATTCAGGTTCAGCGCGTAAAAAAATATTCCATCGTCACGTTTCACTTTGTCGAATCTGCGTTTGGCGCGAAAAAATACATGGAAATATGAGCTCCCGAATTTTTTTTTTTGCCCTTTCGATTTGTATTCCAGAATTCCTAGTGATACCTCTTTATCTAGCTTTTTAATCCCGTCATATCCATCGTCTTGTGTATGTCTTGCTGTAGATCACGATAGGCACCTGGGTTTTTCCGCGATGCCATCGGAAAGCAAAGAAATCGTTGTTTACAAATACCTAAAATCACACATTTTTGCAATTTTGGTTATAAAAATGCCTGGGAAACTTTTTCGTTAGTTGTCGCTCCGGAACTGTAATTCCATGTATTTTATCACGCTGATCACGAATCTGACACTTTTTTTAAATTCATAGATGAATTTTTAATACGAAAAAATGAGGCGAGAAAACAAATTGCATGAAATTCAAAAAATTCAAAATGACATAGAATTTAAACGGTTCAACCGATTATTCCCAAATTCAATACCGATCGTTGGTCGATAACAGTCCATTTATGTCCAAGTTTTTAGCCCGATATGTCAAAAATTGAGGCCGCTAGAGCGCGCACAGACATTTTCGAAAAAATTCAAAACCGCGTAAAATCTGAACGACTGCATAGATTTGGCCAAAAATTGGAACAAAGAATGAGGATCGACCCCCCAATATGTGTGATAAATTTCACCTCGATATCTCAAGCCGTTTTCAAATTATGAATGTTAATTGATTTGCACACACATACATACATACACACACACACATACATCCAGACATTTTTTCTAAATGTGTTTTTGGATGTTTGGGAACATTCTGAACACGTTCACATCAAAATCTCGAAAACTA
The DNA here is from genome assembly GCA_958510785.1 of Exephanes ischioxanthus. Classification (NCBI taxonomy): domain Eukaryota; kingdom Metazoa; phylum Arthropoda; class Insecta; order Hymenoptera; family Ichneumonidae; genus Exephanes; species Exephanes ischioxanthus. Next base: position 1,108,443 of record OY294021.1, on the reverse strand, counting down.
ATTTTTCACGAAAACAAAGCTTCCTCTATGAGGAAGCAAAAATATTAAATTAAATTTTTTAATTATGTGTCGGACGTGTAAAATTAATTTTTCCTCGATCTTTTTATGACTAACCTGATTTTGACGTTTCGTTTTGTTTTTGCTTTTGAAATATAAAATACTTGACCAGAAGATGGTTCAGTTTTTTAAAAGTGGAATCTATGCTCCGTCAGCAAAACATGAACTTATTCACCTACCCAAACCAAGGAATAAATCTTTTCCTGACGGAGCTGGCATTCTATTTGAGACATTTCCCCCTGGCAATGGGAATTATATAAAGAAAATATATAATTAAAGGCTCGCAGTGAACATTTATAATTTATGTGTTGTAACCGTATTTCCCGCAATCCCGTATTTACCCAATCGAGACGGCTACAAAACCCGTCTCACTCGGCCTTAAGGGCGCGAGCCGCGAGAGCGAGAGCTCTCGCGACAAAATTTTAATTTTAAGCCGAACGAGAGACGAGAGCGACCCGGCGTCGCTCAGCCTTGGGAAATTGGTAGAGGGGGTGGTTCGGTCACCTCCGCGGGGAGGAAACAGAGATCGAGACGAAAGTATGGGAACTCAAAAGATATTTTATTTTAACGAATATCGGGAGCGTGGTCGAGAAGCGACTAGCGTGCACGCTCGTTCCCTGGATAACCAACCTTTTAACAAAACGATAGCAATAATTCGTAACAATATTCGGTAACACTAAATCGGTAACGGATAACCGGCGATAAGGAATGTTCGATAGCTCATACGCTAAGCGTGGATCGCAGCCACCGTACCATGCACAACAAACTTTTACTCCACCCGATCGCAACGGGGATACGACGTAACAAACATTAACTTCGCCCGATCGCAGCGGGGATACGGCGTAATTAACCCAAAGAATGACTCTACTGACGAAAGATAATGACATGAGCAATAATTAATGAGAAAAACCAATGTATTCGTTTAAAGAAAATAGGCTACGAGGTAGATCGTTAATAAACGGAATAACTCTCTCGATGCACGAGAGCTTCGAGGCGGCGGGGAGACGGGAGCAACCGCTCGCGAGAAATGCTAACGGTTCTACATCCAACCCGAATATTCACGAAGCTTGGTTCCCCGCCCCTGAACTGACCTTGACGAGCACTAGCCTATGGACTCGTACGTGGCGCAACAAGACTATTGAATTAAATGAAGCTAAGTAAACGAGAACCTTCCACGCAAATTAGATACGGAAATAGAAAAGTTACAAACGTGAATTTACTAATTTTCCCCGAGAACAAAATCAGCGGGCCGCGCGCGAAAGCATGCCGTTCCCACGATAACGCGTCGAGCTTGCCCTATTCAATCTCTAGTCTCAAACCGAACACGTACGACGGTCTCACCGGATTATGCGACCGGGCCAGAAGTCCCGCGTCGCGATTGGTGAGATGTCGGTATTCTCGTAGGACGTTTTGCACGGATCGGCAACGGTCACCACGTCCTTCCTTCTCGGGAGCCTACGCTTGAGTCCCCGAGAGAAGTAACGCTCTCGCGATCGCGGGTCCTTTTTCCCCCCACCCTATGCCTGTCGTCGTTTCGCCCTCTGCTCTATTTGTCCGAGTTCCCCGAATTACGGAGATCTCGCGCGGTTCTTTGAATTTCCTCGCGTTCGTGGTGACGTGAACGCGAGGGGTTGACTACGCTCGTGGTAGGAGGTGAATCCACGAACGTCGTTGCGCGCAGACACGGGAACTTTGGTAAGACGAGCGAGGTGATGGTATAGCGACGAGTCGGACGCTGTAGATCTCGGTAGCTGGTGGCTCGTCGTGTCAAGGCGGCTTCGGAGGGTGGAGGGCCCGTTGTCGGTAACGTCGCGCGCTACCTCGGTAGCGGCGCGGCTGCACGGCGGGCGACGTGTCGAGGTGCTGGCCAGGTGTAACTATGGCGAGGTCGGTAGCTAGGCTCCAGCCTGCTGACTATGGCTAGGAGGCGTCGAGGTGTTCTGGCAGTGGTTACGATCGCCATACGCTCGAGAGGAGTATCAAAAAAGAAAGTAACAATATAAATTAGTCGTGGGAACAGTTGGCTCGCGTTTGACCGTGTCTGATTGCCTGGAAGGGACTCTTCCCGGGACGAAGGACGCCGTGCTTCGTGCCGATACGTGCGAGAGCCGGACATCGGGCTCTCTTTGTAACGGGAGCAAAAAAACCCCGTTACAGTGTATAGACCTATTCCATATAGTGCCGAAAAGCCTCTCCAGCTCCACACAGATGCCCTCGATGCTCTGGAATTTCAGAGGGACTGCGTCAGGATCAATAGACGTCTTTACCCATCGTGCGAGAGAGTTAAGTTTTTTTCTGCTACGTATGATGAAAACCACCTCCTGATCCTGACGCAGCTGCCTTCGAAGGTCCAGAGCATCAAGAGCAACTGCTTTAAGAGTCGGAGGTGCGTTTCGTCACCATAAAATGTTTCACAGATATATTTTTATTTTACAGGAAGATGATTTGGTTTTTTTTTTAATGGAATCTTTGCTCCGTCAGCAAAACATGAACTTATTTACATTTACCCAAACCGATAAATCTTTTCTTGATAGAGCTGGCATTCTATTTGAGATATTTCCCCCTGTCGATGTATAATTGAAGACTGGGAGTGAAAATTTATAATTTATTATATATATAATTTTTGCATATAGTGGCGAAAGGTAATGCCAGCTCCACATATGAGAGAGATTCCATCGATGCTCTAGAACTTTATAGGCACTGCGTCAGCATCAAAAGATGTCTTTATCCATCATGCGAGAGAGATAAGTTTTTTTTAGCTATGCATGATGAAATCTATCTCCTGATCCTGACGCAGCTGTTTTCGAAGGCCCAGAGCATCAGGAGCAGCTACTCAAGGTGTCGAACATGCCTTTCGTCACCATAAAATGTTACATGAATATATTTTACAGGAAGATGATTCGGTTTATTCGCTGTATGTTTGTAATAATAAATCAAACAACATGACTGGATGTCAATGTAACCGGACACTCCTTTGGTGACCGCCTTCTACCCCAGGCGTGGGTGGTAGAGGTGGGGATGAGATAGGGATGACTCCCGGTACCCCTGTGCTTACTGTACAGGTCGTCTCTATCCCCAATTACTTAGCAGGTTCTTCTTCGTAGCTTAAGATGTTGCCGTGTGCCGTTGGCCTCGAACTTCGGAAGCCAGGTATTTTTTCTTACAAATACCAAGAAATTTTTATTTTCCTTTTATTTTGAAAAACAAATTTATTTTCTGTTATTACACGAAAGTATTTTTCTCCATACAGAAATGCTCCGTTGGCTTACAACGATGAAAATGTTTTCACTAAACGATGCTTCGTTTAACTTCGAAAGTAGTTATTATAATTAATAAACTGTCGATGCACTCTCGTGGCATGAAACGGATCAACTAACTCGTACTACTATCGGGGAACCGACGCGGATGTCAGAGCTACAACGCGTTTACTGGTTCCGGATGAGTACCACTGCGTCGCGTAGCACTTTGGCTCGCGACTGTACGCTGCAAGCGAGTGATCCTTCACTGCGGGACGGCCCGTAATATATACCTCCGCCGGGGATCCCCCTCCTGGACCTTTTTATTTGTTTAAATAATCCTTATTTTCACTTTATTTTTTTTTCTGGTGTTCCTTACGATCGGCATGAGATGTTTCTCGACCTTTCTTCCTGTAAATGTTATAAACAAATAAAAATTGTTATAAACAATGTTAAGTTTGAATTTTTTGTTTTGAAATCTTCTGGGTGCGATACTAACTTCTCTTATGAAGTTTGGGACCTTTATGACCAAAATCAACGGAACTTCGTTATCAACAATTTGTTTAATAATTGAACTAAATATTCGGTTTTCTCATAACGAATTACATCCGCATGCCAACTTAAAGCTCCCTGCGATAATAAATAACGAAACTTCGTTATAAACAATTTGTTTAACAATTTAACTCGATATTCGGTCTTCTTATAACGAATTACACCTGCGAGCCAACTTAGGGCTCCCTACGATAGTTCATAACGACACTTCGTTATAAATAACTTTAGCAATGAATTTTTCGGTGTATTCTCTTTCCTTTCGGTTAACTATGTCCAGATGCCCAACAGGCTTCTCTAATACCGTTTGGTATATATATTACTTACGCCTATCTTCGGTACTTGTTCGTTAGTTCCCATACTTATCCTAGTAAAAGCTTATTCGAGTGATAGTGACGTTACATCGCCATTGGATCTATTCTATGGCAAGTATTATGTTACTTGTTTTGCTTTACGGTATTGCTTCCCTCCGGATATCGACTCGGGCAAATTTGTCCCATCGTTTTAATTTATCTCTATCTTTCTAGGCAGGTTGGCATCTCCCCGAAGTCTCATTAAAATCATCGTTGCGAGTTACGACCGCCCCTCTTTCCCATGTTTAATTATACCCTTAATTTTTCTTTCGGATGCTGTTCTCCCGTCTGTGGTGGTTCCGCTTGTTCCTCACATGGAGCGCGGGCCGTCACATTCTCCCCTTCGTTGTCTCGAATCTCGTGCATCCGGGTACAACGCTTGGAATGATCAACGAATAACTTTGTATTTACTACTTTTATTTGGAACAATACAAAAATTCTTTTTTTTATTATTGGTATTTTTTTTTTTTAATGAAACGAAACCCTTATGTCTAACTACATAATCTTCATAATCTTACACCTATAGGAACTGTCTTTAGGCTTGAATGTCTATTTTTAACTTATTTTAACCAGTATCCGTTTTTTTTCCTTTTTTTTTCTTAAAGCCACACATACGTCCTCTCTATATTATTATCTTCTCTCTTCCCGATGAATATCACGTGAGCACTCCGCCCCACGATTGGACTTTTCTCTTTTCTTTTTTATAAAACAAATAACACGATTAAACTTTTTATAAAATCTCCTTCATCTATCCGACCTTTTTTACTTCCCTTCCTCCTTTATATATCTTAATCTATTCATCGTTATCTTTATCTGACCTTTCCCCTCTTTCCAAGATCTCAGGCTATAGCTTCGTCATCACGAGAAACACAAATAATAACCAAACCGAACACCTCTTTTTTTAAATTAACAAAAACTCAATATATAGCTCTTTTTCCCCCTTTTCAAAATCTTCGGTGATAACCGCGTCGTCACGAAAAACAAAAATAAAACAAAATCGCATGGCAGCCCCCCTCACTATCTTACAGGTCCTCCGACTGGGGTGAACCCGGCTCTTGGTAAGTCACCCTATCGGTACGTCGCAAATTTTTGCGCTGTCGAACTAGGTTCGCTCGCAGTCCTTCCCAGCGTTCCTCGTCGTTCGGCCACTCGTCTCCTCCTGGCTCCCACACATCTTGATCCTCCTCTTCGTCTTCCTCTCCGGACTCCTGGTAGCTTTCCAGCTGTTCTGACCCATCGGTCGATCCCACGTCGATCACCTCCTGAAGCGTCAAATCCTTCTGTGCAACTGGCACCTGTCGCACCTCTTGCCTTTCCTCCTCGAGACCTTCCATCGGACACCCATGATCGGTTGCTGGAACCACTGCGTCCGGTAAACCCTGGGCATTAGGCCAGGTTGGCGTACCCCAGTCCTCCGGAGCCCAAACTTCCTGTTGTGCTCCATTGCTGGCCGGCGAATAGTCCAGTGGTCCTTGCTGGATTTGTTGCACCAGCTGGTCGGTCCAGGACATCTCTGATTAAAAAAAAAAATAAACCCGAGAATTAACATCTAATTTATTTTATTTTTTTTTTATAGGTTACCTGGTACTTTAAGGCGGTTTATCCAGGCCAACACGGATTCCTCCGGTTCAAAAAAAAGCTCCCCGAGTTCCGTATTTATTTTCGCGTCTGCTTCCATCCTCTCGAGAACCGCGTCGACGATTATTCTCTCCTCCCATGCGAGCTGCTGATCCCGCCGCTGCAGCCCCTCTCGTTCGCTGCGGATCGCCCGTAATCTCCAAATCGTCTCCTCTGCGCTGTCCATTACTCTGTTTTCTTTTTTCGCTCGTTTTCCTCTTCCGTAGCACTGACTGTGGTTTTTTTTTCTTTTCGGCTCGGCGTCTCGGCGGTGAATGCGCGGGAAGGCGCGTCGTCAGTGTCGCCACCCTAACTTCTTGCGCCCGGATCGGCGCTGCGTTCGCTCCGACCGCGCTCCCGGTACGGCCGTAGCTGACGGCGGTTAAATGACCCGACATTTTCACCGTCGAGAGTGGCTATCTGGTAGGCGTTCTCTACCACCTCTCGGGATATTACATGCGGCCCATCGAACAATAAGAATAGCTTCTTCGCTTGTTTCTTTTCTTTATTTGATAGCTTATGTACTTTAACCAACACTTTGTCACCTATTTTATAAGTGGCCCCACTTGTGATTTTTTTTTGCTGTCGATATCGCTTTTCCGCGGCTCGCTTTAAATTTTCCCGTGCCGTACGGATTCTTCCGTCACGTATTTTTTTAAGACACCCACTCTCGTCGGCTCCCTTTTGCGCGGTTTCTTTTGAATCTTCGTTTTTTTGACATTGCATCCATACCGGCAACGCAAATTGTTCCCCTTCTTTTCCTTGTAGTTCATATGGTTTAAATCCCGTACTTGAGTGGTGCGTATTATTTATCGTTTTTTCGATTCTCGGTAAAACAGATTCCCAACGAGTATGTTTCTCGTTCGCGTACACTCTTATCATTCGACCGAGTTCTCGCATCACTCTTTCCACTGGGTTAGACTGCGGGTTATACGGGGTGGTCCAAGTGATTCGTATGCCCAATTTCTCGGCGGTTTCTTTCCACAATTCTCCGGTGAACTGTGCCCCTCGATCGGTCAGTATCACCTCCGGTGTCCCGTACTCATGACAATATTTATCTCGTAGGATTCTCGATACTACCTCGCCTGTTTGTTTCCGTATCGGATATAACTTTGTAAACTTCGAAAATTTGTCCATTATCACTAGCACGTATTTTACGCCTAGTTTTCCTCGTGGCAATTCTCCAAAAATGTCGATGGACACCTGCTGGCCTGGACCATCCGGCAGGACGTAATAAAGTTCTCCCCTTAAGCTTCACGGGTATATTTTTGTTTTTTGGCAAACGTCGCATGACGCTACGATTTCTTTTACCTGCCGATTCAGGTTTTGTACGTAAAACATTTCGTTAATGCAACCCGTCACTTTGTCCGTTCCGAAATGCGCCAGAAATTTGTGCACATGTTCTATGAGGTCTTCGGTGATGCTTGGAGGTACATATATCTTCATTTCTTCTTTTACTTTCACCCATTTCAGTTCGTCGTGTTCTCTGAATTCGTCTTTGAATTCCAGGACGTTTTTATCCGTTATTTGGGCCTCCTGGATCTTTTTCTTCCAACCTTGCCACGATAGACCTTCCTTTGGGTCAACGAGCAAACGGATCGAAGTATGTTCTGTGACGTGACCTCCTTTATCGATCGGGTTACGTGATAAGATATCCGCTACCACGTTTTCTTTGCCGGAAACATGCACCCATTCCACGTTAAATTCCGCGATGAATAACAGCCACCGCGTTACCCGGTCGCTGACGGCTAGATACGACTGCACAAACGTGAGCGCCTTGTGATCGGTCTTTACAGTTATCCTTCGGCCCAATAATAATACTCTCCATTTTTTCAATGCCCATACGACTGCTAAACACTCCTGCTCAGTGGTCGTGTACCGTGTTTCGGCGCTTCGTAATGCCCGACTTGCGTATGCAATCGAATATTCTCCGTCGTTGTCGAACTGGTAAAGGCGGGCCCCCAATCCTATCTTCGATGCATCCGTCTGTAGTCCGAACTCGCGGCCTTTCCGCATTATTGTCAATGCTACCGCACTGATGAATTTTCCCTTTATTTTTTCTAACGCCTCTTGATGTTCCTCCATCCATTTAAATTTCGTATCCTTGGTTAACAGTAGTTCCAACGGCCGTGTGTACTCAGCCAAACTCTCGATGAACCGACGATCCCAGTTGACCAGCCCGAGAAAAGCTTGTACATCCCTTCTTTTTCGAGGAACCTGGAAACTCTTTATGTTTTCAACCGTCTCTTCTGTCATTTTAACCTGCTCGTAGGTGAATTTATGTCCTAAAAATGTAATCTCTTGCACGGCGATCACGCATTTCTCGAGGTTTAGTCCGCATCCTCCCTCTTGCAATGACACCAGTACCTGCCGCAGATGGTCGTAGTGTTCCTCGAATGAATGCGACATTATCAGTATGTCGTCCAGGTAGACGATCGTATACGCCTCCGTTTCCTTCCGAAGTATAGAGTCAAGTGTCCGTGTGAATGAAGCTCCCGAGGTCTTTAAACCGAACGGTAGCCGGTTAAAAACGTATGTATGTGACATGAACCGGAAACCCGTATATTTCCGACTGTTTTTCTCGAGTATGACTTGATGAAATGCGCTATTTAAATCTAGTGCCGAAAACACGGAGGCTTCGCCGATCCTTGATAATACCTCGTCGATCGTCGGCGGCTGCGCGTGGTCCTCCTTCATCCGGAAATTTAGCGCTCTTGCGTCGAGGCACACTCATAGCTTGCCGGTTGCCTTCTTAACAATTACCAATGGATTTATATATTCTGTAGCGGCTTTTGTTATAATCCCGTCCTCTTCCATTTTTCTTACAATTTCGCTTGCTTCGGCGAGGTATTTTTCTGGGATCGGATACATTGGTGATTTATATGGAGATTCGTCCCTCATCTCGATTTTATGTCGGTATCCCTTGATGAGTCCCAACTCTCTCCCGAATACGTCTGGGAATTCGTCGGTAATTTTCGTTATTTCTGCTTGTCTTGCCTCTTCTTCCGAAATTATCTCCAATATCCTTCGTTCTTGAAAGGAGTTTCTAGAACGAAGGATATTGGTTGATCCTCCAATCCTTTTCGCGCCATTCCTGGTTTTAGCCTGATACACGTGTCCGGGTCTTTCAAATATATCCTTCCTTCTGCAATGTCTATCATGCATCGGTACTTTGTTACAAAGTCAAAGCCCAATATAAACGGTGTTGTCAAGTTATCAATTACCAGACACGCGCAACTATACTCCTTTCCGTTTATCGCGAATTCCAATAGTACTTGCATTCTCACACTCTGGCTCCGTTCTCCGAACGCCCCTCTTATTTGGGTGCTTGGCATGGGTATTTCCTGTAATTTCACCTGAGAAGTAATGATTGCTAAATACTAGGCCAGTGAGATCGCTGATACTTCGGCTCCGGTATTAATCAGAGCCGTGTACTCTGTTCTTCCGATACTTAGGCAGACGAGCGGTGATCGGCTCAAACCCCCATACTTTATTTGTGAGCTTGCTGGAGACTCCCCTTGTCTCGTATTCACAATCGCGATCGAACTGGTGTCCCCACTATCACCGCGTTCGTCCTCCTTACATTTGTCATCTTCATGAGTTTCTTCGTCCGCTGAACTTGCTTCCTTTCCTCCGTCTTCTGCCGCTTCTGCGGTGCCGTTTTTTTTTCCTACGGGAAATCGTTTAGAGACTCGTCCTCACCGTCATACTCAGGATCGTATTCCTCGCTAGACTCCTCCTCGTTTAACTCTACCGATACCGTATCGGGTAGGCTTTGCTCATCATCCTCCTCCCCTATGTCACTTGGTTCTTGTGGCTCGGGATCTGGTTTGTGAGTAATCTGCCGAAATCGCGGATTTTTCTTTTCTCCATTATTATACGCCTCGATCTTCCCGTTTTTTCCTTCATTTTTCTCTCGCTCACCTCTGTTCTCTTCCTTTCCATTCCCCTTCGACGCGGGTTCCCTTTTGAAATTTTGAAAACGGTTGTCACGGTTATCGCGGTTATCGCGGTTATCACGGTTATCCCTCTCGGTTATTTTGGTAAATGCCTGATTCGCGCCGTCGAGTTCTCCTAGAATCTCGATCACTTCCTCGATCGATTGAGCATCGCGTGCGTCAATTCGGTCGGTTACTCTTTGGGGAAAATGACGCCGGATGTTTTTAATGAACCATTCTTCCCCCATATCAAAATCAAAATATTGTGCGTGGATCGCCCATGTTAAGCAATAGGTTTCCATGGACTCATCGATTTTTTGATCGAATTTGCCCGTTACAACGTATGTTATTACCTCCTGCTGTACTCGGTGCGACCAGTATTTTCGTAAAAATGACTCTACTAATTGCTCGTACGTTTTTGCACTCGATAAATTTCCCCATCTCGCGGCTTTCCCTTTAAGACACCCAAGAAACCCCAACCTTGCCTCAATAGGTGTTAATTCTTCTAGTTCGATAATTTCCTCGTATGTCAATACGAACTTCCGGGGGTTAGCAAACCTTAGCTTCCCATCGAATGTGGGTTTTGTAAGTTTCAATGATTCCCTTACGATTTTCTTTTGTTTCCTTCCGCGCCTATCCTCATTACTATTCCGCATATTATACTCCTGTCGATCCAATGGTCCTACGTCACTATCACTTACCCTATAAGTGCTGTCCATCGGGTGGCGACCGGAAGGTCGTGCTGCGGTATTTTGTCGTTGCTGGAACTGATGCTGCTGTATTTGCTGAGGGTACTGGTGTCGCTGCTGCTGTTGTTGTTGGTAAGGTTGTTGATGCTGCGGCGGGAATTGATACGGCTGTTGCTGTGTATTGGCCGGAAATGGCCAAAACGGTGGCTGCTGCTGTCCCCAGTTGGAATTGTGGTTCGGCCACATCCCCATTACTGCTGTTACTGTTTGGCCAATGACGGCCTGAAGATCAAATGTCGGTAGTATCACATTTACTCGGGCCATTTCTGGACCAGGTAACCCCAACCTCGGTTGTTGCTGATTTTCCGGCGGTGGTTGTTCTTCAGGATTCTGTATTATCACATTTATATCTTCTAACGCCACTTGACGGGCCTCATTGCTTCGCCCTTGGCCAGGTGGTTGTCCTTCTCGGCTAGTTGATTGCTCCCCTTGGGCGGGTGGTTGCTCCCCTTGAGCGGGCGGTGGTCCCTCTTGTCCGGGTTGTTGTTCCCCCACTTTTAAGGGGGTTCGTGCAATGCCCACCATTGTGCTGCTGGTCTTTCCCTTGCGGGTCTTTTTAACTTTTAAATTTAACAAAATTCTATATATATTTTATTTTATTTATATTTTTTTTTGTTTCGAAGTTAGCTTCACTTCTTCCTTCGCACTATTTTTCCTCACGAGTGCCGTGAGTCCTGTCACGGTCGCCAATTCTCTAACCGGACACTCCTTTGGTGACCGCCTTCTACCCCAGGCGTGGGTGGTAGAGGTTGGGATGAGATAGGGATGACTCCCGGTACCCCTGTGCTTACTGTACAGGTCGTCTCTATCCCCAATTACTTAGCAGGTTCTTCTTCGTAGCTTAAGATGTTGCCGTGTGCCGTTGGCCTCGAACTTCGGTCGCCAGGTATTTTTTCTTACAAATACCAAGAAATTTTTATTTTCCTTTTATTTTGAAAAACAAATTTATTTTCTGTTATTACACGAAAGTATTTTTCTTCATACAGAAATGCTCCGTTGGCTTACAACGATGAAAATGTTTTCACTAAACGATGCTTCGTTTAACTTCGAAAGTAGTTATTATAATTAATAAACTGTCGATGCACTCTCGTGGCATGAAACGGATCAACTAACTCGTACTACTATCGGGCAACCGACACGGATGTAAGAGCTACAACGCGTTTACTGGTTCCGGATGAGTACCACTGCGTCGCGTAGCACTTTGGCTCGCGACTGTACGCTGCAAGCGAGTGATCCTGCACTGCGGGACGGCCCGTAATATATACCTCCGCTGGGGATCCCCCTCCTGGACCTTTTTATTTGTTTAAATAATCCTTATTTTCACTTTATTTTTTTTTCAGGTGTTCCTTACGATCGGCATAAGATGTTTCTCGACCTTTCTTCCTCTAAATGTTATAAACAAATAAACATTGTTATAAACAATGTTAAGTTTGAATTTTTTGTTTTGAAATCTTCTGGGTGCGATACTAACTTCTCCTATGAAGTTTGGGACCTTTATGACCAAAATCAACGGAACTTCGTTATCAACAATTTGTTTAATAATTGAACTAAATATTCGGTTTTCTCATAACGAATTACATCCGCATGCCAACTTAAAGCTCCCTGCGATAATAAATAACGAAACTTCGTTATAAACAATTTGTTTAACAATTTACCTCGATATTCGGTCTTCTTATAACGAATTACACCTGCGAGCCAACTTAGGGCTCCCTACGATAGTTCATAACGACACTTCGTTATAAATAACTTTAGCAATGAATTTATCGGTGTATTCTCTTTCCTTTCGGTTAACTATGTCCAGATGCCGAACAGGCTTCTCTAATACCGTTTGGTATATATATTACTTATGCCTATCTTCGGTACTTGTTCGTTAGTTCCCATACTTATCCTAGTAAAAGCTTATTCGAGTGATAGTGACGTTACATCGCCATTGGATCTATTCTATGGCAAGTATTATGTTACTTGTTTTGCTTTACGGTATTGCTTCCCTCCGGATATCGACTCGGGCAAATTTGTCCCATCGTTTTAATTTATCTCTATCTTTCTAGGTAGGTTGGCATCTCCCCGAAGTCTCATTAAAATCATCGTTGCGAGTTACGACCTCCCCTCTTTCCCATGTTTAATTATACCCTTAATTTTTCTTTCGGATGCTGTTCTCCCGTATGTGGTGGTTCCGCTTGTTCCTCACATGGAGCGCGGGCCGTCACATCAAACATAGGTGAAATCAAAGAAAAAATACTTTTAAAAAAAAAGTACAAAGGTACGCCAAGTACTTAAAAATTGTATTCTCGTTCTGAAAATATGTTTATCAAAAAAAAAAAAAAAAAAGAAATTTGCCCGAACAGATGTTTATCAAAACAGTCTCTTCACAAAAAAATTCTTCCGAAAAGACGTTTATCAAAGCAATTTTTAAAAAATCAAAAAAATATGTAACTAAATCTCAAAAAAAAAAAAAAAAATCGAAAAGAAATCCAATCAAACCAGCCAAGTAGTAGTACATACAAAAAAAACTCTTCAAAAAATATGTTTAGCAAAACAATCTAAAAAAAAAAAAAAATACAAGATGCAAAAAATCTTGACAAAAAAAACTTGACGTGCCAGTTTTTTTTTACAATTACAGTTACAATTGCAGTTACTGCAGTTATTACAGATGTACAACAGCTGTTGTAAAAAAAAACTGGTACGCCAAGTTTTTTTTTGTCAAGATTTTTTGCATCTTGTATTTTTTCTTTAGATTGTTTTGCTAAACATATTTTTTGCACAGTTTTTTGTATGTACTACTACTTGGCTGGTTTGATTGGATTTCTTTTCGATTTTTTTTTTTTGAGATTTAGATACATATTTTTTTGATTTTTTAAAAATTGCTTTGATAAACGTCTTTTCGGAAGAATTTTTTTGTTAAGAGACTGTTTTGATAAACATCTGTTTGGGCAATTTTTTTTTTTTTTTTTTTTTTTGATAAACATATTTTCAGAACGAGAATACAATTTTTAAGTACTTGGCGTACCTTTTTACTTTTTTTTTTTAAGTATTTTTTTCTTTTTTACATATACTCCAAATCCCTTAAGCAACCAAAGTATAAATTGCTAGAGAAATTACTCGAGCCTGTAAACGGTGTTGAATATTTTCCATTCAATGAGAATGAACAAGTGGTGCCACCAAACGAAGCTAGACCAAACTCGATATTTATTTTCGATGATGTAGCCTGAGAGAAATAGAATAATATTCGAGCATATTTCTCAATGGGAAGGCACGAACACGTCGACTCATTCTACCTCTGTCAGACATATGCGCGTATACCTAATCATCTCGTGCGCGACAAGACCAATCTGCTAGTACTATTTAAGCAGGATGATATGAATCTCAAGCACGTTGTAACAGGAGCAAATGCCTTTTACAATAATTTCTCCGTATTTGCGCACCTCCTTAAGAGGAACGGGCACTCAAACGGAAGGATTCGTGGACTCGAGCGTCTAGGAATTATGGGCTGGTGTGTCAGAGACGTTTTTATATGCAAAAGTAATAAATTTTATTTGTAAATTGACAAGTTCTCATATAATTACAAGTTTTTCTCTTTCTTGAATGATTTCGTTCCTTTATTATCGTTCAAGCAATTTAGTTTCGTTGATAACAAGATGTGTGGAAATCGATTATTCCAATACTCGAATCTTATTCCTCTTTATCTTGAATAATTTACGTGCTTGAAGTTAGAATATTAAGTGGCAGATTTTTATTCGCGCGTATACCGCACTGCGCATGCGCGGGCGGCTTCTCGATCGTCGCTGAATCCGGCTGGTCGTCGCGCTCGGCTGTGCTTGCTCTGACGTCACGACTCGGCGATTGACGGTGACAGCTCGCTCACCTCGCGAATTGCAATTGGTGTTTATTTACGAAAAGGACGTTTTTACCTTAAGATGATGGTATATCAGGGAATGTGAACGTGTCCCTGGGTATGCCTTTTTATGTCCTGGGAGTCGTCAAACCATCCCTGACAGTCGATGCTTTTCTGACGGTCACTTCTAGTCACTTTACCGGTTCACGCTGAATGTCACTTTTAGCGGCTCAGTTTTCGAGATAATTAGCCAGACTTGTTCGTCGATAATGTTATCAATCCGACTTCGGCACAATTGTTCTAAGTCTGAACTGGCACGTTTATTCGAAGCCCACTTAGTGCGAAATATTATATGTCCAATTTTCACAATTTTATAAGTTAGAAACGGCACGAGTTTTATAAGTCCAAATCGCACAGATTTATAAGTTTAAATCGGCACAGATTTTATAAGTCCAAACCAGCACAATTTTTACAAGTTCAAATCGGCACTAATTTTATCAGTGCGAAACGGCACAATTTTTACAAGTTCAAATCGGCACAAATTTTATAAGTCCGAAACGGCACAATTTTTGCAAGTCCAAATCGCACAGATTTTATAAGTCCACTTTTGCACAATTCACTTTTATTTCAAATTTACTCACTGTTCACTTTTCACTGGCAGTCCTTGAGAGTTGTCCGCTGGTAAGGTAGATCGTTGACTCATAATCGACTGCCGAAATCGCCGTCTTTTATACCCCGATTTTGGACTCCCACTCCGTCGGTTTGGCAGATTTCTGGCGGACTCGCGTCTGCGTGCGGTCGGCTGATTATTAATTTTCTTATTGGCTGTCAGCCTTGTTCTTCCTCTGCCCTCCAATCTCGGGTCGGTATTGTCGTGACGATCTTCCGGTGTTACCCACCGAGCTAATAATGTGCTCGGTTGGTGCCGTGTGCACTTCGTCGTGTCGTCAGTTCTGTCCAATCGGCGAGGCCGTTTTTCCCTCGCTTTCGCCTTTCTTCGACCTTGAGCGTGCTTTCGCCGATAGCCCGTTCGATAGCGCCGCTGTGCTTCCGAATCCTCGCTAGTGCTGGTAATTACGCGCGCGCGTCGCTCGGCATTGATCGAGCCGCCGCTCGATCCCGTCGGATGGCGCCACTTGCCTCTCAGCGGGCTTGTCCGACGGCTGCAGTCTTCCCGGCTGACAGGATCTCCCGGGCTCTCGCGGTGTGACGTCACCGGGGCCACACGGGAGATTTTATTGTGTAGGGGCGTTACAACGTATACAATGATCATGTGAATACCGATATGACTTACACCGAATTCAAAAACTTGTGCTCAACCTGTTGGGTCGAAAAGTATGGATTTATTGTGATTGATAAGGATAGCGATCTTGAGGAGGGGAGATATCGGAAAGGGTTCGACTGTTTTGCATGCATGAACGTATAATAAATATTCCTTAACTAGTCGAATGAGAAGCAGTAGCATTCGTGACTCAGCTCCGACAACATGAAGAGCGAAAAAATATCCAAAGAAAAAGACGTTTTGCGTGAAATCGTCAAAGCCAGTGATGCAATTCGTAGGAAACATAAAATGTTAAAGTCAGGTCGAGAAGCCAATGACAGGCAATGCAAGTCGCCTTCAAACCAATAGTGGAACCATTAGAAAAATTAGTGCGTTCATCGGATACAAGCAAGAATTATGATAAAACATCTGTGAAGAACGAGGTCAAGGAGAAAATGAAAGATGAAATTAAAGATGAGATGAAAAAAAATAATAATCGCGAAGATTTGGGTGAATCGAGTAATAATAAAGTTAAAAAAACGATGAGGACGGCGAGGATGAGGACATGAATCCTTCTGACGGTGGATAAAGATGATAGCGATTATGATGATAGCGATTATGATGATAATGCTGCTAATAAAATCGCTGATGAAACTATGTTGAAGTCGGGTGCTGAGGAAGATGATTTGATAAACGATGTGACGTGATTTCCCTTCAAGCCACCCGCACGGAATAGGGGCGGGCAGGGGGTCGGGTTTACGACCCCGGGACGTCGCACGTCGAACGGCTCGCCGCAACTCAATCGTATCATTTAATTATTTTACTATATTATCGTTATTGTTTCCCTTATTATTATTCCTAATATCATTATTTTTCCTCCAGAAATTCGCTTACTTACCCCGCATTAAGTTTCTTAAACCCTTGGATAGCTTGCGGCTTTTGGGTATTCTTTCTTTTCTTTTGTTCTATCATTTAAGAAAAAATTAATCATTTCCCGAGGATATCTAGGCGGTATTGATTATTCGCTAGGCTCTCTTACGACGGATTACCCATTAGCCCGGGATCTTAGTGTCGCGACATTATATTGGATCCCGTGAGGGGACCGTAACATTTCTTTGATATTTTTTTTTTGCGTGTGCTCTTTTCCTCAAGTTGCAGGCGGGCGCCGAACACCTGCACCCGTGGAACGGGATGCCAGGGGGGAAAACGGGTCATGACCGACACACCGAGTTTTCCAACCCCCCTGACTCCACAGCCTGGGGCTGTACCCGTCGATTTCCGCCGCACGTACCGAAGTCCGCTAATCACGGCACTCCAGCGAACATAAAAATTCATTAAGGGGACAACGGATTCGAAGGAGGGATCGCGGGTGTAATATGGCGATGGAGCTTATCGTGTGGACCTACCGGGGGGCAAGGGACGCCTTGCCTTCGCGAGAAAGGTCTTCCCCCCCCCCCCCCCCCAACGATCACCGGGTCCTAGGGAGAAGGACGTACGACGGCGATCACGCTCATCGCTGCGAGGAAGAAGAAGCGTCAACATCGCATGCTACGTAAAGCATAGGGCATAGTGCTTAACACCGTTGCCTACCTCAACGACGTAAATCGCGCGCTCGGCCAAGCGAGCGAGAAATTTGCCGAGAGAGAGAGAGAGAGTAGGCGCCGCGAGTACAGCGGCAAAAGCGAGAGCCGATTATTAAATTCGGGGAATCCGTGTCGCATTGTGACGTAGATTCCGGGAATCCTTGCCGCATTGGAATTTAGGGAGAGGTAGCTCGGAGGGGATAGCCGCGCGCGATCCTAACGAGAGCCGGTAAGGCGCTCACGCGTACGCGAAGAATTTAGGGAGAGGTAGATGAGAGGGGATAGCCGGTGTCGCTGTCCACGCGTCACCGCAATTATCGAGGGATGAGTTGCGGATTTACGAGTGCCCAGTTCTGACGTGAAGCAGAAGTCCCGGGGTTACCTGCGTTATCTAAGGATTACGTGTCTTCTCGAGCGGTGCAGCGACCGGTGAGCCCGTCCCCGCATAACTCTCTACGCGTGAGCTCAGGGAAATCTTTCCGCCGCCGCCGATCTTGTTAACCGGACTAATGTCTTGCCTTTTGTTTTTTTTTCTCTCTTTTCTCTGTCTTCTCTGAGAAGTTGCATTTTATTTATTTGCGGATTCTTTGCTTTCGTCTCTTTTGTCTTTTTTTTGGCTCTTGCGATAGTCTCGCGTCTTCCTACCGTAGTTTATTAAATTCGATTCCGAAGCGGCGACGCGACGTTTCCTCGAGCTCTTTCCCGACTGATCTTCAACCCTTTCGGCCGTTTCTTTTATTTCCTTTTTTTCCCTTTTCTTCGTCCTTCTCAGCATTTATTGGTGTATTATTTTCTCAATGCCGAGTTCTAACCGTGATTATATTTTTATTGTGTGTATCCACGGCCTGCTCTGTGCGTTCGGATCGTGGGCTAATACCAGGATATTTGGTACGCTTACCGGGGATTAATATTAGGCTTTCTTTATTCCGTGTGGCCTACGGGTGCCCACGGGCTGTTAATTGTGCGCGTCGGTCGGAGATTTTTCTTGTTTTCAGGAGAATCTCGACGATAGATTGTGCGTGGTTTATCTCAATCAAATATTATCCGAAGCCTTGTCGATGGGGAGTCGATTATCAACATCTTTATTGTATTTTGAGCCTTTCCCTCATTTTGCGTTGTTCGGGTTCGCGTTTGGGACGGTTCGACCCCGGTGTTGGGGATTCTTACGGAGTATCGCACCGCGCTATTCGCATTGAGAGTGTCGGGAATTTGTTAAGATTTGTCGCCACCTCCCGCGCGGTGAGCGAGCGCGTGCCGGCCGAGCTCGGCCTGCCGGGTTACCTGGCACTCCGATCCGACGTGGGCGGACGCGCGTGGCAACCACTGTTCTGTTTTTTTTGGTTCTTCTTTGCGTACGGGATTTTTGGGTTGCCGTGGCGTGTTCGGTTCCCTTATCGCGCCGCGTACCCGGCTACCTTCGCTCGGTCGCGCTGTATATCGAACCCCGAGCCTCGTGATCCGGGGTCACCTACCTGTGATCGATTTCGGCTCTGCCGAATTCCTCAACGAATCGCGGATTAGGCTCGTAAATTGTTCTGCGTCATACCCCATAGTTTATGCCTCGGTTGAGAATTGTCGATGATCTCTCCGATCTATTCGGGTTAACCCGGGAGGGTCTCTGCCGATGGAGGTTGCCCGATTTACACCGTGGTGGTTCCGCACGCTTCGAGATACGCGACGACGGGTAATAACGGATTGTGTACTAGCTTATTATGAGTTGTCAACCGTGTCCCTTACACCTCGGAGGTCGTCTAGGAATTATTCAGTGGCTATCTTATTGTCCGTTCTCTGGCGAGCCCTCCGACTGATTAGGTCAATACCTGGATATTGGTCGTCGGCTACGTGCGGACGCTCCGCGGTTACCTTCGTGTAAGAATTGTCAGGAAGTTGGCTTTGTAAAAATGTCTGTTCTTTATGCGCTGCGTTAATAAATTTGGAGTACATTACCAATTCGTTGTTGCGGATGTTCATCACTCGTCCCCGTCCACACCCCTCTACCATAATTCTCCCAGGTGGGCTGAGCTGGCCGAGTCTCTCCAGCCTCGCCTCTCCCCCTTCTTTGCGCGTCCTGTCCCGTCCCTTTGTTTAATAAATAAGCCCGAGCGAAGGGACGGAAGGGCTAGGAAATCGCCCGCCGAATGCCTCGCACGACGGCGTGCAAGGTAAGTCGGGAGTTAGGGAGTTGGGGCCGGTACGTGAGCGAGTTGCGGGAAAAACTCCTCACAACGAGTATCTTGCATTGTTACGATCGGATAACGCAACTACCTTAGATTGTTCGTATGGCGTACGCAGGCTTGCCAACGACAAGTTTAAGATCGGTGACACACCGATAGAATTTGAAGCGACCTCTATAAATGTCGGCGACGCAAGGTATGATAAAACTATCGGGCTCATCGAATTATTGTTCAAAAAGGAGCCCGATGAGGCTAATATGAACAACAGTGATTTGGGAAATTATAAAACCATTGTACTTCAAACAAATGGTCATAAAAAGTTTTATAAAGCTGATGAAGCTATCCGTACGAGTAAGAGTTTCAAGTTCGATTATTATATTCAAAAATCGCTTATCCCCAATTCTAAGCGAACTGGAAAAGATATGCCGAAGTACAAGGTAGCAAAAACAAATATTCAGATGGATTATGTTTACTGGGACGATCCCAATGAATTGGTGAATCGCCTTCGTCTGCTCCTAGCATCTCAAACAGCTGGCAACTCATCTCACAGAAATGAAATTATGTCTATTATTGAGGAATTACGTGAGGCTCAAATCATATATTAATCCCTCGATTATAATGATTTCAATCATTCGCAAGATGAGCGTCGATGTGTTGAGACGGCAGCTGGATAAGAGTGCGACTGTAAAAAATCGTGGTCCACCAGGCAATCCGGGCATTGGGTTTAAGCTAACTGTGGACGGTCATTATGATTTGAGGAAGAATCGACTCAGCAACGTTGCCAATCCAGAACAGCAGAGTGATGCTGCAACGTTAAACATCGTAAACCGCAAAATACATAACACCGTCAAACTTTTACGAAAAGAAATGAATGATAGTAGTCTACTATTGGTTCAAGGTCGTGAAGCGACGATACAGAATATTATAAAAACTCTAAACGTCGATCTTAAAACAGTACAAGACTTGGCAACTCGAAATTCTAATGCCATTTCCGATTTGAATCCTAGACTAAACGTTTTAAAAAATGAGCGTGCCCAAGAAAGCGCTCATAGAGGAATTACATAAATCAGCGCGACGTAATTATCCTCGTCATCATGTCGATATTCGTGGCCTCGATGAAACTTGGCAGGCTGATCTTGTTGATATGTCAGCTTACGCAAGTAAAAATAATAATTACAAGTACCTGCTTACCATTATTGATATATTCTCAAAATTTGCTTGGGTTGTACCAATGAAGAGTAAGACAGGTAAATATACTACCGATGCAATTAAATCAGTACTCATTCAAGGTCGCGTTCCATCAAAATTACATGTGGATAATGGTAGAGAGTTTTACAATTCAAATTTTCAATCTCTCATGAAGAAATACAATATTCATTTATACTATACATTTAGCAATCTAAAAGCATCAATTTGCGAACGATTTAATTGTACATTAAAAAATAAAATGTGGAAACAATTTAGTCTTCGCGGAAGTTATAAGTGGACGGATATTCTAAATAATTTAGTTTCTTCGTACAATAGCACGATACACCGTACAATTAAGATGAAACCAAAAGATGTTTGCGCAAAAAATGAAAAGACTTTACTAAATCGTATGTTCAACAAACCTCAAATTAATTATGTAAACAAATCCAAATTTAAAATTGTAGAGAATGTTCGTATAAGCAAATACAAAAATGTTTTTGCCAAAGGTTATACACCCAATTGGACAAACAACATTTTTACTATATCTTGAGTTATCAAAAATATACCTGTAACGACCGACAGCGGTGGATGCGCGGTTGGCGCACGGCTCTGGTGGTCCCCCAAGTCAAGCTGATTCGTTCGCGGTCAGTACTTGGATGGGTGACCGCTTAGCCGTGCGCTAGCTGGCGCATCGACCGTTGAGCGGGAGGCGCTTTCTTCTGAGACTTTGGTGTTTCTGCACTTTACTCAAGTGCAAAAATACCGGTGGATCAGTAGAATATGGCCGTCTGTACCGGCACGGGTTTTCCGTAGTTTCCCCGTGTCCCCGGCAAATGCGGTACAGTGTAGCTAAGTCGGCTACGGACGCACTGGAAGTTAGGTAGCTTAGCTGAGTGCGGGTAGGGAGTGCTAGGGGGGAATCGGGATGGGGTTCCGTAAAAACCTGACAGGGTATACGGTGGAACTGGAACAACAAATATAAAAAATATAAAAATATACCTGTAACGTACAAGCTAAAAGATTATCAGGATCGACCAATCTCTGATGGTTTTTACGAGCAAGAGCTTCTCGTAGTCAAATATCTCAATATTTATTTAGTTGAGAAAATATTGAAGAAAAAATCCAATAAACTTTATGTAAAATGGTTGGGTTTTGACAACTCTCACAATACTTGGATAGATGAGTCCGATTTATAATTTACACCAAGATATCAATAGTCGTGCAAATAAAAATTATTTTGCCCGGTGTGGGATTCGAACCCACGATTCCGCATTGGGAAACCGGAACTTAAATCCGGCGCCTTAGACCACTCGGCCAACCGGCCAATCCATCTTAAGGGGATTAAAAGGATTGACATTAAGAATATGCTATTTTTAATTTTAATTTTAATCATTTTAAATATTTATACATACAATAATATACAATAAATAACCGTTTTGCAATCTATACCTAGACTTTGAGTACTCGACCGACCCATTGGATAAGCTCACTTGAGCAAATATGATGGAGATTGATTGATTGATTGATTTTATTATGCCCAAGAAAACTAAAGGGCAAAGTTACAAATGTCGCAGGATACAGCGGTAATTAAAAATAAAGATAAGAATAACGGAGAATATGAGTACCATAGAAAATAATTAGATTAACAATACCAGTTAAGATAGCGATTACAATAAAGCTTAAGCCTAATTAAGAGAAAGTAAACTGGAAGAAACAAAACAATATGAAATAAACTAAAATGAAATACAAAAAAATAAAAAAATAAAAAAATAAAAAAATAAAAAAATAAAAAATAAAAGTTTCACTCAGTAACTCAAATAAAATATGGAAATAGAAAACAAGTTTAACAACGGATAGACAGCAAAATTATATATATATAAAATGGTCAAAGAGACGTCGCTTGAAAATAGATAAAGATGGTGAAGACACAACCAGATGTGGAAGGGAATGCCAGAGGTAAATTGCCGATAAATGACACGCATTCCGATAGGCAGCTGTACGATGAAGTGGGATGGCGAACGTGAGATTTTGTTGGAGTTGGCGAGTATGTCTAGGGGGATCGGATGGTCGTCTGGTAAATAGTTCACTCAAATACGTGGGTGACTGCAAGTTTAGAATGCAGTAGACTTGAATCGCAATAAAATAGCACCTCCGGTTCCTCACAGATAGCCATCGTAGCTGGTGACGATAGGGTGTAATGTGGACATCGCGGCGCAAGTTAAAAATAAAGCGGATGCACATATTGACAAGGCGCTGAAGCTTTGTGTTCAATTCGTCCGTTAGACTGATAAACGGCACAGCAGTAATCGATGTGCGGGAAAATTAGTGTCGCGACGAGTCTAATGCGGAGCGAGGTCGGTAAGAAGTTCTTGTGGTATTTTAATTTATGAAGCGATCCATGAACTTTCTGGGAGATGTGAGAGATGTGTTTGCTCCAAGAAAGATTAGAAGAGAGGTGTACCCCTAGGTTACAGGCTTCATGAACAAAAGGAATAGGGATATCATTGACGATTGCAGGTGGCAGGGTATCGGGCTCAAAGCTACGTACATACGCATTGCTACCGAGGATCATTATTTTAGATTTCTTTATGTTAAGTGAGAGGCCACTCGCTGTAACATAGTTTGCAATGACCCTGATGTCATGGTTCACGAGAGACATGCCATTTCTGATGTCGGAGGGTGAGCACTGTAGGTAGATTTGGGTGTCGTCAGCAAAGATCATGTGGTCACAGTACCGTAACCCTTCGGCAATGTCATTGATAAATAAAGAGAAGAGTAGGGGTCCAAGGACGGAGCCCTGTGGGACTCCCGCAGAGGTAGTGAGCCACTCGGAGCACAAAGTACCCTCGCCGACGACTGATTGCGAGCGACCAGTTAGATAGGAGAAAAGCCATGTTAAGACGTGCGGAGTGAAGCCGAGACGCCGTAGCTTTAAAAGAAGAATGGAATGAGAGACGGTGTCAAAGGCTTTACTGAAGTCGAAGAGGACAAGGATCGTGACTTTACGTGAGTCTACACCTAGATTAATATCGTTAGACACTCTCAGGAGAGCAGACTGGGTGCTGTGGGCAGAGCGAAAACCCGATTGCCGAGAATCAAAGATGTTATTAGACTCAATGAATGCAGTGATCTGACTGTCGACTATTCGTTCAAAAAGTTTGGAGAGCTCACTGAGGTTCGCGATAGGTCGAGTGTCGGATGGTGAGAGAGGTGTTTTTATTTTGGCAAGAGGACGAACAAAAGCACGCTTCCAAATAGAAGGGAAATAGGATGATTGCAAGCAAAGGTTAAAGAAGATAGCGAGAGAGGATGAAATAACAGGTAATGCATTATAAATGGCGAATTGAGATAGTCCGTCCGGCCCTGAAGAGAGAGATTGGAACAAGAGTAAGTGTGAGAATTTTAGTATATCGTCTATCGTGACCGGTTGGAAGGAAAAGGAAGGACCCATTGGAGGAGGAGATGTCAGTATGCCAAGGAATTCATCGTGTGTCAAAGCAGGGGTGGGATTAGAAATTGAGACATAGAAAGAATTTAGTTGATCGGCCGAAAAGAAGTGTAAGGGTGATGAGAAGTTGACTTTGACCAACCCTAAGTTTCCAAGTTCTCGCCACGGTCTCGAGGGATCATCAATACCGCTCAGTCGACTAAGGTAATATTGCTGTCTCGCTGCGCGCAAGTCAACAGTTAGTTGATCACGGTAATTCCTATAAATAGCAAATCCTAAGAGATTATTAGATCGTTTCGCCTGTTTATAAAGTCGATTGCGCTGTTTTATACGCATTTCAAGAGCTTTCGTAATCCATGGTGACGGAGGTTTGCGGATCGGAAAAGTGCGTAGCGGAGCGTGCATGTCAAGGGCTTGATGAATGGTGTCCGAAAATAGAGTAAAGTAGAACTCTAAGTGCTGGGAAGCAGTAGTAAGTGCCGGAAGAATATTTGGAATTTCAGGCAACAGCGAGATTATAGAGGTGGAATAATTAGCTGGATTAAAGTTTTTCAACATACGACGAGAGATTGTACGGGGCTCCGATACACCCGGGCGAAACGCAAAAACCAACTGAAGTAGGTCGTGACCGCAGATGAAAGGGACGTCTGATTTCGTGAAGGAGACGAGTTTATCATCACTATCGAGAATCATGACATCGAGCCAAGAGTCAGAGGTGGCTGTGTGAAATGTGGCCGCTGACTCAACAAGAAAAAGGGATGACGAAAAAATAAAATTGCGTAGGTATTGAGCTTCAAAATTATTAGCGAGAAGATTGCAATTTAAATCCCCGGAAAGAATTATATTTTTATACGCATGACTAAATCTAGTTAAATCGGCGACAAAATCGTTATATAATAGGGCCTTAGGTCGTCGATAAATCGAGGAAAATAAGAGCGACTGGCCGTTCTTAGAACTAATTCTTAATATTAAGTATTCTGGTGAATTAGAAAAGCTGCTAGGCGAAGCAGCCAGGACTTGGGCTGATAACGAGCTATGAATAAAGCATGCAACACCATCTCCTTCTTTGCCCTCACGATCATTGCGAATAAGAAAATAATTGTCTAGATTTACAAGGGTGTGACGGAAGGTCGCTCGGTCAGGCACGCGTAATAAATGACGTTGAGAATATATGTAATAAAATGATGGTCTTTATTAGTCGTAGCAATTAATCGGAGAGAGTGTACCGCACTGATCGTCGGTCGGAGCTGAACTGCCGTGAAGCGGGCGTGAAGCTGAGGGCTTCGCGCTCGCTTGACAATGGAATAAAGAGTCACGGAGTGTTTAGTCTCGTAGACAAGTGGACGCTCACGGCGGTCCGGATGCGCGATAGCCTTAAGGGCTTCTTTGAAGAGCGTATCGAACGGAAACTCCGTATCGATACGCTCGAATAAATATTCGAAGTCAAAAGGAATAAAATTGTTAGGCTGCGGCCGTTACACTCCCCCTCTGGGAGGAAACGATGCCCCGCATCGGATACATTTGACATGATTTGTTAAGTGTGACTCGATATAATTAAAAAGTTAATTTGGTTTTTTAAGATATTTTCATTTGTGTAAGTTGTGTAATGTTTTCTAAATGTGTGTTTTGATTGTTATTTGATTGATGATTGTTGATTGTTGATTGTTGATTGTTGATTGTTGATTGTTGATTGTTGATTGTTGATTGTTGATTGTTGATTGTTGATTGTTGATTGTTGATTGTTGATTGTTGATTGTTGATTGTTGATTGTTGATTGTTGATTGTTGATTGTTGATTGTTGATTGTTGATTGTTGATTGTTGATTGTTGATTGTTGATTGTTGATTGTTGATTGTTGATTGTTGATTGTTGATTGTTGATTGTTGATTGTTGATTGTTGATTGTTGATTGTTGATTGTTGATTGTTGATTGTTGATTGTTGATTGTTGATTGTTGATTGTTGATTGTTGATTGTTGATTGTTGATTGTTGATTGTTGATTGTTGATTGTTGATTGTTGATTGTTGATTGTTGATTGTTGATTGTTGATTGTTGATTGTTGATTGTTGATTGTTGATTGTTGATTGTTGATTGTTGATTGTTGATTGTTGATTGTTGATTGTTGATTGTTGATTGTTGATTGTTGATTGTTGATTGTTGATTGTTGATTGTTGATTGTTGATTGTTGATTGTTGATTGTTGATTGTTGATTGTTGATTGTTGATTGTTGATTGTTGATTGTTGATTGTTGATTGTTGATTGTTGATTGTTGATTGTTGATTGTTGATTGTTGATTGTTGATTGTTGATTGTTGATTGTTGATTGTTGATTGTTGATTGTTGATTGTTGATTGTTGATTGTTGATTGTTGATTGTTGATTGTTGATTGTTGATTGTTGATTGTTGATTGTTGATTGTTGATTGTTGATTGTTGATTGTTGATTGTTGATTGTTGATTGTTGATTGTTGATTGTTGATTGTTGATTGTTGATTGTTGATTGTTGATTGTTGATTGTTGATTGTTGATTGTTGATTGTTGATTAAGTAAAACTCCTAGTTGTTGTCCATGTTGGTTTGGATGATTGAAATCCCTTGGTTTTTATGTTTGTTGCTTTGCGGTACACTCCCGTTGTTTTTAAATAGTTGGTGGTTGTTGATATCTGTAACTAAGTAAACTTTTAGTTGTTCGTGTTAGTGGGAATGGTTTAGTTAAATTGGATGGGTTTAAATTTGGTGTTAAAATTGGTGAAGAAAAAATAAATAAAAATGTTGTCCTGTTTGGTTCGGTTGGTGAAGTTCCATGTTTAAAATATCTTTTCCTCTTTTTTTGGTAAATTTGTCCATATTTGATGGATTTCGGTTTCTCCTTGGTTGTATTTCGTTTCTCTATTTCCTGGTATTTCTGTTATAAATTTCGAATTTTGATGGTATTGTGCCTGTAACATTCTAAGTTATGATTAGTGGTGTTTAGTGGGTTAGGTATGTTATTTGGAAGTGGTTTGTTGGTGAAAGATGGAAATTGTTTCCGGAAATTGGTAAAATGATTAACACGAATATTTATAGTAAAAAAAGCGTTGCATATGTATTGTCGTAGAGAAATTACAAAAATAAAAAAAAAATGAAAAAAGAAAGAAAAATACTAAAATGATAAAAGAAACAATAAACTGACATTTGTTTTTATAAGAAAAAATGAAATAAAATGTTATATGGGGTTCTTTTGTTTCCCGTTGTCCTCTACCGACGCTGCGCGACGCGTGTCGCGCTTATGCCTATGATTATTTTGATATATATATATGTGTGTATAGTTATTGTATATTATGTTATATATGTATGGTGTAAATGAGGTATATTGTTGTGTATGTGGATTAAAGTACTGTAGTCTGTCGCCGTAAGGGTCTGATTCTATTTTTGTTTTGATGTTCCAGTTTTGGGGAGTTTTGTTGGTGGCTTAAAAAGGTCCCTTTTTTCCTTTTTTAATTCTGCGAGAAAGATGTTTGTTTGCGCCAAGTTTTTAATTTTCCGTAAGCCCTCGAGCTCTTGGATGTTAACCCACCCCATACCTTGTTCAAAGGTCAGTTTTCTTGGGTCGAAATGCGTTTCGTTTTTGTCATCGTTATTTTCGTTTTTGTTTGGTTTTCCGTTTGTCTCGTCTGTTTTTACGTTTCCGTTTGGTTTTTCGTTTGTTTCGTATGTTTTTTCGTTCGTATCGTTTCGGTGGTTTCGTTCGTATCGTTTTGTGGTTTCGGTATTTATGTTTTTTATGTCTTTGGGTTCTGTGTCTTCTTCTGTGTCTTCTCCTGTGTTTTCGTCTTCTGTGTTTTCATCTTCTGTGTCTTCTTCTTCCGGCGGTGGTGGTAATCCTTCGGGTGTGTGTGGTGCATAATCCGGTGTTGGTTGTTGTTGTTGTTCTGCTTCTTGTTGTTGATTGTAATATTGTTGCTGATCGTATGATTGAAGCTTTAGCAAATAGGCGACGCATTTATCGATATGCGCCGTCAGTCGGTTTGCTGGGAGCACGCAGCAACATATCGGGCATCCTGTATGCCGCGATCCCAAACTCGCCGTCCGCTTTTGCAGCTCCACATAGCATCTGGCCGTGTGGTCGGCCAGCTTACTCGCCTTCATTTTCCTCGGGCAGAGGAGGCATTCAACTTGTACATTCGGGATGGATGCTGATGCCGATGCTGATGGCTGGCTGTCCATTATTACTGTTGTTTTGTTGTTGTTTGTTTTATCTGTCAGGTATGTATGTATTCGTTGAAATAATAAGTGACAAAACAATAATATTAAAAACAATAGTTTTAAGCCGTGCATGATGCGGTTAAAATTACTTGTATATTGTGATAAGGTAAGAGAGTAGTATATGCGTGGTTAATTTCCCATTAGTAAGGGTATATGTAGATGGTTATGAATATATCGGTTATTATTTATGATTATTAACGCGGTTTTTTCCTTCTTCTTTAAGGTATTCTGTCTCGATCGTAGTAAGTCAACGCATAGACTTGTCTACGGGTTGATTGCGGTGGGTGGTTTGTTATGATTGCGACCTCTCTGCAATCCGTAGTTGATTGCGTTTGGGTTTCGATTAACTCTATTGGTTGCCTGTGGTAGACAACGGCCGGTTCGGGAGCCTCGGTGGCTTGTTGCGTTATCGTCGTTTGACGTTTTGCTACGCAAGACAGAATTTTGTATAAACTAGATATTTTGCCGAAGAGAGAGAGCTTCCATCCGACTACTAGTAGCAGCACGATGGAGCCCAAAGAGATTCCGCTGTATTTTAATATTTTGTCGAGTGTAGAGAGTCTGTTGCTTATGTAATGAGTTTTCGAACTTTCTCGTGCTTTGGTTATAACGGCTTTTAACGCCACTTCGTTTTTTGTCAAATCGTCGTGTATGGAGCCTGGATTTGATAGGCCTGTAAGTGTCTCAGTTTCTGTCATAATTTCTGTGTAGTTTATGTTTTCCATGTTTTTGATTGATTTCCGAATTAGTCTAATTGTATTGTTACGTTACGTCTGCTTGGAATTTCTAGAATTTTGTATGGGCCTAACCAGTCCCTATCGAATTTGCGAGTTTTGCGCTCGTTTTTTATGAGTATGAGTTCGCCTACTTGATACTTTGGTTCTACGACTCTTTTATCGTAGTATTTTTTGGTTCGTTCTTTGAACTTTATCGCCTTTTCCAAAGCGAGTTCTTGGACGTTTTTGAGGTTTCTCATTAGATTTGTCATGTAATCGTCGTAGGTTATTGTTTTTTCGGGCGGTGGGAACTCTGAAGGAGTTCGAGCCTTTCTACCGAAAACTAGTTCGTATGGGGTAAACCCTGTGCTTTCGGGTATACTGGTGTTATATGAGAATGTTGCGAACGTTAGTAGTTCGTCCCAGTCTCGATTACTGTCGATAAAATGTTTTAGGTATTCCACAAGAACATGGTGACTGCGCTCGATCTCACCGTTCGATTGTAGATGATATGCGGTTGTTCTATGCTGCTTAATCTGAAACAGCTGCGCAAAATCTCTGAACATTTCCGACATGAAGTTTGTACCTTGGTCGGTTAATATTGCGCGAGGTGCGCCGAAAGTCGATATTAGCGTCTTACAAAGCGCTCTCGCTACGTCTATTGACGTTTGATGTTTTAGTGGTACTGCTATACTGAATTTACTGAATAGATCGAGCATAGTTAGTATGTACGTATGTCCGTTTTTTGTTTCGCGTAGTGGACCTACGATATCGATGGCTACTTTGTCGAAGGGTTGCGCTGGTGTGTCCGTGATGACCATAGGAGCTTTATTTTTTACTCGGACCAGTTTGTTTTTCTGGCAGTCAAAGCAGTATCGAATGAACGTTTCCACGTCCTTTTTTAATCCTCGCCAGTAGTACTGCGAGAGAATACGCTGGTATGTTTTCGTTACGCCTTTGTGGCCTCCGACTGCGGATCCGTGTAATTCTCTAATGATGTTTTGCCTATTTTCCTGATCTGGAACGGTTATAAGACCTTCGCATAGCCTAAAGGTGATGTTTGAGTTAATCGCGAGTACTCGTAGGTATCCTTTGATGTTAGACCACAAAAATGTATCGATAATTTTTGGGTCTTTAGATAGAGTACAGGATATGATTTTGTTTTTTACTAAGGTCTGTACAAGAGTTTCTAGACACTTCTGAATCGTGAGTGTACTAGTCACGTCTGTTGATTTATTTTTGCAAATCATTGTGAAGTAGCGTCTTGTTTTGTCGCGTGTTATGAAAATGTGTCCGATTCCTGGATTGGACTGCGAAAATACCGATTGGGTGAGTTTACCCTTTTCTGCGAGTATTTTCGAGACCATTGTGTCCATGACACCGTCAGCTGACAGGAAGTGTGCGATGTTATCTTCCTGTGCCAGGATGTTTTCCTGCGTTACTACAATATTATTTTTTAGTTGCACGTCTTCTGTTATCGTTGTTCCCCTTGTTGTTGGTGGAGTTTGCAGTGTTAGACGTTGTCGTTGATATTGCGATGGTTGGTACGCTGAATCGTGGGAATCACTTTCTGACGATGGCGACATATTGTGGTATTGATTTGTTAACGCTCGAGAGGGTTCTCGAGGTGTAGTTGGTCGCGATTCATCCGATTTCGAATAGTCTGTTGTTTCGTGTGGAATCCAGGGTGGTGATCTGAACGTTGGTTCGATATCCATTGCTGGTGTGGAGTCGTCGATTTGCCATGAGCACCCTGGCGTGGCGACTGGTTGTTCTGGTGTGTAGTCGTCGATTTGCCATGAGCACCCTGGTATGGCGACTGGTTGTTCGATCTGTTTGGAAGTGCTCGGCACTGCGTTTGGCTGCTCGATTCGTGGGGTAGCTGGTTGTTCTATTGATGGTGTTTTATCTGGAACCCGCAGGGGTGGATGGGGGGGTGCACAGAGCTGTGGGATGATCTATCAGTCATATGCTTGTCGCCGCTCGAACCACCGGGGAGTGGCGACCCCGCGGTAACCGAGCTCGGGTCACGCAGGAGACTCGTAAGGGGGTCCGGGGCCTTTTCTTTGCAAATGGTCCTGGTCAACCAGCAACCTGTTCGAACGAGCACTGTTTCGGCCGGTGCCAAAGATCCATGGCCATCTCGTGAGAGTGCGTTCATGCGGGGGCGGGAAACTGCCCCCGTGCAGCTCTCGCGTACCGCTTGTTCGCCCAAGCGGGATGGCCGGGATTACCCGCGGTGGCTCGCAAGAGCTACTGCGGCGCTTGCGAAAGTCCACCGACCCGGCTCGCGAATTCTCATGCTATACCGCGTAGTCTTCCCGTTGCTTGGTCAGGAAGAAAAAGCAGACCCGGTCAAGAGACCTCTGGCAAGTTCATCCCGTGAGATGCTCTGGGTGCTCATTCACAGGTGCATTGATTATGGCTCCGTCGTAGGTAAATGCAGTAAAAGGAGACCATAGGTGGACGAACCAGGAGGTTGAGGCCGTCGAGAAGTGGAGGGCTCTCGCTTTGGTCTACCCCGGGTGGCTATCGAACCACTCGTGAGACTTAAAACAGTGGCTTGTACCACTAGTCAGTTATTGGACCCTAGGGGAGGTGACGATCAGTCTTCGAACGGTGTCTGATTGTCAAGACCTCTGCAAGAGGCGATTTCTAGGGGGGCATACTGCATTGCATAAAGAGAAAGTAGATCGGATGTTCGTTGCGTTTGCTCTTAATGGGCGAGAGACCCTCACGGGTCGAGCAGAGAATGACGGTCTCGTGCCAGATTTCTTATACAATATCTGTTTTATCTGGAATGTCCATGACTTTTGAGTCCCAATAGTCTCGTGTCATTTCGGGTGACATTGACACAGGTGATTTTGTTTTTTGTTGTGCTTCTTCGGGATCTGGGTGAGTTGGAGTGTCGTTGGTGTAAGTGACTCTAGAATCCCAATATTCCGTTGTTAATTCTGGTGATGGTTTTGGTTCTGGATCTGAAGATGTTGAGTCGAGAGGCTGGAATGGAGTTTTTGTTTTTGATTGTGGAGTTTTTGTTTTAGGGTCTTTTGTAGTGGGTTGATTTTTAGGTGGAATGTTTGGGACTTCCGGATTTTGTTTATTAGCTAACCTTTCGCTACGCCTAATTGGTTCTTTTGGCGTTTTTCGAGGTCGCTTCTTCGCTGGTATAAGCAATCGTTTCCCTGATCGCTGACGTGTTGTTGTTTTGTGAGAATCTGGTGAACGAAAGTTCGGTTCGGTGGTACTTTCCGTTTCACGCTTTTTCCGTCATTTTTGAGTCTTTTTGTTTTTCGTTTTGTACCTGTGGATGGTGATCTAAAAGTTGGTTGGACGGGTGGTTTACCACTATTTTCGTCGCTGGACGATTCTCCGATGTTCGTCAGCAACGGTTTGAATCCTTTTTTGTTGGAATTTTCATTCTCGGATTCTGTTTCGTGTTCCGTCTCGTTTTCACTATTTCGTGCCTTAGGGTTGTCGTTTTTGTTCTGGGTTCCATTGTTTTTTCGCTTTTTGTCACCGTATAAGTAGCCGGTTGCCCCGTCAGGGCTGACTTTTTCGCGAAACTCGTTTTTGTTTAGCTGCGATAAGCTTTCTATTTTATCTGGCCTCGTTGGGCTTTCTGCTTTTTGTTGCCTCGTTGGGCTTTCTGCTTTTTGTTGCCTCGTTGGGCTTTTTGTTTTTGTGGCCTCATTGGGCTTTCTGCTTTTTGTTGCCTCGTTGGGCTTTCTGCTTTTTGTTGCCTCGTTGGGCTTTTTGTTTTTTGTGGCCTCGTTGGGCTCTTGTTTTCCTGCTCTTCTTCCGTTGTACTATCGTCTATGTCTGTATACTTATATTTCGTTTCAGTATCATCTCGTTTCCTATGTTGTTTGCGCGGTTGTCGTTTACTCTCTTCGTCGTCCGTTGTATCGGTTGGACGTTTTTTGGAGAGTCGCCATTGTGGCTCCGTATTTTCCTTTGAGTTCAGCTCCTCAACCATTTTTTTTATTGGTTGCATAAATTCTCCTTCGTTTTCCGATAACTCGGTGATTGATGTTTCGGTATCTATTATTAAATCTTTTGTTTTGGGTACACTCTCGGTTTTTTGTTTTGATTTTGTCATTTTGGGTGGTTGATTTGTTTCTTGTTGGGTTTGTTTCTTTTGTTCCGTTACTAGTTCCATTGATTCGTCAGAGTCTGATTGGTATGTTCTCTGATACGCGGCTTGGCTGTCCTCCGATTCGTCGGTCGACAGTTCCCAGGTGTTTCGTTTTTTCCTAGGTGCTGGGTTTCCAGAACCCGTGTCGGTTGTTGATCGTCCGCGAGTTAGATGCGACGGTTCGGGAGACAGTTTTTGCTTTTTTATCTCCTGATGTATTGCGTTTTTAGATGAACTCTCCTCGCGTTGCCTGATTGGCATGATTTCTGCGGGGTTTCTCGAAAGAGCGTCAGCAACGACGTTCAATTTTCCGGGTTTGTGTACGATATCGTATTCGTAGCCGTTCAGGATTATTTGCCATCGTTGTAGCTGTTGCGGGATGTCGGGTTTGTTTTTTATATACGTTAGTGTTCTGTTGTCTGTGACAAGCGTGAACCGATTTCCATATAGATACGTTTTAAAGTATTCTACCGCGTTTATTATTGCGAGTAATTCTTTTTTCATCGCGTCGTACGCGATTTCGGTTTTTTTCACTGCTCTCGAGTAGAACGCTATCGGGTGATCGAAGTCTCCATGTTTTTGACTAAGTACCGCGCCTATTGCGTAGTCTGACGCGTCCGTGGTAAGTGTACACGGTTTGTCGAAGTCCGGATACTTTAGGACTGGACGTTCGGTGATCTTTGCCTTCAGATACTCGAATGCTGATTGGCATTCGTCCGTCCATTCGAATTTCTCTGATTTTTTTAGTTGTTGGGTTAAAGGAATCGCGATTTTTGCGAAGTCGCGGATGAAGCGTCGATAGTAGCCTGCAAGTGCTACGAATTGTTTAATTCCTTTTTTGTCTTTTGGTGTTGGGAAGTTTTTAACGGCGAAGATGTTGCTGGCGTTCGGTCTGACGCCCTCGGCTGAAATTATGTGCCCTTGGTATGTCACTTCTCGGTTTAGGAAGTGGCATTTTTCGGTTTGTAGCGTTAATCCTGCCGAAGTCAGTCTTTTCGCTAAACTCTTAAATTTGTTTTCGTGTTCGGTGATGTCTCTTGCGTCTATTACGATATCGTCCAGATAGACGAATAGGTCTGTGCCTTGAAGACCGGATAGCACGACGTCCATCAACCTTTGAAAGGTTGCTGGCGCGTTTTTAAGTCCGAATGGCATTCGGTGATATTCGTAATGTCCATTCGGGGTCGAAAAAGCTGTTTTGTGTCTGTCTGCTGGATGCATTTCTATTTGATAAAAACCGGACGCTAGGTCGAATGTTGAGAAATACCGGGCGTTTCCCAGTTGATCTAATATGTCCCTGATGTTTGGGAGTGGGTACGCGTCTGGCGTAGTTTTTTCGTTGAGTTTTCGAAAGTCTATCACGATTCTCCATTTTTTGTTGCCTTTCGCGTCTGGCTTTTTGGGAACGACCCAAACTGGAGAGTTGTAAGGGGAGAGAGATGGTTTTATTATCCCCTTGTTTAACATGTCGTTAACCTGGTTTTGTATTTCTCTCTTGTGTACTTGTGGAAATCTGTATTGTTTAGTGTTAATTGGTCTGTCATCTGCTGTAGGAATTTCGTGTTTTGCCAGTGTTGTGTGACCCAATCGATCTCCGGGTAGGCAGAACAGGTGTTGGTATTTTGAGACCAATTGGAGAACGTGATCTCGCTCTGTTTCGCTGAGGTGATCTAGTTGCAGAAGAGCTTGAAGAACTTCAAGCCTACTCTGTTTGTCGAGTTGTACCGAGCGTACTTCTGCACGGTCCATTTTTGAGAAACCGTGAAGGTCGCTTTTTTTCGCTGATAATTTCGACTGGTATTAATTCTACCGTCGGGACTATCAGGTTTATCTCGCTATTTTGCGCGTTAATTGCGCAAAGGTACGCAATTCCGTTGTTATTTTTTACTAAAGCGTTACCCATGTAGAGACGTGGGCCTGCGTCGATTCTCGGGATGTATCCCTCCTCGAGATCGGTCGGTTTCAGTCTGCTGGGTACGATGAGTTTCGATCTGCCTGGTATCGTCACTCGCTCGAACGTTTCGAACGGGACTGTATGACCAGCAAATTTGATGCACGCTTCGGTGTAGAGTATATCGGCTGGCGTCCCTCTAAAGAAGACGTCACCGAGTATAGCGTCTTGCATAATCGGGAATAAATCGTCGATTACGTGGAATTCGATGTTAAATTCCTTGATTCGGATGTAACATCTACCAATTGTTTTTGCTGTCCCGTCGGTGATACCGCTAAGCTCGTATATGAGCGTCGGGTCTATCTCCGTACTTCGGGCGACAAAGGAATCTTTTATGAGATTTATCTCTGCTCCAGTGTCAGCAAGAAATACAGCTTGGTTCGAATGTAGGTCTTGTGACTCTAGGGTTACGCTTGGTGGCTTATGTCTATTAGTTAATCCTAATTTTATTCTAGCTTTTCTAATTGTTACACTCCCGTCTATTTTTTTTACGTATGCCGATCCTCCGTGTTTTAGGAGTTCGGGCTTGGTGTGCGCAACTTTTGCGTCTTCTCTTAGTTCGGGTTGGACGAGCGCTACGGTGTCCTGCCTCCCGTCGCGCTGTCGCGAGAGGCGGGTCGCTCGTTTTTTTGGAGTACGCGCTCGAAAATTTGTTCGATCTGTGTTGCGTCGAGGCTCGATTGGTAATCGGATTTTCGTGAGTTTCGGGTGTTACTACCGCTTTGTCTTTCGCGTGAATTGTCACGATCGCGTGAATTATCTCGACTGTTTCGATCGTTTCGATAATTGCGATCTCGTGAATCGTCTCGTCGCGAGTTGTTTTGATTGTCGCGTGGATTATAACTGTCGCGCGAGTTATTTTGGTAATTATCGCGATCGTTGTTGCGATAGTTGTCGCGAGAGTTGTTGCGATAGTTGTTGCGATAGTTGTCGCGAGAGTGGTCGCGAGAGTTGTTGCGGCAGTTGTCGCGAGAGTTGTCGCGATAGTTGTTTCGACGATTGTCGTTCGAGTTATTTCGATAATTACCGCGTGAGTTGTTTCGATAATTACCACGTGAGTTGTTTTGATAATTACCACGCGAGTTGTTTTGGTAATTATCGCGCGAGTTGTCGCGATAATTATTGCGATAATTACCGCGTGAGTTGTTTTGGTAATTACGACTGTTGGCGCGTGTGTTTGTGTTTTCGCGTAGACGCTGTACGGAATAGTACTCGGACGTCGAGTGTGTGGGATTTTCGCGATGAACTTCGCAAAATTTAAGTCCACTGTTGTTGGCAGTCTGAGTAAATCGAACCTTTGCTTTTTCTGGACTTTTATCTCGGGTTTCCGATTTGTCGAGTTTTGATGTTTGGTGCATTGCTTGTCTGCGAATGAGTTCATTTTCTATACTTAATGCCTCGTCAATGGCATCTTCGAGGGTTGCAAAATTTTTTGACATAATCATATTTCCTATTTGGTCAGCTAATCCGCGAATAAAAGTTCTTATAACTGTTTGTCTTGCCTCGTTTATTCGTCCGTTTAAATAGGCCTGTTGGGCTTCAGCGCGGTAGACTTCTTTCAGCCTATTCTCGAGTCGATTCGCGATTTTTCGCGTACGCGTTGCGTAGACGAGAACAGATTCGCTGCAATTTTGTGTGTTTGATTTTAATTCGGTTTCGAGGTCCGATAGCTCAACTGGTTTGTCGAAAGCGCTCTTGAGATCCCTCAAGAGTGAATCTAATGTGTCGTATGTTTTTGATTCGGTGATATCGGCTGCAACTCCCGACAGTTTAAGTTGTACTATCGTCAGGAATTGGGATCGATCGTTTTCCGGAACGAGTTTTGCAGCATTATTGCATGCGCATATGTAATTGTTAAGTGGCATATTTCTGCCATCGAAGTTTGGTACGAGATTTGAACGTCGCGAAGCTTCATTGTGTTGGGTACGGGGTGATTATTGTCTTCATTGACCATTCTTACCTTTGATCCCTCAGACAATGCTGAGCGGAAAAAACTATTTGCACTACTTGTTCGTGTGCGCCGAGGCCGTTTCGGCGGACTTATTTTAATCGAGTAGAAGTGAGGAAAGAAGAAATGTCCTTCATTTGTTTTTTCCTTATTATTATTATTTATATATATTTAAAAATGACTGAATTATTATCAATAGTTGTTGTTTCTCTTTTTTCCCTTTTTTTAAAATTAATAACAGCTAATTGTTTATTTGTTTCTAGTTTTTTTTTTGTTCGTTCGAGTTGTATTGTATTGTTCTTTATTGCGTCCCCGAAGGGTTACAAGGGTTCCGTCTCCTGTACATTTCTCCTTTACATTTCCTTTTCTCCCATTACACATGTTTCCTCTCTCCGCTCACGATTTACAATTTTCCGACTCCACCCTCATACTTTCCGCTCCTGTTTTCTCACATCCTCACCTTACATTTCTTTTTGCCTTTACTTTTACTTTCGCGTATTTCTTTATTTCTACCTTCTTACATTCATGTACTTTCTTATTTCTACCTTAATCTATTTACGCATCGCTCGCCGCTCACGCGCGCTTCACTAGCCGCTCTCTCCTGCCCCGCTCGCCTCGCCCGTATGCTCCGCTCGCCGCCTCGTACACCTCGCTCGCACTTTTATTTGTTTTCTTAGCTCTTTATTCTAGTCTCCTCCTCCGTCTCTCTCTCTCTCTCTCTCTCTCTCTCTCTCTCTCTCTCCCTCTTCCTTCTCGCTTCATTGTCGAACTCCGTTTCCGTCTTATTCACTCCATTCTTTCTCGCATCCCCTGTTTTCTGACCATTCTCTCTCTCTCTCTCTCTCTCTCGCACTCTCTCTTCCTGTCTCCACCCTATCTACTCCCATCCCCCTTCATCCGTTCTCCACATCCTCTCTCTCTCTCTCTCTCCCTCTCTCTCTCATATTTTCCCTTCTCTTTTCTTCTAGCTCTTTCATCCACTCCTCTCCCTCTCCGCTCGCATCCAAAATCTCTCTTACTCTCTCACCTATCGGCCTATCTTCTTCCCCTCCTGCTCTACACCTATCCAGTACGTGTTCCCACGTTTCGATTTCTCCCTCACACATTCTACATCTCCTCTGTTCTTCCGATCTCCAATACTCTCCTTCCCTCATCTCGTTTCCTAGCCTGAACCTGGCTATTCTTTTACTCTTTTCCTCCTTCCACTTCGATCTCAAATATTGCGGTATTCCTTCCGTCCTCACTTCTCTGTACCATCTGTTATATTTTGACTCTCTTATTCGTTCCCATCTTTTTCTCTCCTGTTCCCTTCTGTCTTCTTTCTCCACTTCCTCGTACTCTTTCTCTCTTTGTCTCTCTTCTCCTCCGTTCCGTCATCTCGCTTCCCGTCTTCCTTGTTCCCACTTCGACTCTCTCTCGTCCACTTCTCTCTCTCTTTCCTTTATCTCTTCCAGGCATTCGCTCGCTAACTCGCTTCCTTCACCTTTCCTCAATTTCTCTTCATATCTCCATGCCCTTCTGCATGCTCTTGTCTTCAGCTTTGTCTCTTCTCTTACCATGTATCCCGGCGTTCGCCAGTCTACTCCCATCGTCCACCTCAGAAATCTTTCCTGCATTCCTTCCAACTCTCTCCTCTCTTCCCATCCCCATATTTCCGCTCCGTATCCCATTACCGTCCACACCAGCGTGTCAAACAGCCAAACTCTCCTTTCCCAATTCCTCTCGAATTTCCTTTTGCCTATTCCCCAGGCCTGTTTCATCACCGCTCCTGCTTTCTTCGCTCTGTCCTTTATGTGAGCTTCCTGTCCTCCGTTTCTCGTGAACACGTATCCCAGATACTTAAACTCTTTGACTTCCTCTATCTTCTTTCCTCTCCATCTCCAGTCCACGTCCTTACTCCTTCCTCCCCCTCTTCTGAATCTCATAATCTTCGTCTTTCCAACGTTTAGCTCCAGCTTTTTGTTTTCAAAATACTTCTCCAGTCTCCTTATCATGCTCTTCATTTCCTCTTCGTTTCTTGCTAACACCACCACGTCGTCCGCATACGCCAACGAGCATATCCTTCTCTCTCTCACCTTCACTCCGCCCCATCTTCCTTTTCCCAATTCTTCCTCCATATCGGCCGTCATCAAGTTGAACAGGATTGGGCTCATCGGGCAACCCTGCCTGACCCCTCTTCCGGTCCAAAAGCTCTCTCCTGCCTCCCCTCCGACTTTCACTCTGCTCTTCGTTTCTCTGTAGACCTCCTCCACTCTCTCTCTGAGTCGTTTCCTTACGCCTCTTCTCTCCAGCGCTTCCATCATTTTCTTTCTGTCCACCGAGTCGAACGCCGCCTTCAGGTCTATGAATAATGCTACGACCTTACCCTTCTCCTCCGTCAACTGTCTGTTCACTATGTAATTCAGGACATAGATATTGTCTATCGTCCCTACTCCTCTCCTGAATCCTGTTTGATTTGGTGGTATCATTCTTCTTTCCTCCGCTTCCTCCTCCAAACTTCTCGCCAATACCGTCGTGTATATTTTGTATAGCGACGGCATTAGCGTAACTCCTCTGTATTCCTCTACTTTCTTTCCGCTTCCTTTTTTGACAATTGGGGCTATTATCCCCTCCATCCAGTTTTCCGGCCATCCGTCACCTCTCCATACCCTCGTACATATTTCCCATGCTACCTCTATCGCCTTTTCTCCCCCACACTTCCACGCCTCGTTCGGTATTTCATCAATTCCCATCGCTTTCTCTTCTTTCAGCTTTTTCACCGTCTTCCGGATTTCTTCTCTTCTTATATCTTCTTCTTCTCCCTCTCTTCTCGCCTCTTCCGTTCCCATCCTCACTCGCCTCTCCACTCCTCCTATCAGGCTCATAAAATACCTTTTCCATTCCTCTTTTTGTATTCCTTCTTCTATTTTCTTTCTTTCCTTCCTTCCTCTGTTTATAATCTCCCATACCTTATTTTCCGTTTTCGCTTCCGCTATTTCCATTACCATTCTCTCCTGCTCCTCTTTTTTCTTTCGGGCACTCAGCCTCTGATATTCTCTCTTTCTTTCCCTGTATGCTTCCTTCGTGCCTTCGTTTTTCCTCCATCTCCTCAGCTCCTTTCTTGCCTCCGCTTTTTTCTCTCTACACTCTTCGTCCCACCATCCTTTTCTCTTTTGCCTTCTTTCTCTCCCTCCTTTTTCTTCACTTCTTCCGATCTCTTCCTTTATCTTTATCTCCATTTCTCTTACCGCTTCCTGTCCTCCTCCTCTCTCCACCTTCATTTCTTGCATGCCCTTGGCATATTCTTCTTTCATTTTTTCTGACCATTTACCTCCTCTGGCTCTTCCATCCCTTCCTCTTTCCTCCTTCTTCCTCTCTCCTCCTTTTTTCACCGTGACCACCAGCGGATGATGATCCGACTCCACTCTGTCTGCTACTTCCAGCTTCTCTATCCCCTTCCTTGCATTTTCATCTCCCATCACATAATCTATAACCGTCTCTCCTCTTCCGCCGGTGTACGTGAACTCTCCTTCCTCATCTCCCTCCATGTTTCCATTCCAAATCTCCCAGCCTACCTCTTCCAGCAGCTTCGTTAATTTCTTTCCTTCGGCGTTGACCTTTTTATCCTTCGATTTTCTTCCTCCCTCTTCTTCTTCCTCCGGGCCTCTTACCCTTCCTCCCTCCGTTCCCGTTCTCGCGTTAAAGTCTCCTCCTATTATCGTTCTTTCTTCTTCGCTCTGCCTTTCCATCCATCCTCTCAGCTTCTCCATTTTCTTGTCCAGATCTCCATTTACATACGTTGCCACCACGTTCCATACCTAATTTCCTGCTTTCACTCTCTCATGCATGATACCATCCTCCTCCTCTCGTGTTTCCTCTTTCTCCAATGCCATCTCCTCTCTCACTCCCATCACCATTCCTCCCATCGCTCTTCCTTTCTTATTTTTCTTCCTCGCTCCTTGGCTCGACCATTTGTATCCCTTCGGCATCCTGCTGCTCACCTTGCCCCAGTTTTTCTTCTCTGTCCACGTCTCCATCAGCACGACTACGTCCCATTCTTCTATTCCTTTCCAAAAATCCTTATCCTTGTTAGCCAGCCCCGCTACATTCCAAAATGCTATCTTCCAATTCTCCTCCTCCTTTCCTCTGGTCTCTCTCCTCTCTTTTCTGCTTCTCTTGCTTAATCGTTTTTTGCTTCTTCCTCTTTTCCTCCTACTGCTTCTTCCATTCCTTCGCCCTGCTTCTCCTCCGGCTTTCTTCCCGCTCTCCGCTCTTCCGCTCTTTCATCTTTTTTCTCATCGTCTTTCCTCTCTCTTCTTCCCTCCTCTGCTCTCTCTCTCCCTCTTCCGTCTTTCAGCACCTCGTGCTTTTCGTCCCAGAACCATGCCTTTCTGTTCACGAACAGCTTTCCATACCCGATCCTCACCATCTTTCCTTTCCTCCTCTCCACTTCCGCTATTTCCTTTATCAGCCATTGCATCCTTTTCTCTTTCCACGTCAGATCTTCCTCTATTCTCTCTTTCTTCCCTCTCAGATTTCCTTTCTTCCTCATTACCTCTGCCTTTCCTTCCACGCTCTCCATTTTCACCTCTATACTGCCTTCTCTTCCACCGCTTCTCCTCTTTCCAATTTCCTTCGCCCCCTCCATTCTTGCTTGCACTCCAATGCTCTGCAGAATCCTTCTCGCCGACTCCGTCACCGTGCCTTGTATATCCACTCTCTTCATGATTACATTCTTTCTTCTTTCCTCTTTTTCTCTTTTCTCCATCTTCCTTTCCATTTCCCTCATCCGTTCCTCTAGCTCTGTGCTATCCGTCTCACTCTCTTTTGTCCTCGCTCCTTGCGCTTCCTCTTTTCGCTTTTCCGCCTCCAATTTTTTGATTCTCTCCTCTACCTCCTCTCCCCTCTGTTCTCTTCTTTCTACTTCCTCCACTCTTTTTTCCAGTCCTGTCATTTTTTTTGTCAACTCTTCTCTCTCTCTTCTTCCTCTCTCCTCTCCCGTTCTCATTTCCTCTCTCATCCTTCCTATCTCCTCTTTCACCTCTCTTCCTTGTCCTTTCACATCTTCTCTCATCTCCCGTAGCTCTCGTTTGAATTCTTCTCTCATTTCCTTTATCAGCCTTTCCACACTCGATTCCTCCTCCACCTTCCTCTGTGGGGACCTCTGCACTTTTTTGCTCTTCTGGAAGATCTCAGCTTCCTCCTCTTCTTTTCCTTGCTTTTTTTCCTCCATTTGCTCTCTTTTTCTTTTCCACATCTCATTCAGCTCCACTATCGTGCCCACGCTCGCACTTCTCTCTCTCTTCAATCTTTCCGCATTCGACGGTCTTCCTCTACCCTTCACTTCCTCGTCTTCTCTGTCTCCTGTTTCGACCATGTCTTCTCCTTTCTTTGATTTGCCTCTTTTCCGCTCGTCTCTTTCACTTGCTTGTTCTGTTCGCACGTCACTCTAGCTCGCCACTCCCCACCCTTTCTCTCTCTGCTTCTGACTTACCGTCTCCCACTCACTCGCCGCTTCTCCTCTTCTCCTACTGCTGTCGCTACCTGTCTACCTGTCGCTCTATCCTCCGTCTCCCTCTTACCTTATTCTCTTTTTCTTTCTTTCCTAACCTCTACTTTTGCCTCTACTTTCTTTACTGTTTTTCACTCTATCTGCCTTTTCCCCTCTTCACTCTATTATTTCCCCTGTTTCCCTAACCTGCTCGCTACTCTTTCCTTCCTCTCACACTCTCTCCGTTCACTCTTATTACTCCTACCTTTACTTTTCCACGCACACTTCTGACACACGTCGCTCTCCTTTCACACCGGAAACGGAACTCCTTTTAAATGTATATATTTAATGTCTAGGTAATTTATAAAGTGTCTTGACACTGTATTTTTTTTTGTACACTGTATTGTTTTATTTTTTCCACTTTTTCGTGTTGTGTTTTTTTTTTCCACTGTTTGTAGTGTCTTTTCACTGTTGGGGTTTTTTTTTTTTATTCACTGTGTTGTTTCTTTTCCGTTTTTCACTGTTGATCAC
This sequence comes from Exephanes ischioxanthus, assembly GCA_958510785.1. Lineage (NCBI taxonomy): Eukaryota > Metazoa > Arthropoda > Insecta > Hymenoptera > Ichneumonidae > Exephanes > Exephanes ischioxanthus. The sequence goes on along the minus strand of OY294021.1, from coordinate 1,065,465 downwards.
TGTGTTGTTTTTTTTTCTACTTTGTTCACTGTATGTCACTGTTGTGTGTTTTTTTTCCTGGTTCACTGTTTATGTTTATTTTCCACTTTTGGTTTTTTGGTGCGAGCGCGGCTCGAGCACGATCGTCGGTTCCGGGTTTGTGTGAGCTGCGGCTCGAACACAAGTGTCGCGAAAAATCGTTTTTTTTTATAAAATGTAATTTTTTTTTTTTTAATGCAGGCGTGTTTGGATGGTTCGTCACTTCTGACACCAATGTGACGGATGGTCGCTCGGTCAGGCACGCGTAATAAATGACGTTGAGAATATATGTAATAAAATGATGGTCTTTATTAGTCGTAGCAATTAATCGGAGAGAGTGTACCGCACTGATCGTCGGTCGGAGCTGAACTGCCGTGAAGCGGGCGTGAAGCTGAGGGCTTCGCGCTCGCTTGACAATGGAATAAAGAGTCACGGAGTGTTTAGTCTCGTAGACAAGTGGACGCACACGGCGGTCCGGATGCGCGATAGCCTTAAGGGCTTCTTTGAAGAGCGTATCGAACGGAAACTCCGTATCGGTACGCTCGAATAAATATTCGAAGTCAAAAGGAATAAAATTGTTAGGCTGCGGCCGTTACAAGGGCATCATGAATATGCGAATGAAGCCAGGTTTCGGAGATAGAGATAATGTGAAAAAAATTGTTACTAAAATAGTGTCGAACATAGTCGATGTGAGCAAGAAGAGACGTCGCATTGAATTGAGCAATGCGCAGGTTAAGTAGAGGAGGTAGTGCATTGAACATAGCCGAAGACGCTGAAGTATCAGGGTTTGCCGGCGAGAGTCAGGCAAGCTTGGCAAGATCACTAATGTTATGAATATCGATTATTGGCGTGCCGTTGTCTTTTCGGACGTGGATAGTACCATTGCGAACCCAGACATGTCTATAATGGGTTTGAGAAGCGCGGGTTTTAGTTTCACGAAGTAAATTATATAATTCTGGGGGAAGCATTTCGTTGATGAAAATTTTACCTGGGGCAGCGGTACCGAGCACTTCGCTAGCTGTAAGGTCACGTTTAGCCCTCTTTGCATCTAGAACAACGCCGCATACAAAGTTAGAAGTTAGGACAGCCACAAGGGTTGTCGACGTACGAGCAACACTACCAGGTGTATTTTTTTGCGTAAGTACGGGAGCTCCTAGGACGTGATTAATAAGCGCGCCGAGACGTAAAGCAGCTAGGACCTTTTTTGCAAGATCAACCGGAGGATCCGGGTGATTACGAGGAAATCCCGACATTATGAGTTCGGGTTTTAAGCTAGTCGAATGTCGAGCTAGTAGCGACTGAAGGGAGGAAACTTCTTACCTAAGCTGTATGTTGTCCTGTTCTAGGTTAACAATGCCACTAGAGTTAGCGTTGACAGTTTGGATAAGTTCTGGCAAGTCCTTTAGTTTATAACTGAGTTCGTTGTTAACATGCGTCTGAGATGTAATAAAGGCTGACATTCGCGCATCGGAGTCCTTAAGATAAGCAAAAACTGTATCAAGCGTAACAGGTTGTGCGGTCTGCGGAAACGGGCTCGATGGCAAATTAAAATTGTTAGGGCCGCTATTAGCCATCTCTTGGCCAAGTGATTGACGACAACACGGCGGAACTGATCTGTGTGCGAGATAATACTTGAGGCAGCCGGGATGAAAACTTCGGTCGCACTCGAGGCAGCTAATTTGATTTCCAGCTATAGATTTCGTACACTTGAAGCAAGGTGCAGACATGCAGAATATAATTTACCGCGAATAAGCACAGATGGTAATGCAAGAAGGAGTGCGCGAGGGTCCAGTAAAGGTAGCAGTCGGTAAGGTAGTAGTATAGACAAGCGTTGATCGATGATAGGCCGATGGTCATCGATTGTCAATCGACGCGTTGTAGGCGTCGCTGAAGGTGAAAGCCGTAGAGACCAGTGAGTCTGCGCATGCGCAGTACGCAGCAAATAAAGATGAGGTAGATGTCGCTAAAGGTGTACGAGGTCGGTGGTTGTGGAATTGGGCATGCGCACAGTGATCACTCGGAACGTTGTAGATAGAGCGGTGACAGCTCAAGGCCACGATCTCGGATGTAGCGCATGCGCATGCAAGATCCGACGAAATCCAAGAGGGATGGAGAGTACAGTCCCGAATTGAGGTTATGAAGATAGCCTGTTTTCCAACGTAGATTCACTGACTAAGCCGAGAGGTAAAGTCCAAGTAAGTTGATAAAGTTGGAAAGCAGTAAGAGCATGCTCAGATGAGAGAGAGAGAGATTGATTGATTGATTGATTGATTGATTATTTATTTATGCCATAGTGACCTGTGTGGCAAATAATGTAAAGTATAGAGAACAATGTGTAATAAAGAATGGCTGGTAGATACAATTAGGAATGCGGTAGTGACTAAATACTTATAATGTATCGGAGAAAATTAACTGTACGAAAAAGTTATAGTGGGAAATCAAAATAAAAATGAGATAAGTAAGCAACGGAAAATAACGCAAATAGAAATAAATTTAAATAACCTAAATAAGCTAAATAAATAAACTCTGCTGCGATTCAATGCACAGTACTCGACTAGCGGGCGCATAGTACATAACATATGATAATACCCATATTAAATATATAATAAAAATAATAACAATAATAGCGAAATTTGTCGTGTTAATAAGCTAGGCAACGTCTGCTCCCTCGAGTGTTAAGAGATAAGTGTAGAGACGCTGCTTGGACAAAGACAGCGTCCGCACAGAGGTCAAAGTAACCGGGAGAGAGTGCCACAAGTAGATCGCCGAGAGGTGAAACGAATTTCTGTACGCTGAAGTTCTATGGAGCGGTATATGAAAATGCTCAGACGTAGGAAGCCGCTCGTTAAGGTACTCTACTCCGTTACCGTGGCGGATTTGGTAGATGTACGCTCCTAGGAAGTACAATCTCCGATTTGTAACCGAGAGCCATCCCAACCGGTGTCTATAAGGGGTGATGTGTTCGTCCCGACAAAGGTCGAAGATGAAGCGGATGGCGCAGTTGACGAGCCTCTGGAGCTTAGTTTAAGCTCTCCCGTCAAATCGTGAGGGAGGGAGGGAGGGAGGGAGGGAGGGAGGGAGGGAGGGAGGGAGGGAGGGAGGGAGGGAGGGAGGGAGGGAGGGAGGGAGGGAGGGAGGGAGGGAGGGAGGGAGGGAGGGAGGGAGGGAGGGAGGGAGGGAGGGAGGGAGGGAGGGAGGGAGGGAGGGAGGGAGGGAGGGAGGGAGGGAGGGAGGGAGGGAGGGAGGGAGGGAGGGAGGGAGGGAGGGAGGGAGGGAGAGAGAGAGAGACCAACCTCGCGCACATAATCTACCTGCAGGGGTGCATCCATCGGCTATGCAGTGAAAAATACCAAATGTGCATGAGTAGTTTTGTGTAACGGCCGCAGCCTAACAATTTCATTATTCTAACTTCGAATATTTATTCGAGCGTATCGATACGGAGTTTCCGTTCGATACGCTCTTCAAAGAAGCCCTTAAGGCTATCGTGCATCCGGACCGCCGCGAGCGGCCACTTATCTATTAGACTAAACATCCTTCGACTCTTTATGCCTTTGTAACAGCGAGCGCGAAGCCCTCAGCTTCACGCCCGCTTCATCAGTTCAGCTCCGACCGACACCGCGAACGGTACTCTCCGATTTATACCTTCCGAATTATTACACTCTCCGACTAATAAAGAGCCAGTATATTTCCACATCATCTTCTTCGACTTCATTCATACTAGCAGTGCCTGACCCATCGACCATCCGTCACATTGGTGTCAGAAGTGGCGCTACCACTCAAACAAGTCCGCAATTTAAAAAAAATATATTTCATAAAATATTTTCAACATTTCATTAAAAAAACACCATTTTTCGCGACACTTGTGTTCGAGCCGTATTTTCAACATTTCATTTTAAAAAAAACAATTTTTCGCGGCACTTGTGTTCGAGCCGCAGCTCACACAAACCCGGAACCGACAATCGTGCTCGAGCCGCACTCGCACCAAAAAATCAAAAGTGGAAAAAAAAACAACGAACAGTGACACTAAGTGGAAAAAAAAACAACGGACAGTAAAAAAACAAAAAAAAATTCCAAGTAGTGAACGCTTAAACAACAGTGAAAACAGAAAAAGAAGCAACACGAAAAAGTGAGGAAAAACAAATAATACAGTGGAAAAAAATCGTGCCAAGACACTTTATAAATAACCTAGACATTAAATATATACATTTAAAGAACATTTATTAAATAAAAACTTAATAATAATAATAATAGAAGGAAAAAAAAACAGTGCAAAAAAAAGAACAACAAAGAGTTTCGGGTGCCGAGCGAATGGTGTACCCGTCATCGAGCGAGCGAGCGACATCGGGTTTACCGACCGCCGAAAGTTCTCGCGCAGCGGCAGCCGCCAACATTACCACCGGCGAGCCGTCATCGACCGCGGCATCGATCCGCCACGGCCGTGATCCGCCACAACGACGCGACCCGCCCTACTAACTGACGCACCATCCACCACCAAAAAAAAAAACAATCCGAAAAATAGAAGGAAGGAAGGAAGGACGTCAGAATCCCATTAAATAGTAGTAGAAGGAAGGAAGGACGAAACAAGAAATAATAATAATAACCCGAGAATTAAATCCATGCTATTGGTGTTTCTCATCGGCGTGGTAATGTGAATACCAACTTATATATATATATATATATTTTATTCTGTTTAAAAAAAAAGCGTAGCAAAATGATTTTTTCTCAAAAAAAAAAAAAAAAAACCAATATATATATTGTAACGTATCACTTTTCGGAGTCTTATGCGTCTTTGCTCCGAAAGTGTCGCTATGTGAGTTCTTTGCTCATGTATGAGTGTGTGAGGGCAGGTGCTGTGGAATAAAAATTCGAGATTGATTCTAAACGTCAATTTAAAATTTCTTATTTATTCGAATACAATAAATTCAATCGTTGATCACAAAAAAAAAATTTCCTAGTAATTATATTCGCGCCGAATAAATGCTATATAAGAAAAAAAATTACAAAGAAAAAGATTGGCCAGGGAAACAGACGGCGGCAGTCTCTCCCGTCCCCGAGAGAAGTCGCCGACGCTGTATTTTCAGAGGGAAAGGGTTAACAGACGGCGGCAGTTACTCCCGTCCCCGAGAGAAGTCGCCGGCGGTGTATTTTAGGTAAAGGGGTAATCAAGACAGCAGCAGTTATCTCTGTCCCCAGAGAAAGTCGCCGATGCTTGTTGGGAAGGAATCGCTATTCGACCAAGAGCGTCGTTCCTGGCTTTCAGACGGCCTTTTATACTAGAGCGACGGGTGTGCACACGGCACGAATTCGAGTCCCCTTCCGTCTCGTATGACGTCAATGTGACGTCAGCAGCCTTCCTATTCCCTCGTTTCCCGCGATCATGCGCGGCTGACGCAACACCTGCGTGCTAGGCGGGTGCTCCGAAATGCGCGTTGAGCCACTTTGTCGCATGTATCCTTTGATATGGATGTGATCTCCTTTTGCAAAATCATCTTCGTCACTAAAGTCGCTGATCCGAACTCGAAGCATGAAATGACCATCGGTGATCGAACCACCTCCGTACAATTGTTCTCGTCCACCGTGTTCTTGCATACGTACGAAATTTAATTTGACGTATCCATCAACCTCTGAAAACAGAAATTACATCAAAAAAGAATACCGAAAGAAAAGTGTGCCGGAACATTTGACATACCGTGCCGACACAATGCAGACATGTATGTCAGCACGTGACAATATTGTGGCGGTATGGCATTTTGATACCGGAAGCTACTTGCACAGCTTTAGTTCGCTGTGGAGTTCACGCCAAGATTGTGAAGCTACACGGTAATCTGGAACCATGTAAGCAGCAGTTGTTTAGTATCGAAACGCTGTGCCGTCACAGTATTGTCACATGCGGATGTCCATGTCTGCATTGTACTGGTATGGCATGCGTTCCCATGCTAGTATCAAGTATATTCTGTGTCGTCAGTTTTCTAGATAGAAAAACCGACGGCACAGAATAAATGTTTATATTTCTGAAAAAAAATATTTTTTGTTAAAAATATATAAAACTAAAATGAAAATATAAACTTACGGCTGTACACCGATGGGCACATCGGTGGGACGTTTTCCTAAAATGTTTATTACCGTGTGCTTTTCGATATTCAGCTCTATGTTGATGGTGCCGTAGTTTGTGAACTGTGGATGCGGTACTCTGGAGTATGCACCCTCCAGGTGTATTATCTGAAAAAAATAATATTAAAAGAAATTAAATTTAAATATCTAATTACACACGTGTACTCGTAATAATTATTTTTTAGAAAAAATTACCATGCCGTTTTTTACTATTGCCTCGGTGCGCTCTGCTTCATCATTCCAGGTAGTCACCTGGACCCGTTCACCATCTCCGCGTTGTTGATAATGAAGGTGAAGAGCAGCAAGTTTTGGTTGCCAACTCTTTTGGACTTTTTGACGTTCTCCACGAATCCAACAATTTCACTAATCACGAAAATGTTGGGGAGCATTAGTCGAGGTGATCGTGAACAGAATAGATTACTGAAACTTTAACGTAAAAATGGCAGAACAGAAAACGTGTTTCGCCGACCGCTATCCCTCTCGCACTCTATCTCTATTTCGCACCCCCCCTTAACCGACGCAGAAATGTATGCGTCTTCGTTCGTCACGATTGGACGACCAATTCCACTGCCTGTTCGTTTTCGGCGCAATCACTTCGTCGCCGCCTTCGTCTCTATGCCGCCTTTAACTCCTTTCTATTTGTAATGAGCGATATTTTTTTCCACGCATTTAACGCGGCGCACAATGTTACCCGTAGTAATAAAAAAAAAAAATGAACATCGTTTTTTTTCAAATTACGGGTAAAATATGGCTCATTACAAATAGTAAGGAGTTAAAGGCGGCATAGAGACGGCGAGCGACGAAGTGATTGGCCGAAAACGAGCAGGCAGTGGAATTGGTCGTCGAATCGTAACGAAATCGTTAAGGGGGGGGGGGGGGGGGGGGTGCCAGATAGAGAAAGAGTACTGTTCGAGAATCCGACGTCTCGCCTGAGTCGCGCGAGACGGCCGGGCAGCTGCCGGGTGGCAGCACCTCCCGGGCGCTCTCGCTCGAGCTCAGGCGCGTCTCTCGCGCACGCGCGGCAAGGGAAGATGCCGTCGTGCCGTGTGCAACCGGCGTCTTCTCGAAACATCTTGCTAATGGCCGCGATCTAGTGTTCACGTGCTTTCAAGACGCTCATTAGTTTTACCGGTTTTCTGCTCATTTAAGCTCACGGGTCTGCTCATACATTCGGTACATCATCACGGGGACGATCTCAGCATCCGGCTGAGGTATCGTCTAGCTCACTCGGAGCATAACGCGACGTGTTTCGTCCGGGAAAGTACGAAGTGTTTTTCGCCGGCGACGCGCGCGTTCTCAACAGGTGTGCGACGCGTCGAGTCGCACACGGTACAGCTCACCCGGTTGTCTCGCGAATTAATAGAATTGTGACGGCTCAACTCGGGAATTATTTCGGCATTTGTTTTTGTATTCAGCTCAGTTCATTGCACAGCGTTCTGTGCATCTGTGTAGATTATTGCGATTGAAAATATAAATTACTTATTTTCGTTGTTATAATTTTGTGTTACCATCTTTATTTTTTCCCCTACCCGCTTCGCTATATACTCAACGGCAAAACTCAAACATTTTGGTCCTTCGAGCCGGATAGCGAACGGGTAGCGGCAGTGCTACGCAGTGTTCAGTGCGCGTGCACTCATCGGGCAGCTCAACCGTCGGTGCGACGAGAGGGAGCGTGTCGTGCGTCTCTCTCGCGCCGCGACGCTCGGACAGTGCATCGGCTCTCTCGCTCGCGCTTGGACGTTCGGCCATCATCTCGGTCGACTCTCGTGCCGGTGAGAGGTTGCTCGCGACGTGCCGTGCTCCCGCGCTCAGCCATTGTTAGAGTCTCGTGCGTCGGCAGTGCGCGCGCTCGGCCTTTCTTCGCGCGTTCGGCCATTTTGGGCCGCTCGCTCGGCGTACGTGCGGCGAGAGATCGCGGATCGACTCTCCCCACCACCGCTAGCCGAGTCTCAGCTGTGCGACGCGCGGTCGGTGACGTCGGACAGTCGCGCTCTCTCACTCTCGAGCGTCGTGGACAGCTCAACGGTCTGGTGCGCGAGTGAATTCGTGTGTCGCGTCTCGCTCGCACTACATTGACAGTTCGGAGATCTCAGCGGGTACAGTGCGCGGTACGAGTCCACGTGGTGGAACTCTTCTGTGATCGGGCAACTCAACGGTGCCGCGTGCGTGTACAAACATTTACGGTGAGCCGTTCTTGGTATTGTGGCGTTTGTTCATTCGCACAGACATTTTTCGCGATTATTTGCGTCGGTGTTCGCGACGATTTATGGTGCGATTTTAACGCGTGTTCGCTCGGGGTCGCGCTTGTTGCGCGAAGGTCGCGCTTGTCTGCGCGAAGGTCGCGCCTGTCTGCGCGAAGGTCGCGCCTGTCTGCGCGAAGGTCGCGCTTGTCTGCGCGAAGGTCGCGCCTGTCTGCGCGAAGGTCGCGCCTGTCTGCGCGAAGGTCGCGCTTGTCTGCGCGAAGGTCGCGCTTGTCTGCGCGAAGGTCGCGCTTGTCTGCGCGAGGGTTGCGCTAGGACACGGCAGGATGTCGGACCCGGTCGAGACGGACGACTCCGCGAGGGAACGGAAATCGGACCTGGCCAGCGGGCGGTCACTCGGGACAACCGAAGCCGCGCTTGCGGTACCAGCATCGGACGGCGGTCGACGGTCGCCAAGGACGCTGGCTCTGTCAAAGGCCGATTTCGCCGGTCGACTCGCAGGACAGATGGAGCTCCTGGAGGACGTCCTCGACATGGCGGAGAGGGTCCCGACAGACCTCTCGCGATGCTCCCACGCCACGCTCAACGACCTGCTCCACCTCATGGACGACCACTACGACCGTTTTCACGACCGGCACTACGCGTTCGTAAGGGACTGTGCCGGACTGCTGGACGAACACGCATACATGCGCGACAAGGTGGGTCGGCAGGCAAGCCGGGCTCAGGCGGAGTTCCGGCAGCGCATTTTCCAACTGAAAGATCAGCTTCCTCCGGAATCGGTACCGGTCGCGGCGGCGCCCATGGCACCGGTCTGCCACGCGGACCGCTCACATCTACCGGAGCTCAAACTTCCGGAATTCAAGGGAAGTTACAAGGAGTGGCCGGGGTTCGCCAATCTCTTTGGGAGCATCATCGACAAGGAGGAAACGCTCACCGACCTGGAGAGGTTCCATTACCTCCGGTTGAGCGTCAAGGACGAAGCTGCGGATCTCATCGCTGACCTGCCGATGGAGGAGGAGTCGTACGCGATCGGATGGAACATCTTGAAGGATCGGTACGACAACAAACGGGTGCACGTGCAAGCCCATCTCAGCACGATATTTGCACTCACTCCGCTCACGTCGAAGAGCGCCGCCGGTCTGCTCAAGATTCATGCGACCATCACGAAGGCTCAACAAGGGCTGCGAGCGCTCGGGGTTGGGCCACAGCTGTGGGAATACCTGCTGGTGTTCCACGCCTCTCACCTGCTGGATCGCGCGACGAAGGAGGTGTGGGAGAACACCATCAGCTCGGCCATGGAGTATCCCTCCTATGATCGGATGATGGCTTTCCTGCTGAACCGCGCACGGGCTCAGGAGCAGGTGGAGGAGGATGCGGCGACGGCACAGGCCGCGAAGAACAAGGGAGCGTCGAAGAAGACGGCTCATCAGGCATCAACTCAACAGAAGGGTGCTCAGGCGAAGCCCGTGGAGAACCCCAACGCCTATCCCTGCGACTTGTGCAAGGGGAAGCACTTCATCGTGGCGTGCCTGAAGTTCCGGGAGTTGACCGCACGTGCTCGTCGTCAGGTTGTGGTCGACAAGCGGTTGTGTTTTAATTGCCTGGGAAGACACAACGCTAACATGTGTCGCTCGAAAGGAGCGTGCAAGGAGTGCTCGTCGAAGCACCATACGATGCTGCACGGAGCTTCGAACCGTGCTACGGCGCCTGCGGACGGCGCAGAGACTCAACCGGCCAGCTCATCTGGCAACGCTTGAAGCTTCGGTGCAATCGGTCGCTCATCAGGGTTCAGCTCAACTTGTTCGTCGCTGCTCGCCACAGCACTCGCTCACACGGACAATGCGGTGACCGCTCACGAGGTTCGGCTTCTGGTAGACCCAGGGTCGGAACTCACATTCGCGTCGGAACAACTCATCGGTCTACTCGGTCTACCGCGTCGACGTTCGTCGATTCCGATCTACGGCATCGGCGGATCACGGTCTACTCAAACTAAAGGTACAGCTCAACTTGAATTACGGTCTACTCATACCTCGCACTCAGTTACAGTGACAGCTCACATCTTGAGGACGGTCACCTCGATACTTCCATCGTTCGAGGCTCCAATGCAGGCGTGGCCTCATCTGGCTAAGCTTCGGCTTGCCGATCCGGACTTTCTCACGCCACGGCCTGTAGACCTCATCATCGGCGCAGATCACTACAGCCAGATCATCAAATCCAACATCATCCGAGGGGCTCCGACGGAGCCAATGGCTCAACTCTCCATCTTTGGCTGGCTGGTGCTCGGACCGGTGCAAGCTGCTCACGCAGTCGCGTATTCAGCACGCACGGCCACGGCACGGCCTGAAGACGCTATTCTCCAGGGGCTTCTCACGAAGTTCTGGACTCAGGAAGAACCTCCGTCGGGCACACCAGGTCAGCTCACCCCCGAGGAAGAGGAGTGCGAGGCTCACTTCCGGTCAACTCACACCAGGGACTCAACAGGGAAATACGTCGTGCGGATTCCTCTCAGATCAGCGGTCACGCTGTTGGGGAATTCGTATCGTACAGCTCATCGGTGCCTGCAGCAGGTGCTCAGGCGGCTCACCCGGGATGACAGCCTTCGGACACTCTATCACCGGTTCATGGCCGAATATGAGGAGCTCGGTCATATGGCGAAGGCACCGGCCGTCGCTTCTGCCGGTGAGGTGCACTATTACCTGCCGCACCATGGAGTTCTCAGGCCGGACAGGGAAACAACGAAGCTGAGGGTGGTGTTTAACGGCTCTGCCGCGACCACCTCAGGCCTGTCATTCAACGACATTTCGCACACAGGTGCGAAACTACAGCTCGACATCCCGGACGTGCTCATTTGGATTCGACTTCATCGCTGCCTCTTCGCAACTGACATCACGAAGATGTTCCGGCAGATCAACGTACATCCGGACGACTGGAATCTGCAACGAATCTTGTGGACCGACAGCCAGTCTAACCCGGTGCCGTTCCAACTCACCACCGTCACCTACGGAACGAAGGCAGCACCATTCCTTGCCGTTCGTACTCTGCTGCAGTTGGCAGAGGACGAAGGCCATCGGTTTCCGTTGGCACTGCCAGCGCTGCGGCTAGGAAGATACGTCGATGACATATTCGGAGGTGCAGACACAGTGGAACAGCTCATCACGGTCGCTCACCAGCTGAAGGGGTTATGCCAGGCGGGCGGTTTTCCGCTGGCCAAATGGCACTCCACCCATCAAGATCTGCTCACGTCGGTCTCATCGGCGAACACCAAGGATCACCTCTCACTGGACGATTGCGCTACCAAGATTCGCGGAATCAGGTGGCTTCCACACGACGACAAGTTCGTGTTCTCATCGGGATTCTCACCAGTACCAGAAAAGCTCACGAAACGGATTGTGCTGTCGGAAGTCGCTCAGATTTTCGACCCACTTGGCTTCATCTCACCGGTAACAATCCGAGCCAAGATGCTCCTGCAGGAGCTTTGGCTGCACAAGGTCGGCTGGGACGACGCCTTGCCGGATTCGCTCTCAGCTAAATGGCTCAACCTCCGAGAAGATCTCACTTGCCTGGCCAGGCTTTCTCTACCCCGATGGCTCAATACATGGGCCGACATAGCAGTGGAAATACACGGCTTCTCGGATGCATCTCAACTGGCGATGTCAGCGGTAGTCTACATCGTAGTCAGCTCACCGTCCACAGCCGCTCAGTCGGCATTAGTGTGCTCCAAAACCAAGGTAGCACCGCTCAAGCGGCTCACCATTCCTCGGTTGGAACTCACTGCAGCGCTGCTCTTGGCGAAACTCGTCAAGTACGTTCAGGCCACACTGCACCTGGACATTCAATCAACTCATCTGTGGACGGACTCATCGGTAACGCTCATGTGGATTCGCTCACATTCCTCCAGGTGGAAGGACTACGTGCGAAACAGAGTCGCACAAATTCAGGAGCTCACAGCAGACGCTCACTGGCGGCATGTCCCGGGAATAAGTAACCCGGCTGACTGTGCTTCCCGAGGCGTCACCACTGCTCAGCTCGGAAGTCACCCGCTCTGGTGGAATGGACCGTCTTGGCTCACCCAAGGCGAGAACTCGTGGCCGGCTCAACCAACAACATCGGTCTCGGATGGTCTCTGTGCACAAGAGGCCCGTCCGGGAATCTCACTTGTCGTCGCGGCTCCACGCGTCGACTATCACTGGGATCTGATCTACCAGGTGTCGACCCTGGTTAAATTATTTCGTCTCACGTCTGTTTGTTTCAGAATCGCTCTCAAATTAAGGAAAAGGCTCACCGACCCACCGATCGTGGTCATCTCATCGGACGCCATGGAAGGGGCGAAGCGATTCTGGGTGAAGGCAACTCAGGCGGCGTACTTCTCATCGGAGCTGCGTACCATGCTCTCGGGCTCTACGCTGTCTCGTCATCACCCCTTCACTCGGCTGACTGCTTATGTCGACGGGCATGGGATCATCCGAGTTGGAGGACGGCTCAACCAGTCAACGCTCACGGAGGAAGGGAAGCATCCTGCTATCCTGCCTCGTCACGCTCGACTCACAGAACTGCTCATCGGCGATGCTCACCGGCGCACGTTACACGGAGGCACGCAACTCACCCTGGCACACCTGCGCCAGGCGTATTGGATCATCGGAGGAAGAGCCCCTGTGAAGTCTCACGTTCTGCGGTGTGTGGTGTGCGCTCGGCAGAGGGGGATCCGTGCCCATCAACTGATGGGCCAACTACCTCTCTCTCGGTCGTCACCCTCACCTGCATTTAGCCACACTGGCGTAGACTACGCAGGACCGCTCACGCTCAAAACCCTCAAGGGACGAGGATCCAAAACCTACAAGGGCTGGATCTGCGTGTTTGTGTGCTTCTCAACCTCGGCTGTTCACCTGGAGGTCGTCAGCGATTATGCGACGACGGGGTTCATCGCAGCGTATCGACGATTCTCGGCTCGACGGGGAATTCCATCGTCCCTGTACTCGGACTGCGGTACCAACTTCGTCGGAGCGGATGCCGCTCTTCAACGGTTGTTCGACCAGACCACGCACGAGCACCGGGAAATCGCCGCGATGCTCTCATCGGACCGGGCTCAATGGCGTTTCAACCCGCCAGCGGCTCCGCACATGGGCGGAAAATGGGAAGCGGTCGTGAAATCGACCAAATTCCACCTGCGTCGCACGGTGAGCGACACGCAGCTCACCTACGAGGAGCTCACCACCCTGCTCGCTCAAATCGAGGCCATCCTGAACTCTCGGCCTCTGGAGCCGCTTACCGACGACCCGCAGGACGTTTCGGCGCTCACTCCGGGTCATTTTCTCATCAGCCGAGCTCTCAACACTTTACCTGAACCAACGCTACCGGTTCTCGGAACTTCGCAGCTGGTTCATTGGCAACTCATCCAACAACGTGTGCAGGCATTTTGGTCGCAGTGGTCGGCTCATTATCTGCAGCGACAGCAGTCCATCTCCAAGTGGCACCATCCGTCGAATCAGCTCAAGGTTGGTTCGCTGGTGCTCATCACCGACGAGCGGTTTCCACCATGCAAATGGCCGCTCGCCAGGATTCTTCAACTTCACCCGGGGAGGGATGGACTCGCCAGGGTGGCGACGCTGAAGACGGCCGTCACCACGCTCACCAGGCCCATTGCCAAGCTCGCTCTTCTGCCCACCTCACCATCGTCGGATTCATCGGAGACGGACAACAACTAACATCATCAACGCCGTCGCTGATGGCGGGCGGAATGTTCGAGAATCCGACGTCTCGCCTGAGTCGCGCGAGACGGCCGGGCAGCTGCCGGGTGGCAGCACCTCCCGGGCGCTCTCGCTCGAGCTCAGGCGCGTCTCTCGCGCACGCGCGGCAAGGGAAGATGCCGTCGTGCCGTGTGCAACCGGCGTCTTCTCGAAACATCTTGCTAATGGCCGCGATCTAGTGTTCACGTGCTTTCAAGACGCTCATTAGTTTTACCGGTTTTCTGCTCATTTAAGCTCACGGGTCTGCTCATACATTCGGTACATCATCACGGGGACGATCTCAGCATCCGGCTGAGGTATCGTCTAGCTCACTCGGAGCATAACGCGACGTGTTTCGTCCGGGAAAGTACGAAGTGTTTTTCGCCGGCGACGCGCGCGTTCTCAACAGGTGTGCGACGCGTCGAGTCGCACACGGTACAGCTCACCCGGTTGTCTCGCGAATTAATAGAATTGTGACGGCTCAACTCGGGAATTATTTCGGCATTTGTTTTTGTATTCAGCTCAGTTCATTGCACAGCGTTCTGTGCATCTGTGTAGATTATTGCGATTGAAAATATAAATTACTTATTTTCGTTGTTATAATTTTGTGTTACCATCTTTATTTTTTCCCCTACCCGCTTCGCTATATACTCAACGGCAAAACTCAAACAAGTACGCTTTATTGAAATAACTATTTAATCAACGTTCCACCTTCGACACGCAGATGTGTGTGTGTGTGTGTGAACGTATTAATATTTAAAAAAGTATTCTACAATCAGATAATAACTATAACTTACATAGTTTTGTCGAATTTCGCGATACGCCTCATCGCTTCGCTCGTTGTACAGGGAACGCTCTTTGAATTTCGGATGACGTCCCGTTGATCAGGGTCGAGTGAATCCCTCGAAGCGTCGACTGAAAAATAAAATATATTATTAATTTTTTTGAGTTATATTAATAAATCAAAATAACCATTCATATCGATGAATAAAAAGTAATTATTCTACTTACGAAGATCTTGTAAGATTCCGGAGTCGTTGTCGCTGTCCGACATTGCGTCTTATCTCGTTGAGTACACCGTTCGTTATGAAAAAAAATCGGATCGTTGCGCAGGGCAACCAAACATACGAAACTGTCTTCTCGCGTAGCTTGCTTCATTGCACTGCATACCAGGACTTTCATTTTTTTTTTGTTCCAGAGTAGTTTTTTTAGCCTTCACAGAAACGCATAGTAAATTCGACAGAGCTCCGATAACGATGTCCTTGTCTCTGGAGAATTTAGTAAATTCCGCGACTTTCTGTAATTGTGAACGATAAAGAGTCTCGTTGTGTCCTGACAAAAATATTATTAAAAAAAAAAAATTATATATGCGTGCATTGAATAATTTTTTTTATCGAACCTGAGTAGTATGCGGTGCACTATGGCGACCCCCACTCCTATCCCCACTCCTATCCCCACTCCTCGAGCCCGTAGTTCGAGGTGGTGGGGGGTAAGAGTGGGGATAGGATGCGCAGCAGTCCCACTCTTACCCCCACTCCTCCAGCACAGAGTATGTGTTGGAGGATGTGGGTGTGAGAGTGAGAGGGTGTGCATGTGAGCTGTCGTCATAGTGCACCGCTTTTTTTAATTGTTATTATGCATAGAGTTACATATTTCTTAAAGCTAGGTTTCATGTACAATTTAGATCGATGAATTCAATACGATTATATACGGAGCCCAAATAGCGTAGCCCTACACTCTTTTTTTCACAAAGTTCTGCTATTTCGTTGAACACTTCGCTATTATAGTTCAGAAAGAAACTAACCCTTAGGGGCATGAAGACACTGAAATCCAAGCCAATATCGGCAATCACTTGTCTCCCGTGCTTGGTGTTGACCATCCTCATTCTTGAGATTCTATATATCTTTTGAAGCTCCAGTTCCGCAATGCTTTTATATGGTAGGTGGGACGGTACGCGACCGGTGTCATTGAGCTTCGCCATTTTTTTCAAATACATAATTCACTTTACGGGTTAGCGAAAAGAAGAAGAAGAAGATCGGAGTTCGTTAAGGTAACACTGGAGTTTTTTAACGTTCTGTAGAGCACACTGAGCGCCTCTGGACTTCTTCTGTAGGAAACGATGCCACGGGCAGTACACTTCTGATGTCTTCGGCGGCGGAACATCGAATGATGGACAATCGGATGATGATGGACAACCGACGCATTTGCTCAAGTTTATGATTTTGCGTCCTGTGACCTGTTCTAAGATTTGTACAGTCGGTTCACCTACTGCGTACAGTCGAGATTGTTCGCCAACACTTTTCGCAATTTCGCGTAATTTTTCATACAGCTCGGCGAGCGTGATGCCGTCCCCTTGGTGCCAGCCACTTAGCCAGTGTAAACCGTGGATGTTCTTAGTCCGCCAATTATTTATTCTTCGTATCAGGGGCGGTAATACCTCGATGATATGAGGCGGAGAGACCAGCCACAACATTCGACGCTGTGCTTCATCCACCGAACCCACACACACCTCTTTCGGCAATAATTCACCATCCTTATCTTCTAAATACTGAATATCAAACACCAGATCTGTACCAGGCACGTCAAACACCGGATGTGGCCTGTGCATATTGTCGTTGAAATCCACGAGCACGCTTTACGCTCTTAACAGACAGCAGAAGACTGAGCTGCGTCGCTGAAGTTGTCATCACACAGCAGCAATCGTCAGCAATATTGCACGTGCAGATTGAAATCGGATACGCCTCTTCATTTTTTATTTCGTCAGCAATATTGCACGTGCAGATTGAAATCGGATGCGCCTCTTCATTTTTTATTCCAACTGGAACTGGACAGCCTCCAAATGTGCCACTTCTGCCCTTATTCCCTGATAAAACGCCGTCGAAGGATCCAGATATTCCAGATAGGAATTTATTATCGAAACGCCTGCTGTGCAGCGCTGCGACCAGCGTTCTCCATCCACAACTGTTTGCATCTCCCCCAATCCCTGATATAATTTTTCAACGATGCAAATCGTGATTATTTGTATCACTTTCTGTATCGCCTCCGAGTAACCGTTCATTCTGCAACAACGTGAACACAACTGTGCCAAGAGTAAACTTTTGCCCAGTGACGGTATGATGGACTATCCCCTCCAGCTTTATGATTAAAATATTGCTACGTGTACATTTTTTATGCGATTAGAGGGGATTGGCGTTGAGAGTATATTTTGCATCGTATAAAAGAAGAAGAAATAAATCAATTTGACCGATAATCTGTTATTTATTTATTTGTACATGAGCCAAGCACGATAATATATTTTAACTATTATGGACGTTGCTGGCTATGACTGGAACAGCTTCTTCTTCTTCTCCTCCCTGTACTGTTGAATTATCCAACTCCCAAGAACAAGATTGACCATAGCAGCTGATACCCAATAACTATGAGCTCTCCGTTGGGCGGACGGGCTTGAACTCCAGGTTATTATACCTTGTTCCGTAGTATTGCATGAGTAGTTTTTTCTCATGCGCGGCAGCAGTCATCTGGTGCAGCAGATTGGCGTCATCCTCGAAGACCCTGATGAATCTCGCAGGGAGGTAGCAAGTAAATGATTCCTCGATGTCAATGGTGATCCTCGAGCCAAATGATGTTTTTACACATCTTATATCAGTGACCTCGTAGTTTTTTTCAAGTGCCAGATCGGATAGTTTTTTGACTGGTAGAAACGATGCAAGCATGCCCACTTTGTTGATTTGAGTGAGATCCATTGTGGAGATTGAGTTCTTGTAGCTTCCGTATCACACGTCGAAACTCTGATCTTGCGCGTATCGACGATTTTAATTTTGCAATGTCGTGTAAGTGTTTTTCTATGCGCACTTTTAATTCGATCCGTTTCCGTTCCATTAACTTCTATGGAGCCAGATAGTTTTGCACGAGAGTTTGATTTTGTACCTCTTTCACGGCTCGATCACGACTGATGTCTGCTCACAAGAGGACAATATGAATATTCCGTCAGCGTCTCCCCTCCACACGTAATTCGTGACTCATAGCGCCTCCTCCACGCCATACCGAATCAACAACGAAATATAATATCTGCTGAAATCAGTTCGAAAACGTCTCTGACCACGTGCAGCCTTTGTCACATAGGGATAAAGAGCTGATTCGAAGAAGAAATATAATATCTGCTGAAATCAGCTTTGTTAGCTGCTCGAAAAGGTCGTCTCTGGCCACGCGCGGTTTTTGTGATTCCAGGAAAAAATATAAAATATGCTGACATTAGCTTTTTAGCAGCTCCAAAAGGCCTCTGCTCACGTATGACTGTTGCGATGTCGAGGTAGAGAGAGAGACGATTCCAAGAAGAAATATAATATCTTGCTGAAATCAACTTTTTTTTTAATGAGGGATAGGAAAACAGAGTAGATAGTGAAAGAAATTTTTATTAATTTTTTATTTTATAAGCATAATATTCACAATACTCGAGCGCGGGGCCAACAGCCCTGTATGCAATGCAAACACTTATCACTAAAGCTATTTATTTTGTAGCTACCACCTACGGCAGCCCCCATACTGAAAGTTTCACCCTGCGACTTAAATTCGCGATTATTGATGAATGCATTATAATAATCATAGACTATTGAATCGTTTCTTGACAAATTATTTGAAAATACGTTTCTAAACTTATTAATGCCGAGACCAGTACACATATAATGAAGAAACATAACGCAATACTGTCCGCAACATTGCGAATCCGGACCTTGAAGTTGAATAGTGCTGCATCGGAAGAATTTGCAGTTTCTTCGGAGCCGTATGAGATGCTGTGGGATGATTGGCGGGAGACCGTAGCTGTCGAAGAACCATCCATGGCCATTTCGATCGACGTACATGGCGACCCAGTGGGTAGCGGGTAGCTTGTGTCCATCGGTATTAACAACGATGGCTGTCGGTTTCGTCCACACCTTCGGGATACGATCTGCCGGATACACGCCTACTGTATGATCCTTTATGTTCCGGAGAGATTGTAAAATTTGAAGGCTGTTCATAACAGCACACAGCAACAGAGGGTTTTTCTTCAGTAGCACACTCTGACAAGCCAACCCTCCAGCTAGTAGTAGTGCGATATTCCCACAAAGAATCGAAGCGGTCACTATGACA
Source organism: Exephanes ischioxanthus (assembly GCA_958510785.1). NCBI lineage: Eukaryota > Metazoa > Arthropoda > Insecta > Hymenoptera > Ichneumonidae > Exephanes > Exephanes ischioxanthus. Next base: position 1,046,285 of record OY294021.1, on the reverse strand, counting down.
GAGCCACGCTTTAATCTTTGTCGCGTTGTCTAGAGCGCACTTATAGTGTGATTTTTGCGCAACAGTCCGTGATATATACAGCGTGTATTACCCGCCGGTAGGCTACGGAATGATGGTACTTCGTCGTCTTCTTCCAAATTTATGATAAAACACCCTGTGAGTCTTGCTAGGTATGATGCTTTGTCGGAGCCTCTGGTGAATATTCGATCAACTTCTGAAGCAATTTTCTTCAGAATAAGCTCGATCGCTTGCACAGATGTATCGCCTTCAGACCATGCAATACCGTGATGGTTGCTCTGCAGCCACGTATTTTGCCTTTTTATAGCAGGTGATAGGTCGTCATGGGCATAGGGCTGTTTTACTATCCAGTGACCAAAGTATGTTGAATGCACCGAGGTGACAGCCACTTCTTTCGGTGTAAAATGATTGAATTTATCCTTTAGACTCTGTATATCAATTACAACCGCCATGATGCTGACCTGTCGCCTCGAGTTCTCAGAGAATACTGAAGGCTCAGCCGAAATAGTTCACTATCCGCTAAAATCTACAATTACTTGTCGGGACGAGTCAATCTCCAACACATTGTCATATTCCGCATACACAGTACAGTTAACCGTTGTTTTTAGAGCTTCTTCGAAACGGACTTCTATTCTGACACTGCCGTGTTTCACCAAATTCCAATGAGTATTACTATTTGCCGAAAGATCGGGAGTTAGGTCAAATGCAAATAGACAATAGCCATTAGGGTAAGCGGTGCGTGAAATACAATTACCCTGGTTGAGAAAGTGAATACCAGTGCCGGAGAATAATGTGTGATACGCATCCACGTATTGTTCTCTCGCTCCAAAGTCGGGCTGCAGAGGCTTTGACGGTATCTGCACACCGTCAGCATACAAAGAAAGATAATTGATTTTATAATTTTGAAAGTTAAAGGGATTCAGTGTGCGATCGCCGTTAAAGGCTCTATTATCGACAAATCCGATAATTATACGCTTAGGTAGTTGCCCCAGTATGATATTATCCAGGGTATCGCCGTGAACGCCCGCATGCAGCGATACTGCTTTAACCTCCACACGAGTCATTGGATACTTGGCCGTAGATTTGGAGAGAGCCCTTGCGTGGGCCAGGAGTATACCGGGTGCTATCTTGGCACGCCGTACAAGGAGCGATGCTTCGACAATCTTCATGCTGCAGTCTTTCGAAGGGCTCATAAGGCAGAAAGCATCATTGGTGCGCACGAGACGTATACGCATCTCAACACCATTTATCAAAAATCTCTCCTGATTAAAAATGTCGCAGTGAAGGTGTCCGAGGAGATCAATTTGATTACCACTAGCATTCATAAGACCTCTTCGCATAGCCAGGCCCGTATTAGCATCACCCACATCATCCATTCCACCGTGTGAATCGTCGTACCAGAGAACACTTGTGAGATGAGAGGTCTTCGCGTCAACTCCATAATTTAAGAGCGTTTCAATGTATGCTCTGTATGCGTACGCGTTATTAGGCGGCGATACAAGTTTCTGATTCAAGAATACATCGATCTGATTGAACATTGAATGCAGCAAATTATTAACGGGGCCTGCTTTAGGTGCCTCGCCTTCTTTGGGCTTCGGAGGTGGTATTATTTCAACACGCATACTCAGCATAGTATGGGCAAGATCAACATACTCATCGCCCTGCCCCGGCACTACAAATTCGATAGGCGAGTTATCTGTCAACGATGAAATTGGCTTATAGTACACCCATTGCGTCCCCTCAATCGTAGTTTGGGTCGGTGGTAGTGTGAATAGTTCGAGCTCCGACTTTAGACATTCACACGAATGAGCGTGTAAGAATGCCATTTTTTCTCAGGTGTCTGTCTGTCTAAGCAAAAATGTCAGATACCGTTCTTGGTTTCTTCCTCTTCTTCTTCTTGTCACTTGTCTTCCTTCTTTTCACTGCCTTTTTCTTCCCTCCTCTCCTCTTCTTCTTCACGTGCCCCGAACGTTTTTTCGACGTCAGCGGTTTCTTTCTTTTCTTCACACCGACGCGACGTGCTGCGCTACCACCAAGCGAATGCAGTAGATTATTAATTTTAGTTGCTTTATAGCCTGAGCCCTGCATAAGGTTATCAATTTTTTCCTCGGCTTTCCTCTTTAGATTTGTGGCTGATTCGCGCATGCGCGTTTTAAAGGCCTCTCGTGGATGAATTCCCCTATCCAATATGTCATTGGCTGCATTGATACCAGAACGTAGTACTTCTTTGCCGACTGTCCGGGCTCCTTGTTTCAAGAGCGGTATGATACGGCGAAAGAGACCTCCGAGGAAACTGCCAATACCGTGGCCTCGCTGGTTCGGTGACCCAATGTACACATGACTGATACCGCCATAGCCCGCCCTCCCTCCCCCGCCTATCTGTGTGTCAAAGTATGTGTCGTAATAATCCATCTCGCGAGTCAATCTATGCGTCGAAAGTGTAATGTCACCGTCAACGTCCCGTACTCAAATGGTATCGACTCACCAAACTCATCCCTTATATCGATGGTTATCGTTTGAAAATTCGTACGCAATAGTGGTATAAAGCGCGGTGGCGAAGAGTTTCTAATTTTGACAGAGCCATAATTGTAATTATCCGTGACAGTAGACGGCACGACACGCAGTAGAGGTGTGTGCACATCTCCCGTGATGTATGGCTCACATATATCGGTGTAAACGAAGAGCATATTAGGAATCCCATTGGTTAGACCAGCGGGCCGCTGATCAGTGTACTCAGTGTCACTTCGAACTACGACGCCTCGGCTATGGGAGAATCCTAAAATTTTGTTCAATACTGTGGAAAAATAGAAAGAGTGTTCCAAATTCGTACATGTGTCGCAGATACGTGTTACCGCCACGTATCCATTGCGGCGACATTGAAACCTCAAGTGCCCGGACACGCATGGTATATCGTTAATTGTTTCGAGTAATTTGTCTATACTACGGTACACGCCAGGAGGCACGGAAACTCTATCTTCTTTATAACTCACGTCGACACCACCACCACCACCACCACCACCACCACCACCTGTAACAGGCGGCGTCACCGCATTCGTTACAAAGTTGATAAAATTCTGCTCACCCTCAGGCGGTACATGCATCATTGTCAGGGGTATTTGGATTTCGGCTAAAGAAACAGCCCAATCACCGTGCAAAGTCAAGCACTGCGGTAAATGAGTAGTGTATCGCGTTGTCTTATTAGCAGGATAATATTGCATACTGCTGTTGCTGGGCAAAACAATATAAAATTCGTCTTTCATTTTGATTTTCCTTTCTTATTCTTCTTCGCGGACCCAGCAACCGTTTGCACTCTCGATAATTCCGGTTCGTAAAAGATACCGTCGATATCCTCGTCTTGAAGATCCCGCAAAATGTATACCACAGGTCGTCTGGTGTATGATACACGGTGTATTTTAAATAGTTCGCTGCTCCAGCCGCTCTCGTAACCTTTTGCAAAGGCTGCCTTTGCACTACTGATGCGTACAATATCACCTACCCTGTATTTAGGAGGCTGCCTGGGATATTCCGGATCCTTGTATCGCTGTATCAGATTAGCCCGAGCCCTAGCAGCTGTAGCAAGCGTCACAGAGGCTGGAGCCATTTCATATGCCGAGACGATATCTTGCAGAACGTCAATGTAACGTTTCTCTCTAGAGTACGTGAAATAACGCCACATTCTTTCTTTTAGAGTTCTATTAAATCGCTCCACGACAGCGGCTTTTATATCGGGGTTTCTTGCAGCGCGAAACTCAATGTTCTTCTTCCTCAAGAAAGCCTGGAATGCGGAACCTACAAACTCCTTACCTCTATCCGACTGGAGACAAATCGGCGATCTACCATTACTGACTTTTTGCGATAGTATACGCGTGAGTGCTTTAGTCACAGTCGTAGCAGCCTTATCATGTAGAGGCTCGACCCATGCATATTTACTAAGAACATCTATGACCACAAGAAGATAAACATAGCCATCGTTGTAATCCTTGATAGAACGAAGATCTACAAGATCAGCCTCCCAAACATCGTCAATGTTACGCACGTTGTAAAAGCGTCGTGGAAACCTGCGTCTCACAGGCTTATGCTTTGTGTAAGCATCCTGAGACTCGAGCCACTGTAGCGTCTTTTTACCGGAGATTTTTTTCTTCCGACCCGCGTGCAACAATTTGGCACTGCCCGAAAATGATGCTTCATGGGAGGGATCAAAGTACACTTTTTCCAATATTTTCATGTTTATAATTTAAGCCTAGCCCAAGTTACACGTCTTTTCTTACTATAACTACCAGAACCACTCTGCACACCACGTCTAGCTTCGGTGCTCTTATCGTCGCTGTAGTATGAAGACTGATCGCTGGTATCGTTGATATCCTCGGCTTCACTGTTACCGCTTGCATGCGCCCGTAATGTTGAATTGGCCCTTGATTCCGCCCACAGTTCCTCATTTCCCACAAATTCTCGAGGTGTTTGTATCGTTCTCAAAAAATTTGCGAAGGTCTTGCGTCCCGCTGGTTTTGGGACTTTTCTTGCTCGCATAGCATCGTTCACGAGATCAACAATATTCGAATCCTTGATTGGTTTTCGCTCAATAGAAACAATTCCTGCGGGGTTCCAAGAAAATTTTGACGATGGTGCATCGTGCAAGCGACGCAGTAGAAGTTTCGCTTTGTTCCGAAATTTTTGCGGTACGCTTTCAATTATGATGGAGTCATTCATGCCTGGCGAGGAGTCTTTTTTTTCACCCTCCTCCCCCTTCCCCTCCACCTCCTCCTCCTTCAAAGCGGGTACTTTCGTTTTCATGAGATCAAGCTGCTGATGAGATCGTTCACCATCGACAAAATGAAGATAGCGTTGTAGTACAGTCAGATATGTGGTCCACTTTTCTCTCTCGTCCTTATATTTATTAGAATTCAAGATTTCATTCATTTCAGCGTCCAATCTACTCAAGGTGGCTCCAATAGCTTGTGCCTCTGGCGAATGCGTCACGTCAGCGGCAAAAACAGGTTGTCGGATACTTTGTGCGCTCATCTGTAATAGATTCTCCTCCGGCACTAGTACCATTTTTCTTGCGTGTTCCATTATCAGCGCCCACCAATCAAATTTGACAGGACGGTGCCCAAAATTGGTGCAAGCAAAAGAGGCAGGAATCCACCACTCTGAACCACGATTCGCTTTTTACTCTTCCAACAGCCTTTTCTTGCAGTTAAGCGACGAAGAACAGGCGCGTGTCGACGTAGTTTTTTCCTCTGGTTCGACTTCAGAGGTACATTACCATGAAGAATGTTCAATGCGCACTCGCAGATGCACCGTATTATACGAGGATCTGCTTTACGTAAAAAGGCTTCACGTTGTTCCTTGTTGAAATGTTGAAGGGCTCGCAATATCGCAATGTGCTTCTTGCAGAGTGGTGATCCGTCACGGGCCATTACAAGAGGCTGACTGATAATTATTTGGGCAAATCACTGCTTTTCTACGTGGCGTCCCCGGAGCCTTTAGAGTCGCGTTGTTACGAAGAATGTACAATACGCAATCGACAATACAGCGATTAACGTTTGAATCTGATTTACATTGCTCCTTGCTGGAATACCGAAGGGCAGTCGATATCGCAACGTTCTTTTTGTAGCGTATCGATCCGTTATTCGTCATCATAAACGCAAAACTGGTAGTTCCCCGGAAGTACAGCTGCTTTTTAATTTCTTTCGCGGCACGTACACAAAATGATGGGGATCGTCGGGAAAGATGCAGGTACGAAATCTACAATTATCAGGTGTTGCTTGTTTCAAATCTAGCAACAAATAACCGTGTGGCTTCGACGTCGCGTCATGATAAACCTCTTGCAAAAAACGGGGATTTTCCGGATATACCTGACGCGCCAGGTGCTGTATTTGAGCGCGATCACGAGGATTTTTAAAGACAACGATATAATTAGCATTCAGTGAGATATCTCGCTGGCCGTGACCTTGGTGGAATAAGTTTTGCGTTATGAAAATAACGCTCAAATTTTTATGATGACTGCCTTTGGTGAATAAGTCAATAACACTGTTGTTCGATGCCTCACGCATTAAATCGTCGATAACTATGAGCTTGGCACGCGGATCATTCGCGTAATCAGCAGATTGCGGCAAACCTTCATGAAATTCGATCGATGCTCCATACTCGGCGTATGCTGGTTGCCATTCGGAATAGTAGAAAATAATTCTCTCGAACGGCTCGCTGTTCATGCGCGAAATGAATTTTAAAAACTTTTTCACAAAATATGTTTTACCGCAACCGGTCGGACCACAAACCATAGCCGTCCAGGGATGTTTCCACCTCACGTCCATATCGATGATTGAATCAAATCTCGATACTGCTGTAGATGATAAAGCCTTTATTTCCCAGTTATATAATTTGTTTACATGAAGATAAAATATTTTTAACTTTTGTAGCCATAAGGTAGAGAACCGTATTCGCCGTCGCGTCTTCGCTTGACGCTCGATGGTTTACAAGATTTTATTTCCGGCCGTGTGACCACGTGATGAAACGCCGTACGCCTAATCGCATTGTAGTGTAGTACAATTGGTTCTTCTCTCTCGCCCATTACAAAGGAGCGTATCGACTGATAATTTATCAGCGATGTATTTGCAAAATTTAACGTTATGCCTTTGACTTTACAAACCTCGCTTTCTGTGCCGTCAGGGCCACGTACTATAAATGAATAAAATTTAGGACCTCCCGAAATAAAAGATTTAATATAGCTTCCGGGGCCGTAGGGGCTTAGCTCGTCTGTTAAATCTCCTAAAAGTTGCCCTATGGGCGGCTCGTATTCGCCTGGTTCGTTCTTTGTCACGTAAATTACCGAATCAGTGTCGCAGTACAAGGCGCGGCGATCCAGACGCTCGAGATAACTGTACAACTTCAAACGGGCCTGAGCTGTCGTATACGCTGCGATAACAGTATTCGGCATACCTGAAGGCGTCACAGCATCCTCACTTTTTACATAATTTACATACAATATTTGATTATTTACGGGGAGGATGCCCGTGATTTCGTATTCAGGGTCTGTCAATAACTCCATGAGTTTTTCACGCGTTGAAACTATCACAGTCTGCGGTAGATTTTCCCGCTGTCCAAACTTTCCCCAAAATGAATTTAGGCAGAGCTTAGCCACCGATCTTAACCCCGGATTTTTCATTATAGATCCACGATCCAGCTTAATACCTTCAGATAGCTCAAAATCAGCTAGATAGCGGTCTTGAGCCGCTGAGTCCTCCTCCATACTGCTTTCGGGCCAACCACTGGCCTCTTGTTTGATCTTCAAAAATGTATTAATGTATTCAGCAAAAAGGCCCCCCGTCCGCGTATCTCTGTTATACTGCGCTATCTCGTATTGCCAAATTTCGGTAATACGCATGACCTTGTACCCACACGACACAGCTTTTCGTAACTCATCGACCACCCACGTACCGTCGAATGTCCGCTCTGCAGGATCATCGTGTGTACACTCTTCTAGACTCATAGCTTCGCTACAACTACGACACAGAGCGAATAACAGGCGGTGATGCATACGCACTGGCAGTACAGGATGATAAAGATTCCGCGGCGGCAATACAGTGCATTTGACAAGCCCTTCGATACGCGATAGATCGGTGTTATCAGCCCCCGACAATTCCATACACTCGTCACCCACATAGACTTTCGGATGGCCTACAGGGTATTTGCCATACTTACAAATGTATGGGTACAAAGAGCAAACGTCGACGTATCTTATTTGCTCTGTGTCTTTTACGTCATAGAGCGTTACCATATTTTCTGTACGGCCGCCGAAGAATGCGTCACGGGGGTTGAGGGGCTGTAGCGTACCCAAAGTTTGATCCTGCACGAATGCTTGCATTTCTGCGTTTTGTTTTAGCATACTGTCAAATTCGCACTCCCAAATTTCCGTTAACGCGTAACCTGCAGCTCGAATTCTATTACTTATCGCAATAGTTTTCTCTAGGCGTTCGTCCATTGACGCTCCATCACTTTGCCGGCGATGTCTATTTACAAGGAAGCAGCGCTGGCACCCGTGCCAATAGCAGCCGTGAAACTGTAATACATGTGCGTTATCAGGGGTCTCGTAGTACCCATCTACTAATAGATTCTGTGGTAACTTAAACTCGCGTGCGCGTCCTGCGTGAATAATGTTATGACCGAGTGAATGCTCCATCCACATGAGCCACGACACTGCCTTTTTTGATTGATTATGAGCCCATCTATAGCCAGTTGTCGGAATGATGCCGATTGTATTGTCGTTCAGAAATATTTTTCGAGAAATACGAAAACAGGCTGACGCTATCGTCGTGCTCTCGTTAAAAGGACAGACACTGCCGCTGGCTATGAACATATCGCGAAAAACTATACAGGCACGCCTCAATATCGTAACATCCATTGAACAGTAGTTTACAATTTCTTTGGCAAAATCGAACACATAATCGGTGTCTTGCAATTCGCGGTACCAGGCAAGTAATTTTTCCCGGTCCGCTGTACGCATCGTGTCAGGAGAATAAAATTCTAGAGCAGGCAGAGGCCCAACATAATTTTGATTTTCCGGCACATTGAACAAGTGGGGAAAAGTACCCTTTGCAATAGTCCCCGTTAGTCCGAACGCTTTTGGTAGTGCACTCAGAGGCATGTGGAAGTAGTGCAAACTGTCGAGAAATACTAATTTTCCGAGCCGCATTGTGATAATCTTCGTGCCGTTCATTATCAGTGAGGGAAGTCGCGTTTTTTTCTCTTCGATCAGATAGCGTAAAATGAACTGCGCGTCAAAGCCTCCTGCGTTATGAGCGATTACAATTGTACGCGAAAACCCTCCTACAGCCTCCATGGCTAACTCTACAAGCTGCCCTACAGGATTATGTTTGAATACAAACTCATGTATGCCGCAATGCTCGCACGGTTCGTCTATAGAATCATTGTGACAGCACATTGAACAAACGCGCTGGGCAACACATAGGCTCGGTTCGTGAACGAATGTACGCGCATCACCCTTCACAGATGTGCACTGCTGTGTTTCAAAATCATAGAAAATAAAAATAATTTTTGAATCTACAGAACCTCGTATCGGCCTGATAAAACATAAATGATTAAATGGCTGCATCGATCTACATATTTTGCAGAAGCCTACACCGCATACGTGCTTCCTTTTTTTTCTCCAAAGGTCTTATTGGCTGGAAGCATTTACGGCAGCGATGAAGAGATTCGCAAACAGAGGGTTTTCTACCGCGACCCCCGCTCATAGTTACTTTCCCCGATCTATGATTACGCAAACATTCTTCCCCGAAAAAGTCGCGATTGCATGCGACGCACCTGATCGTATCGTTTGAGTCGGCGTTGCATCGCGGTGTTGCCCCGCACCGTGGGCATTGTGCTTTCGAGCATCGATGATTAAACACGCGATATAACGTATTGCAAACCGTGCAAAACCCCGAACTACCGACAGCTGCTCTGAGGTTTAGAATTGGTTCGAAATGATGTGAACGTTCGTAGTATAAGATATACAGAGTGTGCCGAATTTCTCCTGCAGAATCCAAAACTTTTTGTGTACCATTGAACAGGGCTGTTTTTTTACGACGACCTAAAGTCAGAAACTCAAAAACTACAATCGCAATACCGTCCTGCGCCAAATAGTCTTGATAGAGTGTAATCTCATGTATACTACATCCATCTCGCGGTACATCGACATTTGCAGTTCTGGTAAGCTCAAGTGCTCTCTCTCTTTGCAATGAACCATTTACCTGCCTAATACGTTGCCACTCGGCGTGTAGTTCTCCTGTTCGTATTTCACCGCGTTCGGCGTATGCTAAAGCTGCTACTAATGAACGAGGCAGACATAACTGATCGTCGTTGCGGATCGTTAGAATAGATTTCTTTGCAACACCCTCGTACGTTAAACCCTTTCTTCCTCTACCCTCGACACCCTTGACAATGCACACTTTAATATTACATGAGTCATCGATATTCATAGATGCTGCGCTTTGGGCGACGCTAGTTATTAATTGCCATATATCTTCAAAGGTATAGTCCCGAACTGGTCGAAAAGAAAGCCATACAGCCCCGTGGGCTAAACTACTTGATGTGTATGAGATGCCTGCGTAATCGCAGCCCTCGCAATTGACAGTTATTTGCGTCAACAGATCGCGAAAAGCTCCTTGAAGCCAATTCATAACACTAGTTCCTGAGGGTGGCTGACGAATACGTATTGTTAGTTCACGGCCCCGAAGCTTAAAACGGCTAAAATAACGCGTGATATTCTGAAGAATTTCTAAGCGGGCTCCGGGTGGCTGCACGTCTCCAAACGGCTCGTTGTTAGCTCTGTTTCGCGGTCTACCGGATCCTATCTGCGTTTCTGCAAAAAGAAAAATACGTATGAACATCCGGAATTTGTTGAGGCTAGCTATTATAGAAAATTAGAGATAATTGTAACGAGTACCTCATTCAGAATTTGACGCGCTTATAAAGTATCTTCATCGTCAATAAAATGGGCTGCCCAAGTCCCTGTATCACAAAAAAACTTCTACTTACTTTTTTTAACTTAGCAGCAAAGTAAAAATATTTACCTGAGTTAGCATCGGGGAGCTGCTGAATCCAGCGACCAATTCTCCGAAAATATTGCTCCTCTTCTTCGTCTTCATTAATCGGCCACAATCCATCATAGAGGCCTAGTTGATTCTCAGGGAAAACCTCTCCTTCGTCGTCTACCGCAGATCTTGTGATAGGTATGTCACTGTCTGCGCTGGAAACCGTTATTGTTGAGTAGGTCGCCTCTTCGTGATTCTCTGTTACAGATGCTGAAAAATAAATTCTATAAGTATAAATAGTCAACTGTCTAGTACAAATTATATGTATTTTCAAGTACGTACGCTGTAACGAGAGATCCGGCGTTTGCTGTGGGTGTTCCACCACGTCTACAGTACAGGCAGTATCACCGCCGCCGCCGCCGCCATTCTCCGTCGGTGAGCCTGCGGTTTTTTAAAATTTATTTCATGTCTCAGATGTGCATAATTTGAATGCTTACGATTTACGGTGCGCTGTGCATGGAGAGCCATCTCCACTTCCTCAATAGCGTGAGTTGCCTCGTCCAGGGCTGTCTGCATGCGAAGATCCAGCGCCTCCTCCTCCTCAATAGCGTGAGCTGCTTCATTCAGGGCCATTTCTTCTTCGTTTGTTGCGTCCATGAGCTCACGATAGCCTATAATTATGTGATAATATAATTGTTAATGATTGCACGAAAAATATTCGTAAAATTTGTTGAAAAATTTTGAGAAAAATATTTTTGAAATTATTCTGTGTTTTTTAAAAGTCAAATCGCTCTGGGCTTTAAAAGACTATTTTTCAAAAATATTTTGCTTATAATATGACGAAGAATTATTTTAGTCGTATTTTACAGGAGACGTGGGTTCGATTCCTACCCCGAGACATTTTTTCAAAAATATGTTTTTTGAGTTTTTTCAAAAAGTCAGATTGCTCTAAGCTTTAAAAAAGACTATTTTTCCAAAAATATTTTGCGTCTAATATGACGAAGAATTATTTCAGACATATTTTTTACCGAAGGTGTGGGTTCGATTCCCGCTCCGAGAGATTTTTTTCAAAAACATTATTTTTCCGAAAAATACATTTTAAATTATTTCAAACAAATATTAAAAATTATTTTTAATTAAAATCAAATGATTTTAATTAATTAAAATTTTATTAATTTTAATTGACTGCCTCCTCGACGAATAATCGGTGTGCCAATCACTGAGTCCTAAAGTCACACTTGCCGCACAGTGGTTGACAATCCGCACTGTCCTTGGCCACCCAGTTATTGACCGGGTGCCAATCACTGCGCCATGTAAGTACCATTTACCGCACAGTTATTGGCCACCCCATCCAGTCCTTGGCCACCCAGTTATTGGCCACATTTTTTCTTTTTTTTAATATACACAGCGTTACTTCTTTTGAATATTTCGCGTATTATATAGTGTGACGTGGCACGTCACAAGTCCCTTCCGCTGCCTGGCTCGGAGTCCCACCACTCACCTAGGGAATAAACCGGAATTAGGACTACAATTTAAGCAACGAATTTTACCATTGTTAACCCGCTTCCCTGACTGACCTTCATCCCCTGCCACCCCGTCAGACCTCAAACTCACTTATCGAAGGCCCCGTCAGCCCTCCGATGCACCCACCGAAGACCCAGCGCAGCCACCGAAGACCCATCGCAGACACCGAAGACCCAGCGCAGCCATCGAAGACCACCCTGGAGGGAAATGGACCCCCTGCGAAGCCTGATCGACCCCCAACAACATAAACAGCCCACAAAATTAGATACCGGCAGACCTTTCAAGCACTAACCTCAAACCTGAAGACCGTCCAAAATGCCAGTCCGACACCGACAGCCCCGGGAAAAATTCCGACGAGTCGGAGCATCCATCCTGACTCGTCCACAGGCACTGAAGAACCCGGCGACACCCTCTCGGCTCGGATTGCCGAGTGTAAACCGACGAGGTGTGTCGTCCGGGTAAACACAAGATTCAGCAGCGATCTGTCACGAGAGACGCTTCGCCAACAGGCCGCATGGAACCGCCACCTCCCGTCGCCAAGAGCTGCTCGTCGATCGATGGGCAAATCGATGACGAGGATGCGCGCGCCGTACGTCGCGACGAGTCTTCCGTCGCGACGAAATATTCGCACGGCCGCGCGGCCAATCCCGACGCCCACCAGCAGCCAGTCCCGAAACCCGCCAATCAGAGACCGACATCCCAACGCTAACTTGCAAGACCGACCCTAAGGTCGGAGAAGAAGCCGGAAGTAGCACGGCCGACATCACTTCGAGCCCAGGCGTGTGAAAGAGAGTGTGTGTGTGATCAGAGCGACAATTTTAAGAGATATAAAGGACATTTTAAGACGACTCGGCTGTCCCCGTCGAGAGCAAGACTCCTTCCCGGAGAGTACCGACCAATAAGCCATCGCCCAAGGACACGATTTGGCTTAAAAGGAATATTGACGACCCGGCAAATCGAGGAATATTGAGAGGAATACTGTGCGAAATATCGGACGGTTGTAACCGATATTTTACGAGTGACCAGGTTGCGTGAGTAGCGCATAAGTTTTCCCCCGCCTGCCCCTTTCTCGATTTTCCCCATCTTCCCGACCCCTGAACATTTACCCGTGCCCTCTTTTTTGGAAATTGTAAGCGTTTTTATTGTGACTTTTTCGACCGTCGAGTACCGGCCGCCACGTGCGCCGACATTTCTGAGTTATTCAAACACGTGCGCGTGAGTGGTGGTATTCGCGGGATTTTTCCGCGTGCGTTCCTATAAGTTATTATTATTTTTCCCCGTTCCCCGAGACGCATTTTTGCGAGTATCTACCGAATTTCATTATTGTAATTTTTACCAGTTTGTGTGCCGAGGTAATTTGTCAAGAAGCCCTGGAACAGTGTCCCCGACCTGAGAAGTCTCATCCCCCTCCCCCCCCCGTTCCTTGCTAGCCGCGTGCCGCGCAAATTTGCCTATTGTCTTTCTTTTTTTTCTGTGAGTTACGGTGCTACGCCGAGAAAGTAGCTGGCGCCCAAAAACAACTGACAATTTATTTTGAGTTTAATCATTTTTCGAGTTTCATTATTTTTTTTGAGTTTTCTTATTTTTCTCCTGAGTTTCGATCTTAGCCCGATCGAGGGTTTTGTGTAGAGTGTTTCACCGGCCAGCCCCCCCCTTTTTCCGTGCGACCGACCCTAACCCCCTGCCGTCCCGATATTTATGATAAACCTAGTTTTTTTTGTATAAGCTTTTCCAGTCAGTTATTGCGATTATTATTTGACTATTCCGTTCCCCCTATTATTTTGTTTTATTCGATTGTTAAATTCGATTAACGCTGTTAAGCTCTTTTCTCATTTCCCTCCTCGATTATCATTTCACCTGTTATTTTTGCCACGTTGACCTATTGAAGAATATAATATTTTAGTTTTCTACACAAAACTTCGGACCGTTATTTCCCCCTTCCCGTCACCCCCGCTTACTCCCCAGATCGACCCAGCATTGGGAGACAACACGAAAGGTATCATCACAATAGTGAAGTCTGACTTAAGCGGCGTTCGTCAGGAGACGCGGGTTCGAATCCCGCACCGAGACTTTTTTAATTTTAATTTAAGTTTTTTATAAAGCTGATCTATCTATTTATCTATTGTACGTGAAACACTTACCTCTGGCTTCAGTAACAAGCCCCCTGATGCATGGGGCATCTTCTAGGCCCCGGCGTTGCAGCTCCTTAAACACACACATTACTACGCACTGTCCGTTTAATATACCTCTATTATATGCTATGGTGATAGCACGTAGAGGCGACCACCATATAATATATCGTAGACGACTCAAAAGTCTCTCGCCCGATAAACTCCGTAACTCTTCGCACCACTGATCATTGCAGTGGCGTCTGAGATGAATACTTCGCAACTTAACTAATTTTAAAAAATCGCGAATACTCGCGCGAACTGCGTAATCCGCCATTATCAATAGGCGATGCAGTACTCTCGTCGGTTGTCTTATGACTGGCTGACCGATTGACTAAATTCTATATTTCTGAGTGATATGCGACGGCTCCGTAGCATAAAGACTTAAGTTCAAAATTTTATTGATTTGCACTTTTTTTCATACCTATAATAACGCGTGATCGCGAGCGTGCAAATACAATTTCTCACGATATTCCGCGAGATATATGATACGGGTATAGACAGGTCCGTATAAAAGATTTACCCACGGTTTGATTCCGTGGTATCATATGAATGCTTCATCCGGTTCTCGTATGAACGCTTCATCCGGCTGTCTAAACTCATCCATTACCTATACACATGCATCGCATCATGCTTGACCGTGAACCTGAAAGAACGTCTGCAATACTGCAGACGGCGCATTCGCGACTTCCTGCGTTCGCAGGGGGCGAGCGGCTCGCGCTTGGGGGCACGTGCCGTCGAGCGCGCGACCTTCATCGACAGCGTACTGCTGATGCTGCATTTGCAGGTGTCCTCGCGACGTGCGCATCTGTTGCTATCGTCCGGCGGCACGAGCTATCACGCTCACCGTGTCTCCACCTGCGCTCTCGGGGGAAAGGAGGGTGGCTGAATGGTGGCGACTGCTGCGATCCAACGCGAGCAGCCGTCAGTATACAACGGGAGCGTGCCTTGATTGCATCAAAATTAGTGACGGTCGACGTAACGTGGAGAAAGTAAAGTTTTGCGAAAAGTGCAATAAGTGTAATAAGTTCACGATGTGCTATAGAACCCCGATCATCGAGGAGGTGCGAAGCGAACCTCTTTTGGGGGTCGTAATCGCCGAGGATGGGGATGAGCAGCGCCCACGTCCGCCTCGGAATAATATGCGTGAGTAAATTTTAATTTTAATTTTAATTTTAATTTTAATTTTAATTTTAATTTTAATTTTAATTTTAATTTTAATTTTAATTTTAATTTTAATTTTAATTTTAATTTTAATTTTAATTTTAATTTTAATTTTAATTTTAATTTTAATTTTAATTTTAATTTTAATTTTAATTTTAATTTTAATTTTAATTTTAATTTTAATTTTAATTTTAATTTTAATTTTAATTTTAATTTTAATTTTAATTTTAATTTTAATTTTAATTTTAATTTTAATTTTAATTTTAATTTTAATTTTAATTTTAATTTTAATTTTAATTTTAATTTTAATTTTAATTTTAATTTTGTTTTTTAATTTTTTTTTTTTATTTTTATTTTTTTTTTATTAAGAGCGCGTCCGATACGCTGGGGAGGTCGAGCGACGACGTCGTCGGCCTCAGTTAAGAGCCGCCGATTACGTCAGCCCGCAATCACCGCCGGATACCCCTGTGCAATACAGGCTGTGGTACAGGGAAGATGGGGCTGCACCAATACGTGTCCCCATTTTTGACGATCGCCCTTACGCACATCCACGGCGTTCTCGACACCAAGAGGATGGTAAGAGTGATTACCAAATTTTCAAATGATCGTGATAATAAATAAATAATTAAAATTAAAAATTAATTTTTGCAGGAAGGAGGTCCGGAGAAGAGCCGATCGAAAACGAAGAAGGAGAGCGATAGCGGCGCAATATCACCGCGGATAACGAACAACGGTAAAATAATATGCTATTGTTTCATTTAAATTATTTATTTAATTATTTAAATTATTTAATTTAAAATTTTTTATTTCAGGAGTCACGCTGCCGTCAAGAAAAAAATAATAACAATAAAAATAATAATAATAATAAAAATAATAATTATAAATTAAAAATAAATATAATAATAAATTAAAATAAATAAATATAAAAAAACCCGTGGTTTATTACAAATAATAATCATGTGGTGCACTATGGTGAGTCCAGAATTCTATCCCCCCTCCCACCCCCTACACCTCTTATCCCCGCACACCACGGCTGCCCGAAAAAATTTCGGACTGCCGCGGAGTGGGGGAAAAAGAGTGGGGATGGGAGTGGGGATAGGAGTGGGGGTCGCCATAGTGCACCGCATACTACTAACCTGTTACCTCGATTTGCTCGTGTAGTATAACTTCCTTATATATAAGTTCGGTCCAAATGTTCGATAACAGACCGTTGAATTCTTCCGCGAGCTGCTGAATTCTGGCAACCTTCTCTACGATATGAAAGTCGCGTTAAATGCGTCTACGTATTCAAAAAGATATCGCTCATTATAAATAGTAAAGCCCTAATGGTCGCACAGAGACGGAGAGCAACGAAGTTATTACGTCGAAAACGAACAGGCAGTGGAAACGGTTGTCGGATCGAGACGAATAAACACGAGTAACCTTCTGCGGCGGTTAAGGGGGGTACGAGATAGAGAAAGAGTGTGTGAGAGAGATAGCGATCGGTAAAACAGGTTTTTCTATAAACATTGGACGTCTACTGGCCTATATATCGGCTATCGCACGATAGATACCGGGAGCTACGTCGCGTCACAATATTTTTCTGCCAGCAAGACTACGGCATCGGGCTTCGAACCTGAGATCTCCCGATACTTTGTTGTCGAGGCTAGTGCTCTAATCACGAGACCAAATTGATCGATGCCCACGGACTTGTTTTCGATAGTCAATTCGGTTTGCGGTTAACTTATACGAGATGTACCTTGAGAACGAACGATGTTTTCAGCTGCGACATTATTTCGTCACTTTTCAGTCTTTTTAATAAACAATTTTATGATTCTATTTATTTAATTCTAATTCTAATTTAATTTAATTTAATTCTAATTCTAATAATCTAATCCTTTCTAATTCTTTTAATTTAATTTCAATTCAAATTTTATTTATGATGATGAATAATTTTATCGTGGCTTAAGTCCGATAAAAAATAATCTGTGCTGTAAATTTCGTTGTTGATTTGTTGCTACATAGAGTCTTCGACGTTTCGAGATTAAGCGACTTGTACTGTTAGGAGCTTAAGGATAGAAACAGAGCCTAGTCTCGGAATAATTGTTCAGTATGAAGAACTATTCTACATATTGACAACATGGGGATTCGATTATCAAATCTTCTTGTTATATCTTTTTTTATAAAAATAATAAATAGTGAAGCGTTCTCATGGTCGTATCTTTATATCACGAAGTCACAACCGAATAAACTATTAACGACAGAAAAATAACAAAAAACTGTTTCAAAATGCATTAGTTTGTGCACATATTATTGGTATAACTCCTTGTATACAGGATTTTTAACAGTTGCATTTTCTCGCTGATCACCAAGATACACTTTTAGTGAGTCCCAAGAACGCACTCTTGACAGAGCTACATATAGTTGTCCGTGATTAAAACGGACAACTATACGACGTATAGTTGTTTGTGACGTATTTTCCCGGATCTCAACGCGAATCAAAAAAACACAAAAAAACTAAACCGAAAACACGAAAATCGAAGCTCAAACCGAACGGGAGCGGAGCGCGAATTCGAGAACTCGGAAAACGTCACCTTCGGCCGCCCGCTTCCACGGATGCATCGGCGTCCCGGTGGGCGCCAGTTAATTTTTATTTCGCCGGTATTAACAACCGGGCTAAACTGGAGGTCGGTGGAACGGCCGACCTCCGCAGGGTCGATTTTTGTCTCGCCGGAATCGCCAAGCCGGACTAATCTGGAGCCGATGGAACGGTCGACCTCCGCAGGGTCGATTTTTGTTTCGCCGGAATCGCCAAGCCGGACTAATCTGGAGGTCGATGGAACGGTCGACCTCCGCAACGAAAATACGCGAAAACAGAACAAAAGGAACGAGATCACACAACGAGAACGGAACGGTACGAGAACTAACGTCGGTGCATTCGCGAAAGCGAACGGTTGCGGAAATGCACGGTTGCTCAGGATGCGGGTTGTGGTAGAAGGGTCGCGATCCTTCGCCAACAAAGTAACGCGAAATCTAAAACGCGAAATCTCAAATATCGGAACCCGAAATTCTTAATTAGCGTGAACAATAATTTATTGGCTTGTTAAGCCACGGGATCGTACACGAGAGCATCGGAAGCGCTCAGCTGACCGGGGGGTCGGAGCGAGCGCGACGGGAACGGATCGATACGCGATCGATTAATTTTTCTTAGCGATAGACTCACCGAATCAGCGTACGTTTAATCCAATAAAGTGGCGGGAACTGCATCACCTGATGCCTCGAGAACTCGTACACAATCACTGCACCTCAAGGCGTTCCTCAGAACGCATCTCGAGCACAGAAAAATCGGTAGAAAAATCGGAACCGAATCCGCACGAAACACAGCACACGCGAGTCCACTACCGAACACACGAAGTGACAGGTAGCGCGAGCGAGATGCGCGAACCGGAGCGAGAGCGACAGCCGGAGTCTACGGTAGCGCGAGCGAGAACGAATGACTCAGCGCGAGACAATAGGCCGAACGTAAACATCGATAGCGCGAGAGGTCCGAGCTGCCTCGAGGACGACTCTCGGTAGACTGATTAGCCTACGACGATACTCTAAGGAAGCGTTATGATTATCGCGAAATCCTTAGCCGATAGCTACTGCCCTCTTCGACTATTTCCAGAGCGTCACTTAAACGGGAACCGAAACTGTAACGCGGTAATTTTTGAGATTCGTCGCGATCGTTACTCCCAATTCCGGACGTGAAAACAAGGCTCTCTCTTTCTTACTAAAACACAGCACAAGGTGTTCCGACCTTGCCCGGACCGTACTTAAACCTCCGCCTGTTCTCCAACGTCCTGCATTATCACCCAAACGGAGTGCCGGGTTTGCACCGGACTTTGACGTATTCGCGACGAAATCTCGTCGGGCTCTTCTCTATTCGTGTTTCTCACTTCTTCGAGATTCTCTCCACCGAATAGATCCGAGGCTTCCGACCTGAACTGAATCTTTTTTAACTTGTCTCAAAGCTTATCCCACACCCAAGCTCATCAGTAAAGTCTAAACTGGATCGTAGCCGTAACGCACCTTACTTAAACGAGAGCTGGACGGTACCTGGACAGCCGAGGAGCAGTAAATCGAGAACGATAACGGGCTAACCGAACTAAATCGATAGCTGCATCCGTAAAACTTTAATTTATTTGGGTTTTTGTGACGGTGATCGAAAAATCACGTCACAACTCCTCACCCCTTAGGGGTGGTTTCGACCTATGGGTCGAAACGGTAGCCAGTCCGAAGACTGCGGGAACTCCGGGATTTTCTCCCTTGGGTTTCAACCCAAAAGGTTGCGGGAACTATTCGAGACCTAATCCTGCATAGGACGTATCGGTAGCCATTGGTTCCTTCCGCGGCCTGGCACGAGGACTCACGAGTACCATCGCGTATAGGCCGCGCGGGGCGCGCGAGGGCTGGCCTCTCAGCGCGAGAACCTTTAATATAATCGCTGCCCACAATTTGGTCGCAGCGATCCCTCAACCCTGTTACTAATCGGGAGCCATTAAATTTTTGGGCGAGGCGAGATCGGCACGAGAGACAATGTCTCAATCGTGGTTCGAGAAAGTAATATTACAAGAAAAGGGACAACACTTTTGAGGACGACCACACGTAAGCAATTAAATGTCTACGTTACCCCCTTCCTGCAGCGTTGTCTCCATCGGTGGGAATCCTTGTCCTCTCCGTCTGATTCCCGAGAGCGTCGGCCATCCGGCCAGGTGCGAGAGCGTGGACCCTTGGTCCAGTAATCGAGATCCGAGGTCTGGGGGCGACCTCCATCGTCGGGAACTACGGCCGGAGCCGGATACGGGAGCTTACTCTTTTCTCGGGATCGAGTGCCGAGACCTCAGGGGTCTACGAGGCGCGAGTTACGGCCGAAGCCGTGTGCGGGATCTTGTCCTTCTGACCCATCATCGAGCGCTGAGACCGAAAGGTCTACCAAGCGCGAGTTACGGTTGAAGCCAGGTGCGAGATCTTGCTCTCCCAGCCCGTTGCCGAGCGCCGAGACCGAGAGGTCTACCAGGCGAGAGCCACGGCCGAAGCCGTGTACGGGATCTTGACGGGACTCCCTTTACTGCCGGGAGCGCTCGTCGTCGGCCCTCCGGCCACCGCCAACCGTTGGTCGGTCCGGGAGGGGTCCGGGATCTGAGGACGCCGTCGGTTCCCTGGGAAGGGCGGTCTCTGGGTGGTCCGACCGTCGCGACCTGCGCCCCGCAGGTCGGACTGCCCTCAGCACGTCCCAGGGGACGTTGCGGCCCGCTCGCGAGACATACGGCCCCTCCCGCCGCCATTGCTCGCTGCAGGCGGGGCACGTTCGCAAGGTCTTACCCTTGCGCCCGCACCGCCGGCAGAAAGTCTGGCTCGGGGGGCCGCCCGGGCACTCCGGGTCGGAGTAGCGGTGGCCTTCGCCCCCGCAGCTCCAACAAACCCGCGTCATGGTGCGCGGCAGGGGTCGGATGGCTCCTCCTGTCCGCCGGTGGTCCCTCGGCGGAACGGCTCGGGTGGCCGGCCCTTCGCCTCGGGGTTCCGGGGTCCGCACCGCTGGCGGAATCGTCGGCGATGTCTTCATCGCCGGTCGGGATCGCGGCGACGTCTGTGTCGCCGGTCGGGACCGCGGCGGCCGGCCCACCGGCAACGCCGCCGTCGGCGGGGCCATCGGTGGTGATGGGGCCGCCGGTGGCGCCGCCGCTTGCGGGGCTATCGGCGATGACCGCGCCGCTGGGCGGGAGCGCCGTGGGCGTGATCGCCGCGGCTTCGTCGTCGGCGGGGCCATCCCGGGTGGTGGCGTCGCTGGTC